>CM026397.1:81598290-81701182 GCA_014843695.1 Archivesica marissinica
GGAAGATATACACACTTAGATTTGTCCAAGGATTTTGAAATGGGTTGAATTTAACGTCAATCACCAGGATATCGACTAATTGTGTACTATAACTAACCCACACACCAAAGCTACACATTTTCAACATCATTAAAACAATTTAAAACCCGTATTTTCGATCAAATTCACGCCAAATTTGTCTACTCGTTACTAGTTTGTCTAATATGCATTGTTTGTCTAACAAGATGGCGGCGATAAACAGAAAGGTCAATTAGCGCCAATTATGAGATTTGCACACATGGGACAATATGTCTGTGATTTCACTATAAAGAACTCGCAACTGGACATCCCGCGCCGATAATCCTCTACATTTGTTTTTACAATAATGACTCAAATGGAAATTGGGGCATAAATGTGCGAAAATTGACTGATTGGGCACGTATCATGATTACTTGTCAAATTTATTTCCTCTTCAATATACATAACCAGCAGACGACACATTTAGTCTCTTGATTTATTTATGTTTTTACTTTCTATTAAATCAATATTAAGACAATTAACGTACATTCTTGCTAGGACACATTGCATGCTCCATTGCATTGGCGGGAAAGATATGACGTAATCTGCTAAAACACGGGAATCAATATCTTGAGCAAAGTCAATGTTGCTCTAGGCTAGCTACACAGTGCATAGGTGGACATTTCACAGCATATTGATTGTAAACCTGTGTATTCCAGATTATAGAATCAGTCTGACACGGGACTGGTGTTTGTTGAGTGATTTCGGGCAATACTTATCAAGTTTTATTGAGAATTTAGGCACACGAGGGCGGGCATTTTCGGAATTTCGGGCGGCCCCAAACAGGGGCAGGGCGGGGCGCCCTCCTATTCCTGCTTAGGGGAAACACTAGTTCCATCTATTGGAAAGATGGAGTTGGACATTAAGAAATCGTTTATAAACTCGAAGACCTGGGGCGAAGGTTATAAAATTTTCTCAGATCTCAATGATTTGATTGGTTAATTCTGAGATTGACTAGTCTGAACCAATCTCAGGGTAACCAGAAAGTCGTGTGCATGTCTGATGGGTCCTATGCATCCTGATACAAAGTGAATCTAGCATCTTCAGATAAGGAAATACCACCCCAAGGACTGCAGATGGGTCTTTCCTTAACTGTAACTCTATGGAGGTGCTAGATTTACTTTCTCACCTTATTTATGCTTTTGATTCACTTTACGAATTATGCCAAACTATATACATGCATGAATGGCGTATGAATTTACTATAAATTGATGAGGTCATTGGAATGTGACAATTTACTCACATTGATTGTCATTTAAAGGTAAACTCAACGTACATGTTAAGCTTAATGGTTTAATTTCTTTAATGCTAAATCTTTACATGCAACACTGGTAATTATTAATATAATCTATGACGCTTACCATCATACTAAAAGGAACTAATAAATAACAAAGGGAGAGTCGCACTGTGATTACAGGCGGGATGCTTACAAACAATGCAAGTGCATTGTGGGTCAAATGGTAGCTACGTCATTAATTGCGTCATCGATGATGTATCGTTGTTATTGCAATGACGACATTTCAAGGCAGTGTTCAGATTTTACCGTTATCCAATGAAATGGTATTAATTTTAAGGTGGAAACAAACGGAAACTACCGGACCTGTTAGTGATATCTAATTAGCATCAAGTAGTTCCCTCGTCTACCCGGTTAGACAGATTTATCTCACACCCCCAAATCGGCCCGAAAAGCCTGTCTATATGAGAGAAAACCAATTCTCGTCCCTGTGTAGAGTTGATACTATGTAACACAAAACATTGAAGCAACTAACAGTAAGTTACTGCAGCTGATGATACAAATCAAGTAACAATAAGTTACTGCAGCTGATGATACAAATCAACTAGCAGTAAGTTACTGCAGCTGATGATACAAAGCAACTAACAGTAAGTTACTGCAGCTGATGATACAATGCAACTAACGGTAAATTACTGCAGCTGATGATACAAATCAACTAACAGTAAGTTACTGCAGCTGATGATACAAAGCAACTAACAGTAAGTTACTGCAGCTCATGATACAATGCAACTAACAGTAAGTTACTCCAGCTGATGATACAAAACAACTAGCGGTAAGTTACTGCAGCTGATGATACAAATCAACTAACAGTAAGTTACTGCAGCTGATGATACAAAACAACTAGCGGTAAGTTACTGCAGCTGATGATACAAATCAACTAGCGGTAAGTTACTGCAGCTGATGATACAAAGCAACTAGCGGTAAGTTACTGCAGCTGATGATACAAAGCAACTAACAGTAAGTTACTGCAGCTGATGATACAAAACAACTAGCGGTAAGTTACTGCAGCTGATGATACAAAACAACTAACAGTAAGTTACTGCAGCTGATGATACTGCAGCTGATGATAAAATCAACTAGTGGTGAAGTTACTGCAGCTGATGATACAAATCAACTAGCGGTAAGTTACTGCAGCTGATGATACAAAGCAACTAACAGTAAGTTACTGCAGCTGATGATACAAAGCAACTAACGGTAAGTTACTGCAGCTGATGATACTGCAGCTGATGATACAAATCAACTAGCGGTAAGTTACTGCAGCTGATGATACAAAGCAACTAACAGTAAGTTACTGCAGCTGATGATACAAAGCAACTAACGGTAAGTTACTGCAGCTGATGATACAAAGCAACTAACGGTAAGTTACTGCAGCTGATGATACAAAGCAACTAGCGGTAAGTTACTGCAGCTGATGATAAAAGCAACTAACAGTAAGTTACTGCAGCTGATGATACAAATCAACTAACGGTAATTTACTCCAGCTGATGATACAAAACAACTAACAGTAAGTTACTGCAGCTGATGATACAAAGCAACTAGCGGTAAGTTACTCCAGCTGATGATACAAAGCAACTAGCAGTAAGTTACTGCAGCTGATGATACTGCAGCTGATGATACAAATCAACTAGCGGTAAGTTACTGCAGCTGATGATACAAAGCAACTAACAGTAAGTTACTGCAGCTGATGATACAAAGCAACTAACGGTAAGTTACTGCAGCTGATGATACAAATCAACTAGCGGTAAGTTACTGCAGCTGATGATACAAAGCAACTAACAGTAAGTTACTGCAGCTGATGATACAAAGCAACTAACGGTAAGTTACTGCAGCTGTTGATACTGCAGCTGATGATACAAAGCAACTAACGGTAAGTTACTGCAGCTGATGATACAAATCAACTAGCGGTAAGTTACTGCAGCTGATGATACAAAGCAACTAACAGTAAGTTACTGCAGCTGATGATACAAAGCAACTAACGGTAAGTTACTGCAGCTGTTGATACTGCAGCTGATGATACAAAGCAACTAACGGTAAGTTACTGCAGCTGATGATACAAAGCAACTAGCGGTAAGTTACTGCAGCTGATGATACAAAGCAACTAACAGTAAGTTACTGCAGCTGATGATACAAAGCAACTAGCGGTAAGTTACTGCAGCTGATGATACAAAGCAACTAGCGGTAAGTTACTGCAGCTGATGATACAAAGCAACTAGCGGTAAGTTACTGCAGCTGATGATACAAAGCAACTAACAGTAAGTTACTGCAGCTGATGATACAAAGCAACTAACAGTAAGTTACTGCAGCTGATGATACAAAGCAACTAACAGTAAGTTACTGCAGCTGATGATACAAAGCAACTAGCGGTAAGTTACTGCAGCTGATGATAAAAGCAACTAACAGTAAGTTACTGCAGCTGATGATACAAATCAACTAACGGTAAGTTACTCCAGCTGATGATACAAAACAACTAACAGTAAGTTACTGCAGCTGATGATACAAAGCAACTAGCGGTAAGTTACTCCAGCTGATGATACAAAGCAACTAGCAGTAAGTTACTGCAGCTGATGATACTGCAGCTGATGATACAAATCAACTAGCGGTAAGTTACTGCAGCTGATGATACAAAGCAACTAACAGTAAGTTACTGCAGCTGATGATACAAAGCAACTAACGGTAAGTTACTGCAGCTGATGATACAAATCAACTAGCGGTAAGTTACTGCAGCTGATGATAAAAGCAACTAACGGTAAGTTACTGCAGCTGATGATACAAAGCAACTAACAGTAAGTTACTGCAGCTGATGATACAAAGCAACTAACGGTAAGTTACTGCAGCTGATGATACAAAGCAACTAACAGTAAGTTACTGCAGCTGATGATACAAAGCAACTAGCGGTAAGTTACTGCAGCTGATGATACAAAGCAACTAACAGTAAGTTACTGCAGCTGATGATACAAAGCAACTAACAGTAAGTTACTGCAGCTGATGATACAAAGCAACTAACAGTAAGTTACTGCAGCTGATGATACAAAGCAACTAACGGTAAGATACTTCAGCTGTTGATACTGCAGCTGATGATACAAATCAACTAACGGTAAGTTACTGCAGCTGTTGATACTGCAGCTGATGATACAAAGCAACTAGCGGTAAGTTACTGCAGCTGATGATACAAAGCAACTAGCGGTAAGTTACTGCAGCTGATGATACAAAGCAACTAAAAGTAAGTTACTGCAGCTGATGATACAAATCAACTAACGGTAAGTTACTCCAGCTGATGATACAAAACAACTAACAGTAAGTTACTGCAGCTGATGATACAAAGCAACTAACAGTAAGTTACTGCAGCTGATGATACAAAACAACTAACAGTAAGTTACTGCAGCTGATGATACAAAACAACTAACAGTAAGTTACTGCAGCTGATGATACAAATCAACTAACGGTAAGTTACTCCAGCTGATGATACAAAACAAATAACAGTAAGTTACTGCAGCTGATGATACAAAGCAACTAGCGGTAAGTTACTCCAGCTGATGATACAAAGCAACTAGCAGTAAGTTACTGCAGCTGATGATACTGCAGCTGATGATACAAATCAACTAGCGGTAAGTTACTGCAGCTGATGATACAAAGCAACTAACAGTAAGTTACTGCAGCTGATGATACAAAGCAACTAACGGTAAGTTACTGCAGCTGATGATACAAATCAACTAGCGGTAAGTTACTGCAGCTGATGATACAAAGCAACTAACAGTAAGTTACTGCAGCTGATGATACAAAGCAACTAACGGTAAGTTACTGCAGCTGATGATACAAAGCAACTAGCGGTAAGTTACTGCAGCTGATGATACAAAGCAACTAGCGGTAAGTTACTGCAGCTGATGATACAAAGCAACTAACAGTAAGTTACTGCAGCTGATGATACAAAGCAACTAACAGTAAGTTACTGCAGCTGATGATACAAAGCAACTAGCGGTAAGTTACTGCAGCTGATGATACAAAGCAACTAACAGTAAGTTACTGCAGCTGATGATACAAAGCAACTAACGGTAAGTTACTGCAGCTGATGATACAAAGCAACTAACGGTAAGTTACTGCAGCTGATGATACAAAGCAACTAACTAAGTTACTGCAGCTGATGATACAAAGCAACTAACGGTAAGTTACTGCAGCTGTGGCTGATGATACAAAGCAACTAACGGTAAGTTACTGCAGCTGATGATACAAAGCAACTAGCGGTAAGTTACTGCAGCTGATGATACAAAGCAACTAACAGTAAGTTACTGCAGCTGATGATACAAAGCAACTAGCGGTAAGTTACTGCAGCTGATGATACAAAGCAACTAACAGTAAGTTACTGCAGCTGATGATACAAAGCAACTAACAGTAAGTTACTGCAGCTGATGATACAAAGCAACTAGCGGTAAGTTACTGCAGCTGATGATACAAAGCAACTAGCGGTAAGTTACTGCAGCTGATGATACAAAGCAACTAACAGTAAGTTACTGCAGCTGATGATACAAAGCAACTAACGGTAAGTTACTGCAGCTGATGATACAAAGCAACTAACAGTAAGTTACTGCAGCTGATGATACAAAGCAACTAACGGTAAGATACTTCAGCTGTTGATACTGCAGCTGATGATACAAATCAACTAACGGTAAGTTACTGCAGCTGTTGATACTGCAGCTGATGATACAAAGCAACTAGCGGTAAGTTACTGCAGCTGATGATACAAAGCAACTAGCGGTAAGTTACTGCAGCTGATGATACAAAGCAACTAAAAGTAAGTTACTGCAGCTGATGATACAAATCAACTAACGGTAAGTTACTCCAGCTGATGATACAAAACAACTAACAGTAAGTTACTGCAGCTGATGATACAAAGCAACTAACAGTAAGTTACTGCAGCTGATGATACAAAACAACTAACAGTAAGTTACTGCAGCTGATGATACAAAACAACTAACAGTAAGTTACTGCAGCTGATGATACAAATCAACTAACGGTAAGTTACTCCAGCTGATGATACAAAACAAATAACAGTAAGTTACTGCAGCTGATGATACAAAGCAACTAGCGGTAAGTTACTCCAGCTGATGATACAAAGCAACTAGCAGTAAGTTACTGCAGCTGATGATACTGCAGCTGATGATACAAATCAACTAGCGGTAAGTTACTGCAGCTGATGATACAAAGCAACTAACAGTAAGTTACTGCAGCTGATGATACAAAGCAACTAACGGTAAGTTACTGCAGCTGATGATACAAATCAACTAGCGGTAAGTTACTGCAGCTGATGATACAAAGCAACTAACAGTAAGTTACTGCAGCTGATGATACAAAGCAACTAACGGTAAGTTACTGCAGCTGTTGATACTGCAGCTGATGATACAAAGCAACTAGCGGTAAGTTACTGCAGCTGATGATACAAAGCAACTAGCGGTAAGTTACTGCAGCTGATGATAAAAGCAACTAACAGTAAGTTACTGCAGCTGATGATACAAAGCAACTAACAGTAAGTTACTGCAGCTGATGATACAAAGCAACTAGCGGTAAGTTACTCCAGCTGATGATACAAAGCAACTAGCAGTAAGTTACTGCAGCTGATGATACAAAGCAACTAACGGTAAGTTACTGCAGCTGATGATACAAAGCAACTAACGGTAAGTTACTGCAGCTGATGATACAAAGCAATTAACTAAGTTACTGCAGCTGATGATACAAAGAAACTAACGGTAAGTTACTTCAGCTGTTGATACTGCAGCTGATGATACAAATCAACTAACGGTAAGTTACTGCAGCTGATGATACAAAGCAACTAGTGGTAAGTTACTGCAGCTGATGATACAAAGCAACTAACAGTAAGTTACTGCAGCTGATGATACAAAGCAACTAGCGGTAAGTTACTGCAGCTGATGATACAAAGCAACTAACAGTAAGTTACTGCAGCTGATGATACAAAGCAACTAACAGTAACTTACTGCAGCTGATGATACAAAGCAACTAGCGGTAAGTTACTGCAGCTGATGATACAAAGCAACTAGCGGTAAGTTACTGCAGCTGATGATACAAAGCAACTAACAGTAAGTTACTGCAGCTGATGATACAAATCAACTAACGGTAAGTTACTCCAGCTGATCATACAAAACAACTAACAGTAAGTTACTGCAGCTGATGATACAAAGCAACTAGCGGTAAGTTACTGCAGCTGATGATACAAAGCAATTAACAGTAAGTTACTGCAGCTGATGATACAAATCAACTAACGGTAAGTTACTCCAGCTGATGATACAAAACAACTAACAGTAAGTTACTGCAGCTGATGATACAAAGCAACTAACAATAAGTTACTGCAGCTGATGATACAAAGCAACTAACGGTAAGTTACTGCAGCTGTTGATACTGCAGCTGATGATACAAAGCAACTAACGGTAAGTTACTGCAGCTGATGATACAAAGCAACTAGCGGTAAGTTACTGCAGCTGATGATACAAAGCAACTAACAGTAAGTTACTGCAGCTGATGATACAAAGCAACTAACAGTAAGTTACTGCAGCTGATGATACAAAGCAACTAGCGGTAAGTTACTGCAGCTGATGATAAAGCAACTAACAGTAAGTTACTGCAGCTGATGATACAAATCAACTAACGGTAAGTTACTGCAGCTGATGATACAAAACAACTAACAGTAAGTTACTGCAGCTGATGATACAAAGCAACTAACAGTAAGTTACTGCAGCTGATGATACAAATCAACTAACGGTAAGTTACTGCAGCTGTTGATACTGCAGCTGATGATACAAAGCAACTAACGGTAAGTTACTGCAGCTGATGATACAAAGCAACTAGCGGTAAGTTACTGCAGCTGATGATACAAAGCAACTAACAGTAAGTTACTGCAGCTGATGATACAAAGCAACTAACAGTAAGTTACTGCAGCTGATGATACAAAGCAACTAGCGGTAAGTTACTGCAGCTGATGATACAAAGCAACTAGCGGTAAGTTACTGCAGCTGATGATACAAAGCAACTAACGGTAAGTTACTGCAGCTGATGATACAAAGCAACTAACGGTAAGTTACTGCAGCTGATGATACAAAGCAACTACCAGTAAGTTACTGCAGCTGATGATACAAATCAACTAGCGGTAAGTTACTGCAGCTGATGATACAAAGCAACTAACGGTAAGTTACTGCAGCTGATGATACAAAGCAACTAACAGTAAGTTACTGCAGCTGATGATACAAAGCAACTAGCGGTAAGTTACTGCAGCTGATGATACAAAGCAACTAACGGTAAGTTACTGCAGCTGATGATACAAAGCAACTAACGGTAAGTTACTGCAGCTGATGATACAAAACAACTAGCGGTAAGTTACTGCAGCTGATGATACAAAACAACTAACGGTAAGTTACTGCAGCTGATGATACAAAACAACTAACGGTAAGTTACTGCAGCTGATGATACAAAACAACTAGTGGTGAAGTTACTGCACCTGATGATACAAAACAACTAACGGTAAGTTACTGCAGCTGATGATACAAATCAACTAACGGTAAGTTACTGCAGCTGATGATACAAATCAACTAACGGTAAGTTACTGCAGCTGATGATACTGCAGCTGATGATACAAATCAACTAACGGTAAGTTACTGCAGTTGATGATACAAAACAACTAATGGTAAGTTACTGCAGCTGATGATACAAAACAACTAACAGTAAGTTACTGCAGCTGATGATACTGCAGCTGATGATACAAATCAACTAGCGGTAAGTTACTGCAGCTGATGATACAAAGCAACTAACAGTAAGTTACTGCAGCTGATGATACAAAGCAACTAACGGTAAGTTACTGCAGCTGATGATACTGCAGCTGATGATACAAATCAACTAGCGGTAAGTTACTGCAGCTGATGATACAAAGCAACTAACGGTAAGTTACTGCAGCTGATGATACAAACAGTAAGTTACTGCAGCTGATGATACAAAGCAACTAACGGTAAGTTACTGCAGCTGATGATACTCAGCTGATGATACAAAGCAACTAGCGGTAAGTTACTGCAGCTGATGATACAAAGCAACTAACAGTAAGTTACTGCAGCTGATGATACAAAGCAACTAACGGTAAGTTACTGCAGCTGATGATACAAAGCAACTAACGGTAAGTTACTGCAGCTGATGATACAAAGCAACTAACAGTAAGTTACTGCAGCTGATGATACAAAGCAACTAACAGTAAGTTACTGCAGCTGATGATACAAAGCAACTAGCGGTAAGTTACTGCAGCTGATGATAAAAGCAACTAACAGTAAGTTACTGCAGCTGATGATACAAATCAACTAACGGTAAGTTACTCCAGCTGATGATACAAAACAACTAACAGTAAGTTACTGCAGCTGATGATACAAAGCAACTAGCGGTAAGTTACTGCAGCTGATGATACAAAGCAACTAGCAGTAAGTTACTGCAGCTGATGATACTGCAGCTGATGATACAAATCAACTAGCGGTAAGTTACTGCAGCTGATGATACAAAGCAACTAGCGGTAAGTTACTGCAGCTGATGATACAAAGCAACTAACAGTAAGTTACTGCAGCTGATGATACAAAGCAACTAACGGTAAGTTACTGCAGCTGATGATACAAAGCAACTAACAGTAAGTTACTGCAGCTGATGATACAAAGCAACTAACGGTAAGTTACTGCAGCTGATGATACAAAGCAACTAGCGTAAGTTACTGCAGCTGATGATACAAAGCAACTAACGGTAAGTTACTGCAGCTGATGATACAAAGCAACTAACAGTAAGTTACTGCAGCTGATGATACAAAGCAACTAACGGTAAGTTACTGCAGCTGATGATACAAAGCAACTAACGGTAAGTTACTGCAGCTGATGATACAAAGCAACTAACAGTAAGTTACTGCAGCTGATGATACAAAGCAACTAACGGTAAGTTACTGCAGCTGATGATACAAAGCAACTAACGGTAAGTTACTGCAGCTGATGATACAAAGCAACTAACGGTAAGTTACTGCAGCTGATGATACAAAGCAACTAACAGTAAGTTACTGCAGCTGATGATACAAATCAACTAGCGGTAAGTTACTGCAGCTGATGATACAAAGCAACTAGCGGTAAGTTACTGCAGCTGATGATACAAAGCAACTAACAGTAAGTTACTGCAGCTGATGATACAAAACAACTAGCGGTAAGTTACTGCAGCTGATGATACTGCAGCTGATGATACAAATCAACTAGTGGTGAAGTTACTGCAGCTGATGATACAAATCAACTAACGGTAAGTTACTGCAGCTGATGATACAAAACAACTAACAGTAAGTTACTGCAGCTGTTGATACTGCAGCTGATGATACAAATCAACTAGTGGTGAAGTTACTGCAGCTGATGATACAAAGCAACTAACAGTAAGTTACTGCAGCTGATGATACAAAGCAACTAACGGTAAGTTACTGCAGCTGATGATACAAAGCAACTAGCGGTAAGTTACTGCAGCTGATGATACAAAGCAACTAACAGTAAGTTACTGCAGCTGATGATACAAAGCAACTAGCGGTAAGTTACTGCAGCTGATGATACAAAGCAACTAACAGTAAGTTACTGCAGCTGATGATACAAAGCAACTAACGTAAGTTACTGCAGCTGATGATACAAAGCAACTAGCAGTAAGTTACTGCAGCTGATGATACTGCAGCTGATGATACAAATCAACTAGCGGTAAGTTACTGCAGCTGATGATACAAAGCAACTAACAGTAAGTTACTGCAGCTGATGATACAAAGCAACTAACGTAAGTTACTGCAGCTGATGATACAAATCAACTAGCGGTAAGTTACTGCAGCTGATGATACAAAGCAACTAACAGTAAGTTACTGCAGCTGATGATACAAAGCAACTAACGGTAAGTTACTGCAGCTGATGATACAAATCAACTAGTGGTAAGTTACTGCAGCTGATGATACAAATCAACTAGTGGTAAGTTACTGCAGCTGATGATACAAATCAACTAGTGGTGAAGTTACTGCAGCTGATGATACAAAGCACCTAACAGTAAGTTACTGCAGCTGATGATACAAATCAACTAACAGTAAGTTACTGCAGCTGATGATACAAAGCAACTAGCGGTAAGTTACTGCAGCTGATGATACAAAACAACTAACGGTAAGTTACTGCAGCTGATGATACAAAGTAACTAACGGTAAGTTACTGCAGCTGATGATACAAAGTAACTAACGGTAAGTTACTGCAGCTGATGATACAAAGCAACTAACAGTAAGTTACTGCAGCTGATGATACATAGCAACTAACGGTAAGTTACTGCAGTTGATGATACAAATCAACTAGCGGTAAGTTACTGCAGCTGATGATACAAATCAATTGTCCTGTTTGTATCATCATTTCACAGTAGAGACAATTTGTTAAATGCATGATGTACATCCCCAATTTCATCAAAAGCGGGAGCAGCACGGACAAAATAGTCACCCTAGGGATCCTGACAACGCCCTCTGGAGGCCCCACTTCCCTAAAAATGAATTTGTATACCCTCAAAAGGAGGCATATAGTTTCGCACTGTTCGTGTGTCGGTCCAAGTCAATTTTGCAGTCCAGGCTGTAACTTCTTCAGCTATGACTATAAGCTTCGAGCATTCAATACCTACGGTGATATTGTGTTTAATTCTATTTTTTACAAGTTTCATACAAAATCATGTTCTGTAAGCCACACTGGCCATTGTAAAGCAAACTATTCAAATGTATTTAATTATCATAATGTGTATTTGAACCCTATTTTGTTGAAATTATTAAATAGAACCATTTACGGGTGCAAATTACACGCTTTCTCACAAATCCATAAAATTCTGATCTAGGATGAGCTTTAGGATGAGCTCTGGGATGAGCCCTGGGATGAGCCTGGGATGAGCTCTGGGATGAGCCTGGGATGAGCCTGGGATGAGCCTGATGTGAGCTCTGGGATGAGCCCTGGGATGAGCTCTGGGATGAGCTATGGGATGAGCCCTGGAATGAGCTCTGGGATAAGCCTGGGATGGGCTCTGGGATGGGCTCTGGGATGAGCTCTGGATGAGCTCTGGGATGAGCTCCGGGATGTGCTCTAGGATGAGCCTGGGATGAGTTCTGATGTACATGTAAAAAGTTAAAGGACAATACATTTACCTGACGGAGAGTTTCTCTAGTTTTTCCAGCTCGACCTGAAGATGTGTTTCCACTTCACCGGGACGCAACGTCAAACCGCATATTGGACAATATGGCGTCTGTCCATCTAATATCAACTTCTTACGCTGTTCTGAAAGTACAGAAAGCAACATATGATCAGGATGAACAACAATGTAGCATTTGGGTTCTTTTTGTACAAAGCAAACAATAAAGTCTACTACAGGCTATTTATTACATGTAGTGTTCCGAAAATTTCTAATTACAGATATGGTGTTTTTGCAATACATTCTATTAATTATAGATAGTGTTTTTGCAATACATTCTAATAATTACAGATATGGTGTTTTTACAATACATTCTAATAATTACAGATATGGTGTTTTTACAATACATTCTAATAATTACAGATATGGTGTTTTTACAATACATTCTAATGTTTGCAGATATGGTGTTTTTACAATACATTCTAATAATTACAGATATGGTGTTTTTACAATACACTCTAGATATTTGTCGAGTGGTGTATGCCGCTTGTATGCCGCTTGACAGCTCTATAAGTGAACCCCACATGACATGCTGAAATTCACTATCTTCTACCCGTGGTATATACTGATCTAGTCGAGTACAAATATAATCCGACATAATCCATAAAACATGGCTCTCTTACTCTAGTCCACTTTATCACTATCCGTTAAATCTCAGCGAATTACTTGATAGCACAATATTATACTTAAAAATAATGTGCAGGGATCTTTCGACATCCAGATACATACACAATGCTACATTTGTCAAAAAATGAATCTAAACCAGATTTAATCAAGACTTTCTATTTTGTGATTTGTCAGGTCTATCTCATAAAACAAGAAAATCAGCGGCAGCGATTGAAAAGAAGTGTTTAATGAAGAATTAGTGAGCTTTACACAGGGACATTGATTTGGGAAAAATTACTGCCGTGGATATGATAAGTTTGTGCATTTCTTCGATATCAGATAAGGGGCTGTAATTCTGTTTTGGATCAAAGAGGAAGGATCATAATTGAGAAGTACTCTGCAGTTATACAGGTGTCCTGCATAGATAATGCAGCATGGATATTGGACAATTACTGGTATATTATGCCATGTACAACAATGCGATATACTTTGAAAGTTGATGCAACGAAACATGAACTATGACTGCAACAACTGATAGATACAACAAAACATGAACTATGACTGCAACAACTGATAGATACAACAAAACATGAACTATGACTGCAACAACTGATAGATACAACAAAACATATAACTATGACTGTAACAACTAATAGATACAACAACACATGAACTATGACTGCAACAACTGATAGATTGATAGATACAACAAAACATGAACTATGACTGCAACAACTGATAGATTGATAGATACAACAAAACATGAACTATGACTGTAACAACTAATAGATACAACAAAACATGAACTATGACTGCAACAACTGATAGATTGATAGATACAACACAACATGAACTATGACTGCAACAACTGATAGATTGATAGATACAACACAACATGAACTATGACTGTAACAACTAATAGATACAACAAAACATGAACTATGACTGCAACAACTGATAGATACAACACAACATGAACTATGACTGCAACAACTGATAGATTGATAGATACAACAAAACATTAACTATGACTGCAACAACTAATAGATACAACAACACATGAACTATGACTGCAACAACTGATAGATTGATAGATACAACAAAACATGAACTATGACTGCAACAACTGATAGATTGATAGATACAACACAACATGAACTATGACTGTAACAACTAATAGATACAACAAAACATGAACTATGACTGCAACAACTGATAGATACAACATGAACTATGACTGCAACAACTGATAGATTGATAGATACAACAAAACATTAACTATGACTGCAACAACTGATAGATTGATAGATACAACACAACATGAACTATGACTGTAACAACTGATAGATACAACACAACATGAACTATGACTGTAACAACTGATAGATACAACACAACATGAACTATGACTGTAACAACTGATAGATACAACAAAACATGAACAGCTTATTATTTAAATGACACTTTTTATATATATGGCAATATAAACATATATTTACAGGAATTAACAGTTAGTTAGATTTACACTTTCTTACACTATATTTAAATGTTTTAAAGAAAGCGTTACACCGCTTGTCCCAGCAGCATTCACCTTATGCATTGGTGATCATTCGCATAATATCGGGTTCGAGCCCTGCTCAGCCGTGTCTCTTTACATGAAAATGTTGGAAGTTTCATACGGAGGTTGGTTCAACAAATACTGGTTAACCGCTGAAACCTGCCCAGGAAATGTGTTAGGTACACTGGATCATTAGGATCATTCACCATTTGTGCTGGTGATCATTCACCGTTTGTGCTGGTGATCATTCACCGTTTGTGCTGGTGATCATTCACCATTTGTGCTGGTGATCATTCACCGTTTGTGCTGGCGATCATTCACAAAATACTGCTTCCTTGTTTATTATTCTTCCAGAACCCCCCTTGGATTGTCAATATGAAAATATTAGAGCATAGAATCCTGATGCCACAATATGTTAACTATAGTCATTTATCCCCCGGAAGTGTCAATATAACTATCTTATCTTAGCCAGCATTCTGAAAGGTCTGTACTTGCAAACACAGAAACCTAAACCCTTGATTGAATATTTGTAATGTTTATGGGAGTATTTGAAGCCTACCCATGTTTACAAAGGGATCATTGAGAAAATAAATGGAAAAGGATATTTTGCTGATTAAATAATTTTCTCAAAACTTTTTATGATCAACGAAAACAGGAATGATTTTATACAAGAACACTGGATTGGAGTGCTTCAATGAATCAAAGACTTATGCACACTGAAAATACAGTCATCCACGATAGCAATCTGCAATTCAAATTCCGTCTAAAAGATTAACCAATCAGAAGCATTCGTTCCAAGACGAAACTTCATTATGGTCCGTGTAAGATCTAATCCCAACATTTCAACAGAGTATTACGTTTGGTACACAACCAAAACCATCAGAAATGCAAAGTTCTCTTTTTCCATTTATTCGGGACTTTGTATCAATTTATTTCCGACAGTGTGGACCACAAATTCATATTTTATTGTCATTTTCGCATACTCGTCTCAATATTGACGAGAACTCTGTCAAACAGGTTCATATCGGGCTAAAGCCCCTATCATGTGTTTATGCATAGAGCAATTTCCACCTGGTTAATAATCGCGGCGATGGTTAACTTTGACTTTTTCTACATGACAGTTTGATGAAGATAAATGGGCATTCTCGGATGGCGAGTGCCGAGAGCTTAGTTATCCCGAGCTGCAATACTTGGCGACACTTTGTGATCCCACAATGCACCATTTTTAATACGCTTGCTCAAACAGACTGCTTTTTCCGTTTCAAGTGGCTAAACTCAATTGAATCATTTTTAAAAGAGTTGACTGCACAAGATTTAACTTTGTGACAAAATCGGGGTAATAAAGCATCACAAAATTTGCGATATAATGAAATTGTTCGCGACATCTTACAGGTAACCCGGGATGAGTAAGATCTTCGACAGAGTAAATCAAAATTTAATGACGGACAATACTTCAACATCTGTCGGAACCCAAGATGCGATCCGTCTCAGCCACAAAGGTATTCATGTGAACGGACAGTTAAACAGTCCATGAAAGCGTGATTCCTATAACTAATAACACAAACAGGTTTACTGCTATCCCCGACTTCACCATGCATCATTAGGCGATCTGTATAACACGATTAAATTCTTCTTTTTTCTGAAATTTGTTACATACAAAAAGCCCTGGGAAAACCGAAATAATGCTTTTATTGGGATCTCAAAATTCAAATTGGTAAATTTACAATAGCCATTAACATGAAATTAACAAGTAAATATAACAATAAACTATGAATATTTCCAATTTATCAGAGGGAAACATGCCACAAAATTGTATTACAAATTACAACTGGATAAAGAATCGCTGCCATTAATATTTGAACTATCACATAACCGTATAATAACAATCATATTAAACAAATTTTGTCAAAAATTCAGTTTCAAAACAACTTTGAATTCCAGATGGATTTCTTACTAATTTTAAAGTAAGAACAGGTACTATACAATAGGGGGGTGACTATTGGGGTCAATTTTACTATTGCGATAGTATTGCGATAGTTAAAATACTATTGCAATAGTATTGCGATAGTTGTAGGACTATTGCAATAGTATTGTGTAAATACATATTAATTTAAAAAATATTCTGTTTCGCATGGAATACACAAGTTTTGTGTATTTATTTATTAGCATGCAATTTTTTCTTTATTATCATGACATCGAACACACTGCACTAATTTACTTGTCCGTAGTGAAAACCCACTTGCCCGTATATCCGAACTTTATGTTTTTAAATAATATAAACCAACCTTATTTAAAAATCGATACACAGTCCCGCTAAGTTACATGATTGTTTACCTGTCGTCTTCAATAATAAAGGCTGCGTCACGTATCCGTTCCCGTATATCGATTTAGTGACCGCGTAGTATACTTGTAACTGACGCATGCGCTATAGCACTAAATTACCCATACCCGGGATTATGGGGGTCACATCGCCTACTTTGCTCACTATTCAGTAACAAAGAAGCCATTTTCGACAGTAGTTTTTCTTATTGACAGCTGGCTTGTTTTGAGCGGAAAATACATTACATACCCACCGCATTTTACACAGTTTTTATGTGACGGGCGATAACTCTTGACATTTCCGGTTCTTAATCAGGTTATTGTCGGCTGGAAATATTGTCCGCCACCGTTGTCGGCTGGCTTGTGTTCATTGCGGAAGTTCCGCAGGAAAATAAACAAGAAAATTCGCCGATGCTTTCTCATTAAAATACGATTTAAATGCCATGGGAACATGAAGAAAATGCACTCGCCGGTATTTTTACTTGTCCACGGACAGGTTACATTCGAAAATCTACTTGCCCGGCGTAACAAATGACCGATTTCGCCATCCCTGGCAACTATCGATGGTCATATTTACCATCGATGGTTGACTATCGTGACGCTGTCTGTCTATTGCGATGCATCGATATTTCGATGCATCGTTACACCCCTACTATACAATGTAATTTCAATCAGAATCTATACATACACCATTGTATCAGGTACTTATTAGTTTTTGTGAAAAATTAGTGTCATCTGTCGATTAACCAATTCAACACCAAATAACTGACAGACCAATAAATTAATAAGAAAATTACTTTTGGACCAGTTCATTTATCAATATGGGTAATTTTGTATAATAATAGTAATATTACTGGCAAAAAGTGCAGATCCTGATGAGACAGCTCATCATGAGCCGGCATATCTGGATCTACCCTTGTGTAAGCCTATTTAGAGGTGTGTAGTGTTGAAAGGGCTAACACAAAAAGACAGTTATAAACATGTAACATTGACCAGACCCTTAAAATTATTTCATTTCTTTAAAAGTAAAATTGAGTTAACGATTGAGTTAACGATTGAGATACCTACTTAACGATTGAGATACCTACTTAACGATTGAGATACCTACTTGAATCAAGTTAAAATACAAACTTTTCCAGACTGACAAAGGGCCATAATTTGCAATAGATATATAGAAGAGTTATCTAACATGCTAATGAGAATTTGTTGACAATTGAGGATTATGTCAAGTTTCAGTAAAATACACGTATTGCTTACTTGGATAGGGATCTGACAGTAACTTGCTGGCAAAACTGTAACAAGATTATCTAAGTAACAAGTTTTCCTGGAAAATCATATGAACATGACTGATTGCCTATGGCGTGTTGATCATGTATACAAAGCTTCGCTTCAATTCAATGATAAATTTATTAAAATTGTAATAGATTACCGGTAGAGCACAAACATGCGATGAATATACTCACAGATCAACAGTTCAAACATACTTTTTACTATAGTTGCCAGCATGCATAATTATACTGCAATGTGTTGCCGTGACTACCATGTGCACATCCTGGAAGCTAGTTCAGGATAAATAAATTGGGCCCTCATATTCAGCTCTCCATTACTTTAGGCTGGAGTAACTATGCACTCTATTAGACATGCCACAATAACTGCCAGATGACACTGTTCTGTATCATTGTCTTCAAATTGATAGCAGTATCTATCAATTGTGCATTAATTCAAGTTTATTCTGCCAGCAGTAGGGTATTATACAAGTGTGAAGACGGTTTATGCCTTAGGGTCATAATGTCACTCATTCAAAAGAACATAAATATAAATGGAATGGCACCTTTTATGGTCTTCCATATTGAAGAGCATTGATTGAGCAAACAGGGGAAATAATTATGTAGACAGAAAGCCTGTAAAGAGATGATAAAATTATTTTCACACTCAATTTTCTTTCAATGACTTTTACTGCCCAGTGGTCAAGCAATACCTCTGCCAGATTATCACCTGTTTACTGACCAACGTAAATTAAGATACTGGAATACAATTACTTGTAATTTGGTCCAAAATAGGAATAACATTTTATGACGAGTATTGTTACAGGATTGTGTGATCAGTTCAATAAATTCATTTCTTTATATATTTTTTAATCCATTTTAAACAATATTAACGATATGAAGCATCTAGTTTGAGAATTAATGTCCGGGATCCGCACTGGGCAGGGGTATTGATTGATATGCATTTAGCATTGCTACTGTTTTTAATGTTATTGATGTGACACAGGTTTTAGTCCATATCTTGCTTGCTGTGGCATGCTGTTTCTTTATTTGGATATGTTTATTTCGCGCACTGGTTAATTGGGACATCATGCCTCCAGAAATATACCAGTCATTTTATTTTACAGATTAACATACAGAAGACGCTCCAATTCCAGACACATCTCTGGTTCTTTTACATGCTCGATGTACATGCATAGCACCGCTACACGGGACCCTGGTTTAAAGTCCCATTTGAAAGACTTAATGTTATTAGGATGAGACTCCTGGGTTCCCTCTGTTTGAATGTTTGTCTGCGCCACTTCTGTCGCCAATTGAAAAACACTGGAGCCAATTAAAAAATATTGGCGCCAACTAAGAGCCATATAGTTCACAAATAAATATTTGAAGCCATGTATTTGACAAAACATGTGCCAAAAAAATGTTTAAACAAAAGTTGCGCCAAATATTTTCGCCATTTCACAAAATTTAGCGCCAATATTTGTATTTTGTCGCAATTGGCGACCAACAGCGGGAACCCTGAGACTGTGGATCAAACCTGCGATCCCAGGATTCGCAGCCCATCACATTAACCACTGACCCTTTCTATATTCTGTTTCTATTCCATTGCATTTAGATTTACAGTTCTACATTCCCCCCCCCCCTGAGTTCTGGGAGCCCCACTAGATACAAACACATTTAGATTTATTGGTGTGTTATGCCACAGTTCTACATTACCCCCCTCCCCCCTGAGTTCTGGGAGCCCCACTAGATACAAACACATTTAGATTTATTGGTGTGTTATGCCACAGTTCTACATTACCCCCCTCCCCCCTGAGTTCTGGGAGCCCCACTAGATACAAACACATTTAGATTTATTGGTGTGTTATGCCACAGTTCTACATTACCCCCCCCCCCCCTGAGTTCTGGGAGCCCCACTAGATACAAACACATTTAGATTTATTGGTGTGTTATGCCACAGTTCTACATCCCCCCCCCCCCCTGAGTTCTGGGAGCCCCACTAGATACAAACACATTTAGATTTATTGGTGTGTTATGCCACAGTTCTACATCCCCCCCCCCTGAGTTCTGGGAACCCCACTAGATACAAACACATTTAGATTTATTGGTGTGTTATGCCACAGTTCTACATCCCCCCCCTGAGTTCTGGGAACCCCACTAGATACAAACACATTTAGATTTATTGGTTGTGTTATGCCACAGTTCTACATTACCCCCCCTGAGTTCTGGGAACCCCACTAGATACAAACACATTTAGATTTATTGGTGTGTTATGCCACAGTTCTACATTACCCCCCCCCCCCCCCTGAGTTCTGGGAGCCCCACTAGATACAAACACATTTAGATTTATTGGTGTGTTATGCCACAGTTCTACATTCCCCCCCCCCCCCTGAGTTCTGGGAGCCCCACTAGATACAAACACATTTAGATTTATTGGTGTGCTATGCCACAGTTCTACATTCCCCCCCCCCCCCTGAGTTCTGGGAGCCCCACTAGATACAAACACATTTAGATTTATTGGTGTGTTATGCCACAGTTCTACATCCCCCCCCCCTGAGTTCTGGGAGCCCCACTAGATACAAACACATTTAGATTTATTGATGTGTTATGCCACATACATTACCCCCCCCCCCCCCCCGAGTTCTGGGAGCAACACTTGATACAAACATATTTAATGGCCACATTGATTGAGAAACTTGTGGCACAATGCATGTGATACATGTGAGTGTGCTACTAGATGGGCAGACAGCACGAGAAACCAATTGTATCACCGAGAGCGATGATATCACGGACAGACAGACCAAGAAACCAGCTATCACCCAGGGAGATGACAGCCCGGACAAACGGCACGAGAAACCAGCTATCACCCAGGGAGATGACAGCCCGGACAAACGGCACGAGAACAAGCTATCACCCAGGGAGATGACAGCCCGGACAAACGGCATGAGAAACCAGCTATCACCCAGGGAGATGACAGCCCGACAAACGGCACGAGAAACCAGCTATCACCCAGGGAGATGACAGCCCAACAAACGGCACGAGAAACCAGCTATCACCCAGGGAGATGACAGCCCGGACAAACGGCACGAGAAACCAGCTATCACCCAGGGAGATGACAGCCCGACAAACGGCATGAGAAACCAGCTATCACACAGGGAGATGACAGCCCGACAAAGGGCACGAGAACCAGCTATCACACAGGGAGATGACAGCCCGACAAACAGCACGAGAACCAGCTATCACCCAGGGAGATGACAGCCCGGACAAACGGCATGAGAAATCAGCTATCACCCAGGGAGATGACAGCCCGACAAACGGCACGAGAAACCAGCTATCACCCAGGGAGATGACAGCCGGACAAACAGCACGAGAAACCAGCTATCACCCAGGGAGATGACAGCCCGGACAAACGGCACGAGAAACCAGCTATCACCCAGGGAGATGACAGCCCGACAAACGGCACGAGAAACCAGCTATCACCCAGGGAGATGACAGCCAGACAAACGGCACGAGAAACCAGCTATCACCCAGGGAGATGACAGCCAGACAAACAGCACGAGAAACCAGCTATCACCCAGGGAGATGACAGCCCAGACAAACGGCATGAGAAACCAGCTATCACCCAGGGAGATGACAGCCCAGACAAACGGCACGAGAAACCAGCTATCACCCAGGGAGATGACAGCCCGACAAACGGCACGAGAAACCAGCTATCACCCAGGGAGATGACAGCCAGACAAACGGCATGAGAAACCAGCTATCACCCAGGGAGATGACAGCCCAGACAAACGGCACGAGAAACCAGCTATCACCCAGGGAGATGACAGCCCAGACAAACGGCATGAGAAACCAGCTATCACCCAGGGAGATGACAGCCCAGACAAACGGCACGAGAAACCAGCTATTACTGATACTATGGTGATACATATTTATTTCAAGCTTCATAAAATTCCACCCGATACGAGAACTGGCTCCAGACGGACACACAACGCCAAATCAATATCAATTCCGGCAGGGATAACACAAGCATTTATAATAAATACAAGGAAAAAGTACAGTTTGAAGAATGGAAGCAAGCCATGAGCTTTCTATTCCCGTAGATAATTTAGTGTAACTCTAAACCTGCTGTTGCAAACAGTATAGAGCCAGATCAGAGGGCACAGAATATGCCGTCTAATCGATAAGGCTCTCTGCTGTTTGCAATTCAGATAGTGGAGCTAAAACATTTTGCTGAATAGCACACAACAGCTGATCTGGATCTATACTGTTTGCACATTCCTTCCAATTTATTCAATATTTTACGGGTTAATGGTATATCCCTCCTCAAATAGATATAATCTCAAAACTATCACCATTTAACATGCCTTTCAACTGTACAGTTTATGATCACATGTGGATGATGAAACTTGACGTGCAGTCAATAAAAACTTACTTGGAGACAAAGTTATAAAACTTAACAATGATTCAATTACCTTTCAACCACAAGAAATGTTGACAACTGCTTGCAAATGAATGCAAATGGTCAAGTATAAATGGTAGCCCACATTTAAAGTGTTGTTGTTAGCTGGGTTTTACACACCTTGGGCTATATGGCAATAAATCTAACATTGTTGGTTTCATATCTCATTTATATTAAAGCAAAATAAGAACATATGAAGCGAAACTATGACATATGAAGCGAAACTATGACATATGAAGCAAATCTATGACATATGAAGCGAAACTATGACATATGAAGCAAATCTATGACATATGAAGCAAACCTATGACATATGAAGCAAATCTATGACATATGAAGCAAAACTATGACATATGAAGCGAAACTATAACATATGAAGCAAAACTATGACATATGAAGCAAATCTATGACATATGAAGCAAAACTATGACATATGAACCAAATCTATGACATATGAAGCGAAACTATGACATATGTACCAAATCTATGACATATGAAGCGAAACTATGACATATGAACCAAATCTATGACATATGAAGCGAAACTATGACATATGAACCAAATCTATGACATATGAAGCGAAACTATGACATATGAAGCAAATCTATGACATATGAAGCAAATCTATGACATATGAAGCAAAACTATGACATATGAAGCAAACCTATGACATATGAAGCAAATCTATGACATATGAAGCAAAACTATGACATATGAAGCAAATCCTTGAATGTGTGTTGGAATGACAGAGATGATATAGTTGCTAAAGATATCAACATTATATGGTATGGTACTTTAAACCAATCTTCATCTTTCAGATGGTACTTTAAACCATGGTCCCCTGTATCAGTGCTATACACCGGGCATGTAAGAGAACCAGGGATGCTTCTGGAATTGTACGGTCCATAGACCGGGCATGTAAGAGAACCAGGGATTCTTCTGCTATACACCGGGCACGTAAAGGAACCAGGGATTCTTCTGCTATACACCGGGCATGTAAAGGAACCAGGGATTCTTCTGGAATTAAAGCGTCTTCTGTATCACTATCCTCCAAAAAATAAAATGACTAATATACTTGTGGACGAGTCACCCCAATTAACAAGGATGCGAAGATAAATGAAGTAAATAATTATTAAATATAAAGTATGTGTGTACCTCCTAATACCCTTCTGTCATTTGAATTAATAAACAATAATCTGATTATTTCTCAGCAAATAAATAATGTGAATTCCTCTCCTCGAGTTCATTATACCTGCATAGAGACATGTACTAGCCTCTTATTGCATACATACATGTACCAGCCTCTTATTGCATACACACATGTACCAGCCTCTTATTGCATACAGACATGTACTAGCCTCTTATTGCATACAGACATGTACCAGCCTCTTATTGCATACATACATGTACCAGCCTCTTATTGCATACAGACATGTACCAGCCTCTTATTGCATACAGACATGTACCAGCCTCTTATCGCATACATACGTGTACTAGCCTCTTATTGCATACAGACATGTACCTCTTATTGCATACAGACATGTACCAGCCTCTTATTGCATACAGACATGTACCTCTTATTGCATACAGACGTGTACTAGCCTCTTATTGCATACACGCATGTACCAGCCTCTTATTGCATACATACGTGTACTAGCCTCTTATAGCATACAGACATGTACCTCTTATTGCATACAGACATGTACCAGCCTCTTATTGCATACATACGTGTACTAGCCTCTTATTGCATACAGACATGTACCTCTTATTGCATACAGACATGTACCAGCCTCTTATTGCATACATACGTGTACTAGCCTCTTATTGCATACAGACATGTACCTCTTATTGCATACAGACATGTACCAGCCTCTTATTGCATACATACATGTACTAGCCTCTTATTGCATACAGACATGTACTAGCCTCTTATTGCATACAGACATGTACTAGCCTCTTATTGCATACATACATGTACAGCCTCTTATTGCATACATACATGTACTAGCCTCTTATTGCATACAGACATGTATTATTGCATACAGACATGTACTAGCCTCTTATTGCATACAGACATGTACCAGCCTCTTATTGCATACAGACATGTACTAGCCTCTTATTGCATACAGACATGTACTAGCCTCTTATTGCATACAGACATGTACTAGCCTCTTATTGCATACAGACATGTACCAGCCTCTTATTGCATACAGACATGTACTAGCCTCTTATTGCATACAGACATGTACCAGCCTCTTATTGCATACAGACATGTACCAGCCTCTTATTGCATACAGACATGTACCAGCCTCTTATTGCATACATACATGTACTAGCCTCTTATTGCATACAGACATGTACCAGCCTCTTATTGCATACATACATGTACTAGCCTCTTATTGCATACAGACATGTACTAGCCTCTTATTGCATACAGACATGTACTAGCCTCTTATTGCATACAGACATGTACTAGCCTCTTATTGCATACAGACATGTACCAGCCTCTTATTGCATACAGACATGTACTAGCCTCTTATTGCATACATACATGTACTAGCCTCTTATTGCATACATACGCGTACTAGCCTCTTATTGCATACATACATGTACTAGCCTCTTATTGCATACATACATGTACTAGCCTCTTATTGCATACATACATGTACTAACCTCTTATTGCATACAGACATGTATTATTGCATACAGACATGTATTATTGCATACATACATGTACTAGCCTCTTATTGCATACAGACATGTACCTCTTATTACATACATACATGTACTAACCTCTTATTGCATACATACATGTATTATTGTATACAGACATGTACTAGCCTCTTATTGCATGCATACATACATGTACTAGCCTCTTATTGCATACATACATGTACTAACCTCTTATTGCATACAGACATGTATTATTGCATAGACATGTACTAGCCTCTTATTGCATACAGACATGTACTAGCCTCTTATTGCATACAGACATGTACTAGCCTCTTATTGCATACAGACATGTACTAGCCTCTTATTGCATACAGACATGTACTAGCCTCTTATTGCATACAGACATGTACCAGCCTCTTATTGCATACAGACATGTACTAGCCTCTTATTGCATACATACATGTACTAGCCTCTTATTGCATACATACATGTACTAGCCTCTTATTGCATACATACATGTACTAGCCTCTTATTGCATACATACATACATGTACTAACCTCTTATTGCATACAGACATGTATTATTGCATACATACATGTACTAGACTCTTATTGCATACAGACATGTACCTCTTATTGCATACATACATGTACTAACCTCTTATTGCATACATACATGTATTATTGTATACAGACATGTACTAGCCTCTTATTGCATACAGACATGTACCAGCCTCTTATTGCATACAGACATGTACTAGCCTCTTATTGCATACAGACATGTACTAGCCTCTTATTGCATACAGACATGTACCAGCCTCTTATTGCATACAGACATGTACTAGCCTCTTATTGCATACAGACATGTACTAGCCTCTTATTGCATACAGACATGTACTAGCCTCTTATTGCATACAGACATGTACTAGCCTCTTATTGCATACAGACATGTACCAGCCTCTTATTGCATACAGACATGTACTAGCCTCTTATTGCATACAGACATGTACTAGCCTCTTATTGCATACAGACATGTACCAGCCTCTTATTGCATACAGACATGTACCAGCCTCTTATTGCATACAGACATGTACCAGCCTCTTATTGCATACAGACATGTACCAGCCTCTTATTGCATACATACATGTAGTACTAGCCTCTTATTGCATACAGACATGTACCAGCCTCTTATTGCATACAGACATGTACCAGCCTCTTATTGCATACAGACATGTACTAGCCTCTTATTGCATACAGACATGTACTAGCCTCTTATTGCATACATACATGTACTCTTATTGCATACAGACATGTACTAGCCTCTTATTGCATACAGACATGTACCAGCCTCTTATTGCATACAGACATGTACTAGCCTCTTATTGCATACATACATGTACTAGCCTCTTATTGCATACAGACATGTACGCTACTAGCCTCTTATTGCATACATACATGTACTAGCCTCTTATTGCATACATACATGTACTAGCCTCTTATTGCATACATACATGTACTAGCCTCTTATTGCATACATGAATGTACACTTTATTGCATACAACATGTACTAGCCTCTTATTGCATACAGACATGTACTACTCTTATTGCATACAGACATGTACCTCTTATTACATACATACATGTACCTCTTATTGCATACAGACATGTACTAGCCTCTTATTGCATGCATACATACATGTACTAGCCTCTTATTGCATACATACATGTACTAACCTCTTATTGCATACAGACATGTATTATTGCATAGACATGTACTAGCCTCTTATTGCATACAGACATGTACTAGCCTCTTATTGCATACAGACATGTACTAGCCTCTTATTGTATACAGACATGTACTAGCCTCTTATTGCATACAGACATGTACTAGCCTCTTATTGCATACAGACATGTACCAGCCTCTTATTGCATACATACATGTACTAGCCTCTTATTGCATACATACATGTACTATCTTATTGCATACATACATGTACTAGCCTCTTATTGCATACATACATGTACAGCCTCTTATTGCATACATACATGTACTAACCTCTTATTGCATACAGACATGTATTATTGCATACATACATGTACTAGCCTCTTATTGCATACAGACATGCCTCTTATTGCATACAGACATGTACTAGCCTCTTATTGCATACAGACATGTAAGCCTCTTATTGCATACAGACATGTACTAGCCTCTTATTGCATACAGACATGTACAGCCTCTTATTGCATACAGACATGTACTAGCCTCTTATTGCATACAGACATGTACTAGCCTCTTATTGCATACAGACATGTACTAGCCTCTTATTGCATACAGACATGTACTGCTCTTATTGCATACAGACATGTACTAGCCTCTTATTGCATACAGACATGTTACCTCTTATTGCATACAGACATGTACTAGCCTCTTATTGCATACAACTGTACAGCCTCTTATTGCATACAGACATGTACCTCTTATTGCATACAGACATGTACTAGCCTCTTATTGCATACATACTTTGTGACATGTACTGCCTCTTATTCAGCTCTATTGCATACAGACATGTACTAGCCTCTTATTGCATACAGACATGTACAGCCTCTTATTGCATACAGACATGTACTAGCCTCTTATTGCATACAGACATGTACCAGCTCTTTGCATACACATGTACAGCTCTTATGCATACAACATTACTAGCCTCTTATGCATACATACATGTACAGCCTCTTATTGCATACAGACATGTACTAGCCTCTTATTGCATACATACATTACCTCTTATTGCATACAGACATGTACAGCTTTTTGTGTGTTATTGCATACAGACATGTACTAGCCTCTTATTGCATACATACATGTACCAGCCTCTTATTGCATACAGACATGTACTAGCCTCTTATTGCATACATACATGTACCAGCCTCTTATTGCATACAGACATGTACTAGCCTCTTATTGCATACATACATGTACCAGCCTCTTATTGCATACAGACATGTACTAGCCTCTTATTGCATACATAAACATGTACCAGCCTCTTATTGCATACAGACATGTACTAGCCTCTTATTGCATACAGACATGTACTAGCCTCTTATTGCATACATACATGTACCTCTTATTGCATACAGACATGTACCAGCCTCTTATTGCATACATACATGTACCCTCTTATTGCATACATACATGTACTAGCCTCTTATTGCATACAGACATGTACTAGCCTCTTATTGCATACAGACATGTACTAGCCTCTTATTGCATACATACATGTACAGCCTCTTATTGCATACAGACATGTACCAGCCTCTTATTGCATACAGACATGTACTAGCCTCTTATTGCATACAGACATGTACTAGCCTCTTATTGCATACATACATGTACCAGCCTTTTATTGCATTCAGACATGTACTAGCCTCTTATTGCATACATACATGTACTAGCCTCTTATTGCATACATACATGTACTAGCCTCTTATTGCATACAGACATGTACTAGCCTCTTATTGCATACATACATGTACTAGCCTCTTATTGCATACATACATGTACTAGCCTCTTATTGCATACAACATGTATTATTGCATACATACATGTACAGCCTCTTATTGCATACAGACATGTACCTCTTATTGCATACAACATGTACAGCCTCTTATTGCATACAGACATGTACAGCCTCTTATTGCATACGACATGTACAGCCTCTTGCATACAACATGTACAGCCTCTTATTGCATACAGACATTACTAGCCTCTTATTGCATACATACATGTACTAGCCTCTTATTGCATACAGACATGTACTAGCCTCTTATTGCATACATACATGTACCAGCCTCTTATTGCATACATACATGTACCAGCCTCTTATTGCATACAGACATGTACCAGCCTCTTATTGCATACAGACATGTACCTCTTATTGCATACATACATGTACTAGCCTCTTATTGCATACATACATGTACTAGCCTCTTATTGCATACATACATGTACTAGCCTCTTATTGCATACATACATGTACAAGCCTCTTATTGCATACAGACATGTACTAGCCTCTTATTGCATACAGACATGTACCAGCCTCTTATTGCATACAGACATGTACTAGCCTCTTATTGCATACATACATGTACTAGCCTCTTATTGCATACAGACATGTACTGCCTCTTATTGCATACAGACATGTACTAGCCTCTTATTGCATACATACATGTACAAGCCTCTTATTGCATACAGACATGTACTAGCCTCTTATTGCATACAGACATGTACCAGCCTCTTATTGCATACAGACGATGTACTAGCCTCTTATTGCATACAGACATGTACTAGCCTCTTATTGCATACAGGCATGTACCTCTTATGGCATACATACATGTATTATTGTAAACAGACATGTACTAGCCTCATATTGCATACATACATGTACCAGCCTCTTATTGCATACATACATGTACCAGCCTCTTATGGCATACATACATGTACTAACCTCTTATTGCATACATACATGTATTATTGTAAACAGACATGTACTAGCCTCATATTGCATACATACATGTACCAGCCTCTTATTGCATACATACATGTACCAGCCTCTTATTGCATACATACATGTACCAGCCTCTTATGGCATACATACATGTACTAACCTCTTATTGCATACATACATGTATTATTGTAAACAGACATGTACTAGCCTCTTATTGCATACATACATGTACCAGCCTCTTATTGCATACAGACATGTACTAGCCTCTTATTGCATACAGACATGTACTAGCCTCTTATTGCATACAGACATGTACCAGCCTCTTATTGCATACAGACATGTACCAGCCTCTTATTGCATACATACGTGTACTAGCCTCTTATTGCATACAGACATGTACCAGCCTCTTATTGCATACAGACATGTACTAGCCTCTTATTGCATACAGACATGTACCAGCCTCTTATTGCATACAGACATGTACTTGCCTCTTATTGCATACAGACATGTACCAGCCTCTTATTGCATACATATATGTACTAGCCTCTTATTGCATACAGACATGTACTAGCCTCTTATTGCATACAGACATGTATTAGCCTCTTATTGCATACATACATGTACCAGCCTCTTATTGCATACAGACATGTACCAGCCTCTTATTGCATACATACGTGTACTAGCCTCTTATTGCATTCAGACATGTACCAGCCTCTTATTGCATACAGACATGTACCAGCCTCTTATTGCATATAGACATGTACCTCTTATGGCATACAGACATGTACTAGCCTCTTATTGCATACATACATGTACCAGCCTCTTATTGCATACAGACATGTACCAGCCTCTTATTGCATACAGACATGTACTAGCCTCTTATTGCATACAGACATGTACCTCTTATTGCATACATACATGTACTAACCTCTTATTGCATACATACATGTATTATTGTATACAGACATGTACTAGCCTCTTATTGCATACATACATGTACTAGCCTCTTATTGCATACATACATGTACTAACCTCGTATTGCATACAGACATGTATTATTGCATACAGACATGTACTAGCCTCTTATTGCATACAGACATATACCTCTTATTGCATACAGACATGTACCAGCCTCTTATTGCATACAGACATGTACTAGCCTCTTATTGCATACAGACATGTACTAGCCTCTTATTGCATACATACATGTACAAGCCTCTTATTGCATACAGACATGTACTAGCCTCTTATTGCATACAGACATGTACCAGCCTCTTATTGCATACAGACATGTACCAGCCTCTTATTGCATACAGACATGTACTAGCCTCTTATTGCATACATACATGTACCAGCCTCTTATTGCATACATACATGTACTAGCCTCTTATTGCATACAGACATGTACCAGCCTCTTATTGCATACAGACATGTACTAGCCTCTTATTGCATTCAGACATGTACCAGCCTCTTATTGCATAGACATGTACCAGCCTCTTATTGCATACAGGCATGTACCTCTTATGGCATACATACATGTACTAACCTCTTATTGCATACATACATGTATTATTGTAAACAGACATGTACTAGCCTCGTATTGCATACATACATGTACCAGCCTCTTATTGCATACATACATGTACTAACCTCTTATTGCATACATACATGTATTATTGTAAACAGACATGTACTAGCCTCGTATTGCATACATACATGTACCAGCCTCTTATTGCATACATACATGTACCAGCCTCTTATGGCATACATACATGTACTAACCTCTTATTGCATACATACATGTATTATTGTAAACAGACATGTACTAGCCTCTTATTGCATACATACATGTACCAGCCAGCCTCTTATTGCATACAGACATGTACTAGCCTCTTATTGCATACAGACATGTACTAGCCTCTTATTGCATACAGACATGTACTAGCCTCTTATTGCATACAGACATGTACCAGCCTCTTATTGCATACATACATGTACTAGCCTCTTATTGCATACAGACATGTACTAGCCTCTTATTGCATACAGACATGTACCAGCCTCTTATTGCATACAGACATGTACCAGCCTCTTATTGCATACATACGTGTACTAGCCTCTTATTGCATACATACATGTACCAGCCTCTTATTGCATACAGACATGTACTAGCCTCTTATTGCATACAGACATGTACCAGCCTCTTATTGCATACAGACATGTACTTGCCTCTTATTGCATACAGACATGTACCAGCCTCTTATTGCATACATACATGTACTAGCCTCTTATTGCATACAGACATGTACTAGCCTCTTATTGCATACAGACATGTACTAGCCTCTTATTGCATACAGACATGTACCAGCCTCTTATTGCATACAGACATGTACCAGCCTCTTATTGCATACATACGTGTACTAGCCTCTTATTGCATTCAGACATGTACCAGCCTCTTATTGCATACAGACATGTACCAGCCTCTTATTGCATACAGACATGTACCTCTTATGGCATACATACATGTACTAACCTCTTATTGCATACATACATGTATTATTGTAAACAGACATGTACTATCCTCTTATTGCATACATACATGTACCAGCCTCTTATTGCATACATACATGTACTAGCCTCTTATTGCATACAGACATGTACTAGCCTCTTATTGCATACAGACATGTACTAGCCTCTTATTGCATACAGACATGTACCAGCCTCTTATTGCATACAGACATGTACCAGCCTCTTATTGCATACAGACATGTACTAGCCTCTTATTGCATACAGACATGTACTAGCCTCTTATTGCATACAGACATGTACTAGCCTCTTATTGCATACAGACATGTACCAGCCTCTTATTGCATACAGACATGTACCAGCCTCTTATTGCATACAGACATGTACTAGCCTCGTATTGCATACATACATGTACAAGCCTCTTATTGCATACAGACATGTACCAGCCTCTTATTGCATACAGACATGTACCAGCCTCTTATTGCATACACACATGTACCAGCCTCTTATTGCATACAGACATGTACTAGCCTCTTATTGCATACAGACATGTACTAGCCTCTTATTGCATACATACATGTACTAGCCTCTTATTGCATACATACATGTACTAGCCTCTTATTGCATACATACATGTACTAACCTCTTATTGCATACAGACATGTATTATTGCATACATACATGTACTAGCCTCTTATTGCATACAGACATGTACCTCTTATTGCATACATACATGTATTATTGTATACAGACATGTACTAGCCTCTTATTGCATACATGTACCTGTCAGTTTCTGGCAATGAAGTTACAAGAATATCGATACATAAACAGGAACATTGCATTTTTTTCAAAAATTAAATATTGAAATAGAAGATATTAATATGAACAGTTTATAATAAATAATTAATTTCAATTAATCATTTTCTATAGAAGCTTACTGCCAATTACATTGTGTCAACAATGGTGGATTTCAATTAACTGTATCATCAAGGTACGATAACAAGCGAGACTCGCGGGGAATATCTCCACTATTGTCCTAGAACAATTTAAAAAATATGAAATAGAGAAGAATTCATCAAAACTACAAGTCGAGTGGAGCATACCTGTGCCTGTGTATTATATCAATAAAATGCTATTATTGAGTAAATACATATTTTAGCGGGATAAATTGTCTAATAATAAAAAGCGCAGATTGTGAAGAACCTAATTACATTACGATTATACTTCTACTGCCTGATGGGAAAATCTACTTTCTTACGTTCTTGTTACAGAAATCAAAATTGGATGAATTAGAATGAATGAATCTGTACTGAAGGAGCATTTTATTTGCCACAAAGGAAACAAAGTCCTTGTCAACAATAACAGTTTATAAATTATCAACATTATTCTAAATAGCAAGCAAAGTGCAAGAAGTCAGTCATTTGAGGTTATTCAAAAATTCGAAAGTGAAGAATTTATCGCATCTAAGAACGAATCAACAATGAAATATAAAGTAATCTCTTCAATGTATACAGTTTACTGTTCTTTTGAAATTATGTTTGACAGAATGCCATATTCCATGTAAATAGAAATGCCTTATTTCTTTTATGCTTAGGCTTTGAAACTGTGAATGATTGCATTTTTTCTCTACCACCGATTGCATTTCGTATTCCTGCGCGGTTAGATGTACTTTTGTATTTTAGCTATTTTCGACTATCATGAAACAGTTAATTAAGTAATATTCTAATGAATTTGTTTTGTCTGTAGTTTTTAATTTTGACAGCAAACAGAAACTAAATTGACAATTATACAGAACTATTTCTTATTACAGACGTTCACACCAGCAGAAGTGGTTGTGCAGTTGTGTCACATAGTGCAATGAGGCTCCAGACAGGGCAGTTAAAATGAATAACATTTAAATACAAATATTATATTAGCCAAGTCTTTGGAAATCATAAAAGAAAAAGAAGATTTGTGCTTATTGGTGTAAGATAGGATTTTATTTCATCTCTTGATCAAAGAAATTTGTATTTCCACGAGTGGCTTTGAGCCACGCCACATAATGCCACAAGTGGAAATACATATTTCACAAATATCCGCTATGTCTTGACATAATATTATATATAGATGTAATAGTGACGACTATGTTTCATGTGCTTATTCATGGTACATTGTAGCTCTGTACAAAGGTAAATCATTTCCCACACACACATTGTTCTCTCCTCGGTAAATAACGAAGGAATGTAATATTCATTGAAATATTTCCTTAAAACCAGTCGCAGAAAACACAAATTTGGTTAGCCCCAACCTAAAAATGTACAACTTAAATTATTAGTTGATATAAATTATTTTAGATCGATTGCGAAACAAGTTCTTACAACTTCAATCTCGAGACTCCTGATGGAATCCATCGGCACGAGAGAGAAGAGGCAACATGGAATTTAAATGCCTTGCCTAAGGGCACAATCTTACGGCTCCAACAGGGCTTCAACTCTGGGCCTTTCGCGCCTGAAACAAACACGCTACAACGACTTCCACTTAAATTAATGATTATGACACCCCTGCATAGCATAGTAGCAGACAATATCTGTTATATAATAGTAACTAGATCTACATGTAATAGATATATTCTCAGCCTCAAGTTCCTGTTTAACTCTTTGCCTTCTGGGTAATATAAAGACTATAAATAGCTTGCCTTATTGTAGCTGTAGACAATTCATTAATGTGGTTTCTTTATTTGTAACTCTGGATAGTTGTCATGTAACTTCATTAGAATTGTGTTATAACACGTTGCTAAATACACCATTCTATGGTTCACATGCATTATCATACAGTAATGCCGGGTCAATAAAGGAACTAGATGAGCCGGAAGCACACAAATGCTCTGGACATCATGCTATACTAAAGTCTCATGCATTTGCTGCAAACCGTTATATTTATAAGGATTACATTATTACAATTTCTAAGAAATTGTGATTAGTACTGATTACTGTCTTATTTTGACATTCAATAATAAATTATTAAGATTGTAAGCCAAATATCTAAGCTCTGTCCACAAATGGACTGGTTTTCATGAACTTGGTTTTCATGATCTTTCTATTTGTAAATTACCTCCCTTTATGAGTTACAAAATTACAAATACCTCTGTAGATGTTGCTTTTAATTTGTATTTTAATAAGTTTTCTTTTTCCGTCTGATGGCGACCTCGAAAACAAAAACGGGCATTACGAGTTGCCCAAGCATTGGCACAAAATTGTCAAAAGTAACTCTGCAATTCCAGAGATCGATCCCCCGTCCGCCCATAATATTTTAAACCACGGTCTCGTGTCGGTGCTTTACACATAGTACAACACATGAACGTTATTATCATGTCATTGACATTCCTTATATATCTGTGGACGAAATGTCAGGGGAAGTAACTAGAGCCACAGAGTGGGGCTACTTTACACCATGCACGCTAAAGAACAAGAGGTGACTCTGAAATGGGTATCTGTCTGTATCATGCATTATCCTCGAAAATCTATAATGACTAATCTCTTCAGGATGCGTCTCTCATATGAGCAACAGGTAGTGACGATAAATAAACATAAAACACACACATATGCAACTCCCCTACAGCTTGTAAGTGCTAACTATACCCCACCATACCCATGCACACCCTGTACTCCATCTCAATATCCCACCATACCCATGCACACCCTGTACTCCATCTCAATATACCACCATACCCATGCACACCCTGTACTCCATCTCAATATCCCACCATACCCATGCACACCCTGTACTCCATCTCAATATCCCACCATACCCATGCACACCCTGTGCTCCATCTCAATATCCCACCATACCCATGCACACCCTGTGCTCCATCTCAATATCCCACCATACCCATGCACACCCTGTACTCCATCTCAATATCCCACCATACCCATGCACACCCTGTGCTCCATCTCAATATCCCACCATACCCATGCACACCCTGTACTCCATCTCAATATCCCACCATACCCATGCACACCCTGTACTCCATCTCAATATCCCACCATACCCATGCATACCCTGTGCTCCATCTCAATATCCCACCATACCCATGCACACCCTGTGCTCCATCTCAATATCCCACCATACCCATGCACACCCTGTACTCCATCTCAATATCCCACCATACCCATGCACACCCTGTACTCCATCTCAATATCCCACCATACCCATGCACACCCTGTGCTCCATCTCAAGACCATTTAGAAATACCACTGTATTAACTGTAGCCTCAGTCCATGGCTACAGTTACTTCCCCTGACATTTAGGCAGATATCAGAAATGAACTGAAACGCGATTATAACATGCTGGGTTGTGGTAAGTTGTAATTGTACCCGACTGCGAAAACAATAGGAAGGAGAATTATTTTATGTTTACTAATTATATTTATTATGTATAGGGTATCTATGTATTTATTAAATGTAAACCGATCAATAAAGATGTATTAGTTTATACAAATTTATTATAACTCAATTGCGAAACAACTCTTGAGACCTCATTCCTGATGGAATCCATCGCCATGAGAGGAGAGAAGAGGCAATGTGGAATTTAAGTGCCTTGCCTAAGGGCACAATCGCAACGGCTACATCTGGGTGCAAACTCCTCGCCTCTCATACCTGAAGAGTATGCGCTACCACTGCCCCATCACGACTCACACAAAACGAAGCTAAAGATGTATTTAATGTGATGTTATACATATGTCAAATGAACCTTCTTAACATCGGTGCCTTATGTACATGTACACAAATGTAAAACCATTTACATGGTGCCAGATTCCATCTGCATTGCGACATTGGTGTGCACGATGCGACCGACGGTGGTATGCACGATGTTGACGGTGGTGTGCAATATGTTGTTGGTGGTGTGCACAATGCGAGTGTGGTATGCAAGATGTGACGGTGGTGTGCAAGATGTGACGTGGTGTGCACAATGCGAATGTGGTATGCAAGATGTGACGTGGTGTGCAAGATGTTGTCGGTGGTGTGCACAATGCGAGTGTGGTATGCAAGATGTGACGTGGTGTGCACAATGCGAGTGTGGTATGCAAGATGTGACGTGGTGTGCAAGATGTTGTTGGTGGTGTACACAATGCGAGTGTGGTATGCAAGATGTGACGTGGTGTGCAAGATGTGACGTGGTGTGCAATATGTTGTTGGTGGTGTGGACAATGCGAGTGTGGTATGCAAGATGTGACGTGGTGTGCAAGATGTTGTCGGTGGTGTGCACAATGCGAATGTGGTATGCAAGATGTGACGTGGTGTGCAAGATGTTGTTGGTGGTGTGCACAATGCGAGTGTGGTATGCAAGATGTGACGTGGTGTGCAAGATGTTGTCGGTGGTGTGCACAATGCGAATGTGGTATGCAAGATGTGACGTGGTGTGCAAGATGTTGTCGGTGGTGTGCACAATGCGAGTGTGGTATGCAAGATGTGACGTGGTGTGCACAATGTGACGGTGGTGTACACGATGCGACATTGGTGTGCACAATGCGACATTGGTGTGCACGATGCGACATTGGTGTGCACGAGCCAAACGATGTACCATTAACTCTACACTAGAAGAGCCAATTTTACCTTCATACTGCTAATAAGCTACAGGCACATAATAACGTATGTACTATATACTTAATAATCAATTTGTATTTGGGAATAGATAACGGGGGTTGTATGGCGTTTATGCGGAGTAAAAGGTTAATGAACATATGATATATTTCGGGTTTTACGCCTGAATCAGCACCATTTTGGGCTATATCGCCGGCGGGCAGATTACCTAACAACACCTTTCCTGGGCAGGCTCCAGCGGTTAACCAGTACTTGGGTGCACCAACCTCCGTAAGTAACTGCCAACTATTTCATATAAATGAGACACGGTCTGAGCGGGGCTCGAACCCGTGACCATCAGTGATGATAGGTTACAGTGGTATACAAGTCAGCGACCTTAACCACTCGACAACGGAGACCGGTTAATGAACAATATAAGCATCTAATATCAGACATTGGGTGGTGGGTGGAATATCCTAGATACGGTTCTTTAACAAACTTCTTTTAAAATCTATAATTGTTTGTTTGTTTGGGTTTTTTATGACTTCATCAGCACCATTTTGTGTTATGTCACAGGCGGGTAGTTTACTTAACACCTTTCCTGGGCAGGCTCCAGTGGTTACCCAGTACACATGTACTTGGTTCACCAACCTCCGTAACAAACTGAACAGCCTGTGCCGCTGTGCGAGGCTCAAACCAGTGACCATCAGTGATGATAGGTTACAGTGGTATACAAGTCAGCGATCTTAACCACTCGACCACGGAAGTGGGTCCTCTATAATTGTAACACCACTGCATCATGCATCAGGGTTGGAAAAAAGACTGTCTTTTTTAATTTTGGACAGGACACATGTCCAAAAGTGTCTTTTATTAAAAAAGGCGTACTTTATTGTCCTTTATTGTCTTTATTTGTCTAATATCATAAGACTATGTGTTTGTGGTAATGCATTTTACAATTTATTATATAATATTAAGGTATTAGGTGTGTGTGTTGTTAATAAACACCAAATGCCATTCTCTTTTACTCATAATATCTTTCATATAAATAATAAGGAAAACAAACAATTGTCATTTATGTGTCACAACAAGATTTATTCACACAGTATTTATTTTCAACACAGTATAATAGGTCCTGTGACAACAAAGAAATTGACCTTAAATATGAGTCAATCACAGTCATTTGAAGTTTTCACACATACACTGTGGGTATAATAGGTCCTGTGACAACAAAGACAATGGTGAATTATATGTGTGAATGTAATCCCATATAACCCCTCCATATACAAAGAATCAATTTTGCTACAGAAACATATAAACTACTATGTTTATACTAGGATATGATTTAGTAAATACATTTTGCCAAAAATTCATTTAGGACACTTTTGGACAATTTGGTGTCTTTTATTAATTCTAGACAGGACACTTTTGGACTGTCCAAAACCCCTGTCCAAAATGCAATTGTCCAAAATGTGCCAACCCTGTCATGCATTATCAATAAAGTAATGTAAGAAACTGTGTATACTTACTTCTCAATGTGCGGCCCTCGGAATCCGGTGTCTGCCGATCACCATCACCCATCTCCGAGTGGGTTTCCGAGTTGGTGTCATAATTCACTGAGCTTAAACTCGACGGTCTGTCATCTTTGGACAAATCTCTGACAAGAAATTCATTGTTTGTGCTATTTTCGTTGGTTTCTAGGCTTGAATAAGTTTTTGTGGATAGATCTTCTGGTTTTGGTCGTTTAGCTGGGGAAAATGCAGAATGATATTGTTCTATATTTTCAGTAGTAACCGGTCTGAATGCACTACTTCCTGCTGGGTGCATGAGTCGAACTGCTGTCCTGTCTGTGGTAGCCCGCACAAACGGGTGAACTGGCGCATAAATCGGTGCCTGAAAATGTTCACCCGGGCGATACATCGTATAATTTGCCGTACTGAACTGCGGTGACGTCTCTTTGTTTTCTGGACTGTTAAATCTTGGTGTTCCCGTTACTCGTGCTCCCTCATGGTTTTCAGCCGTCGAAGCCAAAACCATCAAAGCTGGTGCACCGAGAGGGTTTGGAATAAATGATGAACTGTCCATCCCTGGTGGGAACGGCTGATGAGCTGCAGGGGGCGATAAGAAAGGTTTATGCCAGAAGTTAAATCGAAACATGGCTAAATCATGCAAGTTCTGCATTGTAACGTTATATTTTTTCAAAACAATTATGCAAAATAATAAATAACAATCGTCAATGTTTAATATTCTCAATGCCTGGTATTATAATTCCTGTTATGAAGAATTCCACTAATCTTTTTTCAACTTTAATTCCAAAATTCAATATAAGACAAACTATATTCAAAATATTTATAGTTCCTAGTTTGGCACAACTTTATCAAGTTGCTTATCAATTGCAAATTGGGTATATTTCTACATTTATGATCAGTTTTCTATTTTGCATGACAGCACATATAGCCCCTCCCACTTTCAGATATGAATGGCCCGCCAGTTATTTTCCCCTCCCACTGTCAGTTTCAGGGATACCCCTTCTTACCAAATAAGGCAGTGCTAATGGCGATTTGAATGCGTAACAAAAGACCCGTGATGAATACAGTTGCAACTAACCAAAATAATTTTTATATATAAAAAATCCAAATAAATGTTAGACTCAATGGATAGAATGCGTTAAATAGTCATATTCAATAACAGTTTTCTGACGGGCCGCTATTCTTTATCAATGTAAACAAATCATGGCCGCCGGAGTTACATCACTAGTACAGTAAATTCCATCGGTTTTAATCAGTATATTAGAAGCATTGTCCTGAATAAATATAGATGCGAATCGGAACTTGAAACGTTTATTTGAACATTTTACTAATTAGTTTTCATCTGAGACAAAGGATGATAGGCTACTGCGGTGGATTAAATCAGATTACCTGCTCGTTAACTTCCAACTAGGATCTGTCATCCAGCCTCGTTGCGGAAAAGGAATCCCTGGTAGCTATAAATAGATTCAGTTTAAAAATAAATTATTTTGCATCACACTGCGAGGCCCGTCTATTATTCATTCGTTCATGATCTGTTTGATTTATACATTCAAGCGCCGTGTTTCTTCTTTTACTTACAGTCTGTGCATTCGCCATCCGTCTGATATAGATGTAGGCCTAATTATAGTGTAGCCTATTCGCCAAGATTTAGGCATTATATGTTGATCGTGTGAGGGAAAAAATGAAATGAATATCGTTTTTACCCATCTTGAGAAGATTTTGAGTGTCTCGATAAAACGGGGGGGGGGATAGACCTGTAACAACTACATATTGGATGGCATGCAGATGAGATGGGAAAAATATGTAGATAGAAATCTCCGGAGAAATCCATATTTCCCGGATAGAAAGACTACTCGTCTACTGTAGTCTCGGCTGTATTTAACCAGCTAAGCAAAACAGGGCTACTTAGAAACATAGGGATTCGGCGATGATTTTTGGGGAGCGGGGGCGGGGGGGTACCCATATTTAAATTAATATACGGGTACCCACAAACGCACCGAATACCTGTGCTTAGAAACAGTGTTTTGAGACACAGCGGTAGAGAGCAGTCGGCATCAAGTCATGTGGTAGGCCTGCACTTGCATGTGTGAACTCATGGTACCTATATACTGTTTAGGGAATAAGACTACACTGGACTCTTAATCTGCAATGGGTATACATATGTTAATTATAGTCCACTGGATGATGCGTATCCGCAGGTATCTTGTATGTAGGCCCTACTCGACATCGTGAATGTAAAAGAACCGTTCGAGGAACGTTCTGGAGTCTAGATTCTCTATTAGTCCTATATATAAGACCTCTACATATTTTTTCTCTCGATCTGTTAGTTTGGACTAGGTCTCTGTCTGCTCTATTCTCCAATACTTAAAATGACTAACCTTTGAACGTGCAAGTGTATTTTCGCGGACACCCTGTAGCGACGACAAATAAACGCAAAACACAAACAGGTCGCATGTAGAGTCCCTTTTTTCAAGATGAAGACTCTTTCTTGCACACTGAAAAGGGGTAGCTTACTTTTCACAGTGACTACATGTATTGTGGGAAATGCGTGTAGGCCTATTTCAATTACGTGATGCTATTGCTTGTGTATGGTTAGCGCGCTTGCTTCTCACCAATGCAACCCGGGTTCGATCCTCGGACCGGGAAGTATGTGAGATGGCACGGTGGTCGCCAGATCGGTCAGGTGGGTTTTCTCCGGGTACTCCGATTTCCTTCCACACGAATTAATTACCACATTCAGGCGTTCATCCGCGCCAACGAGACTGATTAATATAAGTTGTTAAAACTTGTTTCGCAATCGTTGTAAAATAAATAAAGTTTAAACTTATGGTATGTTTGTTACCGTCTGTGTAGGCTACCAATTAATTAGTCTTATATGAGAGATTGCATGGGAGAGCGTCCATTCCCAATAGTAATACCCACATAAACCATCGGTATTATAATTAAGATGCCGACTTCCTCATCGAATACCCCACCACCCTCCTTCCCGAGACCCTTCCCGAGATCCCGAGAAGAAAAGCATACGTCTCCCCTAGCCATTTAGCAGTGTTATGATCAGTTCCCCTCTAACGTGTGGTGACTGTACACCCAACAGTTCACATTTATTTGTGTTTTACGTTTATTTATCGTCGCTACCGGTTGCCCATATGAACGACGCCTCCTGAAGAGATCGATTAGTCATTTTAGATTTGTGTAGGATAATGCAATGATACAGATAGAGACCCATTTCAAGGTCTCCTCTGGTTCTTTTACGTGTACGGTGTAAAGCACCGACACGAGACCTCGGTTTAAAGTCCCATCTGAAAGACTGTTAATGTTATTATGGTCAGACGGTGGATCGAACCTGCGAGTAGAAAAAAGGGGTATGAGACAACTAATGATAATAAATCTATCTAACAATGTGCAGATACAATAAATTATTAGTAGGACAAATTATGTGTAAAAACGGGACCATTTATGTCTTTGCAAGAAATTGCGTTTCAGAGCATCTGGATTTCAAAATTTTCAGAGGGAGTATGCCCCCGGACCCCTAACAACGCCAGGCTCTGTGGGTCCTCCAAGAGTATGCCGCCTTGTAACAATTCTAACTACGGATTTCATTTCGCATCCAACTTTGTCAGACTTGGCTACGACCCTGCACCCGGTCACTGCAATATTATGGGGATCCCCTGGCAGAACAAGCAGCCCTTTCTCGACGACACTATGATAGTAAGCTACGTTTGACGACACTGCACTATTCATGGATTTCCTGGCAGAACAAGCAGCACTTTCTGGACGACACTATGATAGTAAGCTACGTTTGACGACACTGCACTATTCAGGGATTCCCTGGCAGAACAAACAGCCTTTTCTGGACGACACTATGATAGTAAGCTACGTTTGTGACCTTAGGCAAGGCACTTAAATTGCACATTGCCTCTTCTCTCCTCAGGGCGATGTATACATCAGAAATCAGGTCTCGTGAGCGATTAGTATAATGTTGTAAGAACTTATTTCGCAATCTATAGATAAGATAAATGTGTATATTTTATAAACTATGATAGCGTCAGTCAACCCAAAATGGCAGATGCAGCGAAGTACATGTACATACACTCAACAACATTCCTAATCGCTCACGTGCTATTTCATAATATTTGGAGCCAATTAATAATCATACAATATAAATATTGTTTTAGTGTTATTTAATGCATTATATTCGAAATGGTTATACAGAAAACCATGCATAACGATCTACAATAAAATATAACTAATAAGATGATATGAATATTGATATTACATGTAGTTGGTTATTAGTTTGCTCCACATATTGTAAACAGGTGACCGGTTAGAAATGTTGTTGCTTGGAGATACACCGTCAAAGGAGCGATATGGTCAGTTACTAGAGCTACACACCACAGGGATTCGGCACGTTTGGTGGTACTAGTATATATATTTAAGTACTTAAATATATATATATATACTAGTACCCCCAAACGTGCCGAATCCCTGTGCTACACACAGGATATAGAGGTGTCAGTGACCATATGCCACACTTTGTGAATGGAGCATCATAGAGATTTAATTACATTACCATCTACATTGTTAAAGAAGTAAGTAACTTCATCAATGACATAGGTAGGTTGACACAACGTGACTCTCGGTCACATCCATGACATATGCAGGTTGGCATGATGTGATTCTCCGTTACATCAATGATACGGGCGTGTTGGCATAACGTGACTCTCCGTCACATCAATGACATATGCAGGTTGGCACGACGTGATTCTCCGTCACATCAAGGTCACATACAGGTTGACACCAAGTGACTCTGTCACATCAAGGACATAGGCAGGTTTGCACGACGTGACTCTCTGTCACATCAAGTATACCGGCAGGTTGGCACGACGTGACTCTCCGTCACATCAAAGATACCGGCAGGTTGGCACGACGTGACTCTCTGTCACATCCAGGATACCGGCAGGTTGGTACGACGTGACTCTCTGTCACATCAAGGGCATATTCAGGTTGGCACGACGTGACTCCCTGTCATATCAATGATACAGGCAGGTTAGCACGACCTGACTCTCCGCTACATATATAGGACACATGCATGTTGGCACAACGTGACGCTCCGTCGCATCAAGGACATATACAGGTTGGCACGACGTGACACTCTGCTACATCAAAGGCATATACAGGTTGACACTCCGTCACATCAATGCCACGGACAGGTTGACACCAAGTGACTCCGTCACATCAAGGATCTCTGTCACATCAAGGATACCGGCAGGTTTGCACGACGTGACTCTCTGTCACATCAAGGACATATGCAGGTTGGCACGACGTGACTCTCCACCAACAAATTAATATGTCAATCAAACCCAGTTTACCTAAAGTACATATGAGTAGCTTACATCATGTGGATACACATACACGCGAGCCAACTATATCAGAGACAATGTGTGTTTTAGACCATATATTGCGGGTGTGGTGATCTGCAAACACATATATAGTTAACGAATTGGACCGTGAAACTGTAACAATATACACGATTGTTCTCTCTTTTCTAAATAATTTAATCTAAAATGACTAATCTCTTCAGGAGGCGTTGCTCATGAGCAACCGGTAACTACGATAAATAAACGGAAATCACACTTTTTAAAAATAATTTACGCAAAACACTCCATGGAATGACTATTTACAAGCTCACTCAAACTATTTCTATAATCGAAAACATGTAATGCTTTTACACATGTATCATGATATTACACGCTATCCTGTGATATTTAAAATCAGTGATATATACAATTCGTAAAGAGAACCCTGGTCGCACCTCTACACCCACAGTAAAACAATAACGGTAAACTGTAGCTCGCACGAGTAGTTTGTAAGCAGATAGTTCAGCAGATGGACACGTTGTATGGTTGTTACACAGGGAGAAACGGGAATATGGAAAACAGTATGTACAATGTATTGCTAGATTTGTTCATAAAGTCAAACGTACATACCACTGCCACTACGGGAAATGACGGACATGAACAATGCTGCATTTTATGAACGTACCTTCGTTTGTTCAGGTAGGACATACACCGTTTTCGTCTATTACATTCTCTTGACCAACCGTCTATTTCAATGTATACATATTCGTTCATCTTTTTGACTTTACACATCGCATTTTAGACTAACCGACTGTTTCCAGCAAAGTAGGTTTAAAATAAGACATTTCATCACCATCCCACAACGTTTCCAGACTGCGCAAGCCAGTTATAATCACATCTGGGTGAACATAGACGTATGTGTTGTTTGACGGATTAAAAGTTTTATATTAATATATACAGATATACGATAAGCAACTGATTGAGAGAGTGGTTCTGTCTATGAATCGTATATCTCTATGCCGCACGTGTACAATCATCACTGAGCGTCACGCAGGGGGCGGTGGCAACATGCATAGACCAAGCAACTATATAGACATGATATATGCAAAGTCGACGCAAAAAGTAGAAGCCGAGTAGAAGTTTGCATCCCAGGCACTTTGTGAATGATCCATTATAATCTTTGCCATTTAGCTTTTTAGAATATTTTCACTGTTTGCAACGTAATGTGTAGAAAAAAGACCAAATTGTTGACCTGTGTACGTTGTTGCATTGTTGCAAAAAGTAAAACTATAATTATGCAATAGAGCACAGAGTAGGCGGTCTGTACTGTTCCAACTGTGCATACCACGTAACGTTCTAGTCTATATTGTAATACTTGAACTCGTGTACCGTTTCTGATGATACAGTATCGTTTGGACGTGAATTCCGTAAATGTTTGTTCATCGGAAAGACCGAGTAATGAGAGGCATCTCTAATTTTATATTACCTCCCTTGGCAGAAAGTCTGATTTATCCCAAAATGTAAATAGGTGCTTTTAGTTGGAATCCTTTGTTTTAACTGTTCCCTAACCAGATGTTGCGGTATGATAATGTGATTTGATCAAAATCATGCTAATTAACTGATAACATTGTGTTACAAATAAGTACCTATTGCATATACTGTAGGAGATCTGTCGAGATATAGTAATTTAATAATCGTAAGAAGCGATAGTAGAATAAAATTGCTAGCATGTTGTGCAAATGAAACAACGAGAAAAACAGAGAAAAACATTTAATAGGACCTATTTACTTTTAGGGAGTATTCAGGGGCAATAGCTGACCGATGTCTCTCATTCAATGCATTAGTATAAGACAGGGATGTCGTATATGTGGATATGGGTGTGCCGAAAAATACGCTGTTAACATAGGAGCTTGGATGGGGTATACATAGATATATAGTTTATTTCGAAATTCAGTAAGCCCATGTGAAAATACAACAAACATAGATATAATACAATGATACAACAAGGTGACAATGAAATGAACACAAAGCATACAATACACGTGATGATATGTGTAAGGGTTATTGTAATCATTATCATTTAGAGAATCTTGCAGGAAAGCTTACATTTGAAGCTTCTGTTGACCGGTGTACGATAGTTTATAGTTCATACACATTTAGTTTAGCTAGATTGCGAAACAAGTTCTTACAACTTATATTAATCACTCTCGAGACCTCATTCCTGATGGACTCCATCTCCACGAAGGAGAGAGAAGATGCAATATGGAATTTAAATGCCTGCCTAAGGGCACAATCGTAACGGCTCCAGTGGGGCTGATTCCGAGCCAAGATGTGTTAACTTGCTACTATGGTATGGTAGCGTTTTTGTTTGTGGCTAAACATCTATATAATAGTCAGGTCAAAATACAGTTTATCCACAGACGGATATGTAGTCCAGTGGTAACACGCTGGACTAGTAATCCAGGCATCGCAGGCTCGATCCCCCGTCTGACCCTAATAAAATTAAGTCTTTCAGATGGGACGTTAAACCGAGGTCTCGTGTCAGTGCTTTACACCGTGCACGTAAAAGAACCAGAGGAGACTCTGGAATGGGTCTCTCTCTATCATTGCACTCTCCTCCAAAAATCTAAAATAACTAATCTCTTCAGGAGGCGTCGCTCATATGGGCAACCGGTAGCGACGATAAATAAACGTAAAACACCACCAACAGTTTATCCCCCAAACAATTGCTACAAAAGGTTTCTCAACTGATTCTGGTAGAGTTTAGTGTACTTTTTAACATACTAAAAGTTTACCAAAGTAGGACCCCCGGAAAAGTGGCGTTTAAAAATGCATTTCAAAATGGCGTCCAAGATGGCCACCGAAACCTCTTAATGATCATAACTATGTAACTATTAACTCAAATTTGATGATCTTGGTGTCTATCCCTAGGTTTTTGGGGGCACAGAACACATTAAGATCATAAAAAATGATGTTGGCCTATATATGTAACACAAAAATCCAATATGGCCTCCAACACCTCCAAATGACAGCAAGTCCATAACTATTGACTCAAATTTGATGATCTTGTCCATAGACTAAATGTCCATAGCGTCTGCAGCTGCATCGACATGATTTGCATCCCCCCGAACAGTTGCAATGGATAATTTTCAAGAGTTTGTCAGGCGCAGCCTTGTTTTGGGTCATAATTGGAATTAACTGATCATTTTCCTGTTACCATCCCCATTCAGTTGGGTTCATTTCATTTGCCATCCCTATCCATACCATAATTTGAAGTACACACGTTGGCTATGGAATCTTGTTGCAGGTGATATTGGGGGACGCCATTCAGAAGTGACTAAATCCTTGAGCAGTTGTCACTTTCTTGATGAAAATGATATGGCGCAGTGATGATAGCGTATCATTAGACTTGCCACCAAAGAGATCAACCATCAGGTCTTTGCCAATATCTGATATGTCCTCTTGAGATTTGTTTTGAAGGATGAATGCACTAGCATAGGACTTCATGACAGAATCAGATTTCACTAATTTCTGGAAGGCTGACATTTTTCCGATGCCGTAAATCCTTGAAGTAGAATCACAGCCTGAGTAGGCATGTACAGAGAGCAACTCATTGCACACATCATCTCCTAACGTTTCTTTCAACAGGTTAATGTTATACACTATGTGTTCTTTTGACTGCTTGTTTGTAGATGATCTCATTGTCTGTTCTGGAGTAATGAAGGAGCAAGATGAGCAACTCTGTATCCTCACCGACCAACGTTGTGGTGCAATGACCGTATCGTTCAACAGTTGCCTTAACGATATCAACGTCTGCATCTCCTGGTGACTGAATGACATCCCCTTTTAGTTAGTGCTGTGCTGATGAGAGCAATCATGTCTGCCTTGTTTTTGTCATGAGACAAAAAATCCTCCTTTTTGCCTGACTACTCTGTATCTGCAGTGAAACTAACAATAGGGTGCATATTTTTCCTCGTCTCTCGTGTGTGTTGTCTTTTATGGAGGGACCTTCACCATAGCCATCGAACACCACTGTCGCTTGTCCGTAATGTCTCACAGTGAAGTCTGCATAAGACTCGGCTATTGCATTATATGAGTCGCCTTTCTTCCACGATAAACGATGAAGCAAAGAGGCATCATCAAGCACGTAACAATCTGTTTTGGGAATAGAGTTCATCACAGCCTCACTTGAAAAGTCCGCAGCATGGTCTCGAATTGCCTGAGCAAGCTGAAGTTTGTCTGCTTTTCGAAGAATGTTCCTGGTCTCAAACCGAGCTGGAGGGTAGGGGCTTAGTTCATACGTCAACACCTCTTCAAGGGAAAATGTTCCTGACCTTGACACCACAAGGAAACGCTGTAACAGAAGGGCAGGATGAACGGTACGATCTGGAGCAATCTTCACAGCAGAGATATTCCCAAGGGTTTTGGCTCTGTCTTTCCGCTTCAATTTGTAAGTAAATGCCGACTTTCCGATTATATCTTCAATGATCTTGTTACCAACTGATTCAAAGTCATGTACATTAACATCTGGCCCAGCCACTATCCCATTGTCAATGTGTCTCGGGGTATGACCAGATGTGAATGGTGAGCAAGCTGCAAGCTTTATCCGAATTTTCTCGAGATCAGATGCATCTCTTTTGATGCGCGCCTCAGTTGAGTCTTTGTATTGCGGACTTGTAGTATAGGTTAGGTTTGTGAAATCCTGCATCGCAATGTTGTACTCGGATGTTACAGGTGCCGATAAAGTCCAGAGTTTTCGCATGTCCTCGGTCATCCTACTGCTGTGAGTTAGACCATCAGTGCTCTTTAGAGACCTCATCAACGTTTGTTCAATGACAAGATCACTACTAAGCCCTGCCCAGCACTGATTGCTCCTACGAACAACGTGAAAACCATCGAGGAACTTTTGATAAACGTCTGGGTGCTTTTCCTCCAGGTTGCTCATTTGCTGCAGGTAGTAGAGCAGATCGCAGGTAATTGAAGTGCCCAGCTGCAGCAAAGACAGTTAGACAATTGGACACTGCCTGCAAATGCATCAACCAAGACCCAATACAATCTGCCTTGATCGACATTCTTGCCATGTTAACCATACGCTGATAATTTAGCCACAACTGGCTGGTCTTTGAAGTCTGAGCAAGTTCAGATTTCTTCTTCTCCGTTACTGTCTCGAGTTGGATCAAAACCTCATAACAAGCAGTATCTCCTAGCGTCATCTCTCCGCTAAGAAGGGAGGAGTACAATTCCTGGGCTTGATCCAGCAGTATCTGAATCTCAGGATCGTCTTTGGCCATTTCCGTTATAAGCTGGCTATGTAGGCACTGTCAACCCTCTGGACAGCTTTTCCTGTCAACATGTGCACAACTGCATTTTCTCCATAGACAGTCTCAAGTATGTTTTTGAGACCGGTCCCTTCCATGAGAGTTCCTATGGCACCCTGCAAGTTCATAAGTGTATGGAAACACCCCAACATCAGAACAATGCCGTTCAGGTGACTACTTTGTGGCGTATCAATGATGATTTCGGCAGCTTTCCAATACATGGGCTGGTCAAAAGTTACAATGGTGGGAATGTTGTGCTTCATGGCAAGGTTGCAAACAAAGTCTAATGTAGACAAACTGCACGATTTGTCTCCAGAGTACATATTGATCATAGACAAGAATTTGACTGACGACTGCCCAGGGTGCTGGCTCCCCTGATGCAAGATATGCATCATCCCCTGCCAATTCGGTGTTGCCTCTTTGAAGCCGAGGGAGACTTCCCACAGAAGATCGATCCTCATGTCACAGTCAAGAAATCTCGACAGGTCCTCGAAGACTACCCCATGACAAGCATGCCTTGCAAACCTGCACTTCAAGATAGGAATTTTTGTCTTGTTTTCAATTGAGTCAATAGTTATGGACTTGCAGTCATTTGGAGGTGTTGGCGGCCATTTTTGACGCCATATTGGATATTTGTGTTACATATATAGGCCAACATTATTTTTTATGATCTTAATGTGTTCTTTGCCCCCAAAAACCTAGGGATAGACACCAAGATCATCAAATTTGAGTTGATAGTTACATAGTTATGATCATTAAGAGGTTTCGGCGGCCATCTTGGACGCCATTTTGAAAAAACAAATTTGTTGGGGGTTGAGGGGGTATTTTCGATATATCGACCCGACTATAATTTTCATAGCTGCTTATGTTTTTATTCATGATATACTTTCCGAGTTAAATTTTATTTCAAGATGACTGAACAAACCATTGTGTCTTTTCAGACAACTGACATGCAGTCATGGAATCTAGTACGCAGAAAATAAAAGAAAACAATATCGTTACCACGACACCTCCGAAGTTTGTGACACAGACGCTTTTCCCACCGAGCTCGGTCAGCCCTTTATATGACATCAATGGACCAAGCTGGGGTCTCATCATACCTATAGGTATGATAGGGGTGTTTCTGATCAGTGTGGCCCTGTGTCTGTGGTGGCATAAATGGAGAGACAAGAGAACACAACGCCTTCAGCGGGACGCCGGATCATCCTTCCATAGGAGTTACCGAAGTAGCAGGTCGGCTCGGAGTGGGTTCGATGCGGTGAGGGATTCAACACGCTCAACAACTCCCCTGAGAAGAAGCTTGAACGAGAAGATTGCAAATAATAACAAAAATGTTGTCAAGGTCAAATCGGTTAATTTTCTACCTGTACAGCAGAGGCCCAGCTCTGGTAAATACTCGTTTTTCTGGGATAACACTCACTGGAAGGCCTACCCTACACCCACATCCACGTTGAGTGGTGGGCGGATGGGAACAAAGCCACTTTCACCTATCAATGAAATTGAATCTCCATCATCGTTGAAGTTATCAGAGCTGTCAAGGAACTATGATATGAGCGCTCAGGCATCTTTCTCACCCTACCATCTCACCTGGCATTCGTCTTCAAACCTGCCGCAGTCAGATATTTACAAGGACACTCGTTTCCGATATCCACCGACCGGATGTAGATCTATCGGGGACTATGCGCCGTCATCATACAAGGAATACGATCCAGCCGCAAATTCACCTTTCTATCCAAACAACAACACTCCGACAACAGAATGTGACACTGATAGCGAAGCCTCACAATTGCAGATTCACAACCGCCAGGAGTCCCGTTACCAAGGCTACCAATCAAGTTCGAAATCCTCGCTACCTTCCAATTCAAACATTCGCATATCTACGAGTACTGACACGGAGACTAACGGGACATCTGGTACGTCATATCCGGAATCATCATTCCAAACCCTCAGTACATCCCAGGAACCGAGCCACAGCGGGTATCAAACATCAACTTGTCCATCTGGACAGACCAGCAGAACAGACCAGGCAAGTACGAACCTCAGTAGCCTTCCAAGCAGCATTGCAAAGTTCAGCAAACATAATTTATTACTTGACGATAACAACAATAGCATGATTGCACCCAACGCTTACATATCATTTCCAATGTCAAAAGCTTTAGACTACACATTGGCGAGCAGCATCGAGTCATCCGATACCCACGTCACGGACAACACGTCATTGCTTCCAAACATTGGTAGTAACAATACTTCGACTTATCCGGGGACGGCAGCATCCAGGTCGTATCCGCAGAGCACTGAGCAAAGTGGACCAGCAAGCCCAGAAGACTTGTCGAAGCTTGTGGATGAAATGTCGAGCATTAGACCTGTCGACGAGGACTTCTCGTCTATTCAGCAACATTCTGCTGATCTTGCGTCGCGCATTGTGAGCATTTCCAGTAGTAACGTGTTGGCGGACCTTCAAAGAAGCTGGAGCGTGGTCACCATGGAGCGTGCCTCGTTGAGTTCTAGTAATTGTAATACCGGAAGTCAGGTAAGCAACTTATTTCCATTCATTAATTTACCCCCAATGCCCCAGTTCAATATGGCCAACGACACACGAAATGGGGCACTCGGACATAATTAACAATAATGAAGTCGATATATTATGTCAATACCACAATATTCCAAAACAAATCCTACAACATTTTAGTTTAATCATATTTTATTGCTATATACATGTACATAATAAATTCAAAGACATATACAATAAGAGCAAAAGCAAATGGGTTGGGCCACAAGTTCTGAACAACATTAGTAATTGGCCCTTCCCATGAGAGTATGTTGAACTTAGTGCAATACTGGCGAATATGTAACTTATGACATGCATATTTGAAGTTTAATGAGATATTATTTATCAAGTCGAAAGGCAATTGAAGCAGTGTTTGAATGATAAAAATAAAAAACTCAACTTTTACTAACACTGTTGCTAGGTTTATTTCCCCAGGTGAGAGATCCTCATGGTGCGCTCGATCGGAAGTAATATCATAGCGAATGATGTGTTGCTAACGTGATCACAAATTAGAAACGCTTTGATTGTTTAATATACTTTTGAACTGCTGCAAATATAATTATATTTTCGTTCACATTTAGTGTTTCGCGGCCATGTAAAAGCAGGTTGACACTATGGGGATGAAAAGCTCTAGATTCATTGAATAGAGTAATTCTTTGAACAGTAAATTTATTACATTGAAAGAAAACATGTTCTGAGTCTTCGATTTGGGAGTCGGTCACAGTGTGGATTTACTCGTATGTAATTATTGAACTGGTCATTGTTTAGATTGCTGCACTTGTTTCGTAGTCTGGCATATAGTACAGAGAGTGATCGTTCGCCATATAAAAAGTGTTTAGGTACGATTAGTGCTTTGAACATTTCTCTTAGTCTCGATTTAAATATATTTAGTGATTCGGCATTTCGGATACTTGCGTCAAGTGAATTCCATAGAGCTGTTGAGGATGGTATGAACGAGTTATTAAAGACTTGTGTTCGCCTTGCGATTGTTGTATAGTTGTCATTATTACGTAATTGGTAGTCTGTAGTTTCAGATACGATATTAGGGAAAATGTTTCTAAGGTAACTCGGTATAAGACCTTGTTTTGCTTTAAAAACAGTGATAAGTTTTTGAATGTTACGTCTATCAGATAACGGTACCCAACCAATTTCTTTCGTTAATAAATGGATTGATACGGACCTTGTGAGTCCTGTTACTACACGTGCCGCTTCGAATTGTAATAGTTCTAAAGATCTCTTTTCGTACTCGGTACACCCATCCCATACGACAGAAGCGTATTCCAGAATGGGCCTCATATATGATATATAAATTTGGTTAATAGTATTTCTCTTTAATTTATATTTCACCGCTCTCATTGAACTTAAAACTTTCGTCGCTGATACTGTAATATTATGTATGTGTTCGTGCCATTTAAGATCTGATGATAATGTTAAGCCGAGGTGTTTGTGGTGCTCAGCAAAATCGAGTTTAGTATTGTTAAAATATAGAGTCGGTCTAAAAGTAACACTGGATGGGAAAATCATAATTTCCGTTTTGTTAGGATTAAAATTTACTACAACATTTCAAATCAATATGTTACCAATTGAGAAGGTTGTCACTTATTTAGTGACATACATGTTTTTGAAGGATTTTTTGAAACGTCGCACCAACATATATGACGTTCTATAATTTAAACATAGTTTATTTCAAGCCATACAGCATATACAAATATACAGCTTACACAAACTTTAGATACATGAATGAAAAGGGATTAGAACGGAAAGCTATTATAGCTTATAGAGGTCTTCTCCGACCTGACGTTCTATTGTAGTCGGGTCGATATATCGAAAATACTCCCTCAACCCCCAACAAATTGCTACAAAAGGTTTCTCAACTGATTCTTATAAAGTTTAGGGTACTTTATAACATACTAAAAGTTTACCAAAGTAGGACCCCCGGAAAAGTTTGTTTTTTCAAAATGGCGTCCAAGATGGCCGCCGAAACCTCTTAATGATCATAACTATGTAACTATCAACTCAAATTTGATGATCTTGGTGTCTATCCCATGTTTTTGGGGGCAAAGAACACATTAAGATCATAACAAATAATGTTGGCCTATATATGTAACACAAAGATCCAATATGGCGTCAAAAATGGCCGCCAACACTTCCAAATGACTGCAAGTCCATAACTATTGACTCAATTGAAAACAAGACAAAAATTCCTATCTTGAAGTGCAGGTGTGCAAGGCATGTTTGTCATGAGGTAGTCTTCGAGGACCTGTCGAGATTTCTTGACCGTGACATGAGGATCGATCTTCTGTGATAAGTCTCCCTCGGCTTCAAAGAGGCAACACCGAATTGGCAGGGGATGATGCATATCTTGCATCAGGGGAGCCAGCACCCTGGGCAGTCGTCAGTCAAATTATTGTCTATGATCAATATGTACTCTGGAGACAAATCGTGCAGTATATAACGGAAATGGCCAAAGACGATCCTTAGATTCAGATACTGCTGGATCAAGCCCAGGAATTGTACTCCTCCCTTCTTAGCGGAGAGACGACGCTAGGAGATACTGCTTGTTATGAGGTTTTGATCCAACTCGAGACAGTAACGGAGAAGAAGTTATCTGAACTTGCTCAGACCTCATTGACCAGCCAGTTGTGGCTAAATTATCAGCGTGTGGTTAACATGGCAAGAATGTCGATCAAGGCGGATTGTATTGGGTCTTGGTTGATGCATTTGCAGGCAGTGTCCAATTGTCTAACTGTCTTTGATGCAGCTGGGCACTTCAATTACCTGCGATCTGCTCTTTACTACCTGCAGCAAATGAGCAACCTGGAGGAAAAACACCCAGACGTTTATCGAAAGTTCCTTGATGGTTTTCACGTTGTTCGTAGGAGCAATCAGTGCTGGGCAGGGCTTAGTAGTGATCTTGTCATTGAACAAACGTTGATGAGGTCTCTAAAGAGCACTGATGGTCTAACTCACAGCAGTAGGATGACCGAGGACATGCGAAAACTCTGGACTTTATCTGCACCTGTAACATCCGAGTACAACATTGCGATGCAGGATTTCACAAACCTAACCTATACTACAAGTCCGCAATACAAAGACTCAACTGAGGCGCGCATCAAAAGAGATGCATCTGATCTCGAGAAAATTCGGATAAAGCTTGCAGCTTGCTCACCATTCACATCTGGTCATACCCTGAGACACATTGACAATGGGATAGTGGCTGGGCCAGATGTTAATATACATGACTTTGAATCAGTTGGTAACAAGATCATTGAAGATATAATCGGAAAGTCGGCATTTACTTACAAATTGAAGCGGAAAGACAGAGCCAAAACCCTTGGGAATATCTCTGCTGTGAAGATTGCTCCAGATCGTACCGTTCATCCTGCCCTTCTGTTCCAGCGTTTTCTTGTGGTGTCAAGGTCAGGAGAATTATTTTCCCTTGAAGAGGTGTTGACGTATGAACTAAGCCCCTACCCTCCAGCTCGGTTTGAGATCAGGAACATTCTTCGAAAATCAGACAAACTTCAGCTTGCTCAGGCAATTCGAGACCATGCTGCGGACTTTTCAAATGAGGCTGTGATGAACTCTATTCCCAAAACAGATTGTTACGTGCTTGATGATGGCTCTTTGCTTCATCGTTTATCGTGGAAGAAAGGCGACTCATATAATGCAATAGCCGAGTCTTATGCAGACTTCACTGTGAGACATTACGGACAAGCGACAGTGGTGTTCGATGGCTATGGTGAAGGTCCCTCCATAAAAGACAACACACACGAGAGACGAGGAAAAATCTGCACCCTATTGTTAGTTTCACTGCAGATACAGAGTAGTCAGGCAAAAAGGAGGACTTTTTGTCTCGTGACAAAAACAAGGCAGACATGATTGCTCTCATCAGCACAGCACTAACTAAAAGGGGATGTCATTCAGTCACCAGGAGATGCAGACGTTAATATCGTTAAGGCAACTGTTGAACGATACGGTCATTGCACCACAACGTTGGTCGGTGAGGATACAGATTTGCTGATCTTGCTCCTTCATTACTCCAGAACAGACAATGAGATCATCTACAAACAAGCAGTCAAAAGAACACACAGTGTATAACATTAACCTGTTGAAAGAAACGTTAGGAGATGATGTGTGCAATGAGTTGCTCTCTGTACTCGGGCTGTGATTCAACTTCAAGGATTTACGGCATTGGAAAAATAACAGCCTTCCAGAAATTAGTGAAATCTGATTATGTCATGAAGTCCTGTGCTAGTGCATTCATCCTTCAAAACAAATCTCAAGAGGACATATCAGATCTTGGCAAAGACCTGATGGTTGATCTCTTTGGTGGCAAGTCTAATGATACGCTATCATCACTGCGCCATATCATTTTCATCAAGAAAGTGACAACTGCTCAAGGATTTAGTCACTTCTGAACGGCTTCCCCCAATACCACCTGCAACAAAATTCCATAGCCAACGTGTGTACTTTCAAATTATGGTATGGATAGGGATGGCAAATGAAATGAACCCAACTGAATGGGGATGGAAACGGGAAAATGATCAGTTAATTCCAATTATGACCCAAAACAATTACAAATTATCCATTGCAACTGTTCGGGGGGATGCAAATCATGTCGATGCAGCTGCAGACGCTATGGACATTTATTCTATGGACAAGATCATCAAATTTGAGTCAATAGTTATGGACTTGCTGTCATTTGGAGGTGTTGGCGGCCATATTGGATTTTTGTGTTACATATATAGGCCAACATCATTTTTTATGATCTTAATGTGTTCTATGCCCCCAAAAACCTAGGGATAGACACCAAGATAATCAAATTTGAGTTGATAGTTACATAGTTATGATCATTAAGAGGTTTCGGTGGCCATCTTGGACGCCATTTTGAAAAAACTTTTCCGGGAGTCCTACTTTGGTAAACTTTTAGTATGTTAAAAAGTACACTAAACCCTACCAGAATCAGTTGAGAAACCTTTTGTAGCAATTTTTTGGGGGATAAACTGTATTTTGACCCGACTATTGTCTATAATGCCAGTATTGTTATATCAATTTAAGAAATGCAGATATATAAGATAAGAAATTCCTATTGTTCACATCATCATTCACATTTATAATCCATAATGTTAATAACTTTAGTTTATTCATGTTTCATGATTTGACCAAATATTATGCCATTATCGTTTTCTAACAAAGTTTATCAATGTTTAAATTGATTGTTGAACGTCCACAAGTATTGCACAATAATTTACTCACGGAGTTGTCCATTGTGGAAGTAGCTCTTTCGGAGTACTTTAGCTTGTATCAAGTTTGCAATGTGCGCGTGACGTCATGACTACGATTCCCTTTCTAAGCCATTATTTGGATGCTCAATAACATCAGGATTCAAAACTTAAGTTTGCAAAATTCACAGACGGATCTGTAGTCCAGTGGTAACATGCTGGATTGGTAATCCAAGGATCGCAGGTTCGATCACCCGTCTGACCCTAATAAAATTAACAGTCTTTCAGATGGGACTTTAAACCGATGTCTCGTGTCGGTGCTGTACACCGTGAACGTAAAAGAACCAGAGGAGACTCTGGAATGGGTCTCTGTCTGTATCATTGCACTATCCTCCAAACATCTAAAATTACTAATCTCTTTAGGAGGCGTCGTTCATATGGGCAACCGGTAGCGACGATAAATAAAACGTTTAAACCCATATTTACTCGCCCATATTACACTCTGGCGATTACTTTATTAGACAATTATATTCATGACATAAACTTCTCGTACATTGCATGTTCTTGCATTTACTTTAGTAAACCATTATATTCATGACATAAACTTCTCGTGCATTGCATGTTCTTGTATTTACTTTAGTAGACACTTATATTCATGACATAAACTTCTCGTACATTGCATGTTCTTGTATTTACTTTAGTAAACCATTATATTCATGACATAAACTTCTCGTACATTGCATGTTCTTGCATTTACTTTATTAGACAATTATATTCATGACATAAACTTCTCGTACATTGCATGTTCTTTCAGCACTTTTCCCAGAATGGATCCTTGTATTGGGACAGCTATCCTCTCAACCAAGGCGGATCCAAATCGTACCCGGACCTGCCACTTCAGATGCACGATAGTTTCTTGCAGCAGGCACAACAGTATCACTACCAGAGACCCGTGCTCATGGAGACACAATACTGGGTTTAAGCTATGCAATATCACTTCCAGTGACCCGTGCACATTATGCATATTACGACACAATACTGACGTTGCATTCAGCGGTATCACTACCAGAGACGTTCATGGAGTCACGTACTAAGCTTGAATATCTGTTATCCACGGTTTAATGTTGGTTGTTTCTTCAAATATTGCGATATGAAATATGCTGGACAACAGAACGGTGACTTTAATCCAGGCACACAATGTAAAGATGATCCGTGGCTCCAAATCCTGGCAATTATGTTGGTTAAATTGTATCTCAAACACGCTTACAATTTGTGTTATGTGTTACCTTATAGAAACATCTTTATAGTGTTGAGAGATATCCCAATACATGTGTTAGTGAGATATCCCCATACATGTGTTAGTGAGATATCTCAATACATGTGTTAGTGAGATATCTCTTTCCTATATAACCTATTTCTTTTCCTCATAGAGATGTTTCTCTACGTTAGAAAGTGGTCTCTTTAACATGGATATCACTGTGTGCTAAGTGATATATTCTTATGTATATCTATAAAATGTTATACCTTTACATATCTCTATAAGAAGTTATATACCTTTACATATCTCTATAAGAAGTTATACCTTTACATATCTCTATAAGAAGTTATACCTTTACATATCTCTATAAGAAGTTATACCTTTACATATCTCTATAAGAAGTTATACCTTTACATATCTCTATAAGAAGTTCATATCTCTATAAGAAGTTATACCTATCTATAAGAGGTATCTCTATCAAACAATAGAGATATCAATTTGAGGCGAGCTATTAATTTAGGAGGGCCATATCTCTTTAATGTATAAAAAATATATCTAGATACATGTATGTAGATGTCGTCTTTGCTCAACAAGATATCTTGCTTCCATAAATATATATATATACACTACCAAGGATATCTCTATAATGCTGGTGTAATACAGGATATCTCTATAATGCTGGTGTAATACAGGATATCTCTATAATGCTGGTGTAATACAGGATATCTCTATAATGCTGGTGTAATACAGGATATCTCTATAATGCTGGTGTAATACAGGGTATCTCTCGTAATGCTGGTGTAATACAGGATATCTCTATAATGCTGGTGTAATACAGGATATATCTATAATGCTGGTGTAATACAGGATATCTCTATAATGCTGGTGTAATACAGGATATCTCTATAATGCTGGTGTAATACAGGATATCTCTATAATGCTGGTGTAATACAGGATATCTCTATAATGCTGGTGTAATACAGGATATCTCTATAATGCTGGTGTAATACAGGATATATCTATAATGCTGGTGTAATACAGGATATCTCTATAATGCTGGTGTAATACAGGATATCTCTATAATGCTGGTGTAATACAGGGTGTCTCTATAATGCTGGTGTAATACAGGGTATCTCTCGTAATGCTGGTGTAATACAGGGTATCTCTCGTAATGCTGGTGTAACACAGGATATCTCTATAATGCTGGTGTAATACAGGATATCTCTATAATGCTGGTGTAATACAGGGTATCTCTATAATGCTGGTGTAATACAGGGTGTCTCTATAATGCTGGTGTAATACAGGGTATCTCTATAATGCTGGTGTAATACAGGGTATCTCTCGTAAATGCTGGTGTAACACAGGATATCTCTATAATGCTGGTGTAATACAGGATATCTCTATAATGCTGGTGTAATACAGGGTATCTCTATAATGCTGGTGTAATACAGGGTGTCTCTATAATGCTGGTGTAATACAGGGTATCTCTATAATGCTGGTGTAATACAGGGTATCTCTATAATGCTGGTGTAACACAGGGTATCTCTCGTAATGCTGGTGTAATACAGAGTATCTCTATAATGCTGGTGTAATACAGGATATCTCTCGTAATGCTGGTGTAATACAGGGTATCTCTATAATGCTGGTGTAACACAGGGTATCTCTCGCAATGCTGGTGTAATACAGGGTATCTCTAGCAATGCTGGTGTAATACAGGGTATCTCTCGTAATGCTGGTGTAATACAGGGTATCTCTATAATGCTGGTGTAATACAGGGTATCTCTATAATGCTGGTGTAATACAGGGTATCTCTATAATGCTGGTGTAATACAGGGTATCTCTATAATGCTGGTGTAATACAGGATATCTCTATAATGCTGGTGTAATACAGGGTATCTCTCGTAATGCTGGTGTAATACAGGGTATCTCTCGTAATGCTGGTGTAATACAGGGTATCTCTATAATGCTGGTGTAATACAGGATATCTCTCGTAATGCTGGTGTAATACAGGGTATCTCTCATAATGCTGGTGTAATACAGGGTATCTCTATAATGCTGGTGTAATACAGGGTATCTCTCGTAATGCTGGTGTAATACAGGGTATCTCTCGTAATGCTGGTGTAATACAGGGTATCTCTCGTAATGCTGGTGTAATACAGGGTATCTCTCGTAATGCTGGTGTAATACAGGGTATCTCTCGTAATGCTGGTGTAATACAGGGTATCTCTCGTAATGCTGGTGTAATACAGGGTATCTCTCGTAATGCTGGTGTAATACAGGGTATCTCTCGTAATGCTGGTGTAATACAGGGTATCTCTATAATGCTGGTGTAATACAGGATATCTCTCGTAATGCTGGTGTAATACAGGGTATCTCTCGTAATGCTGGTGTAATACAGGGTATCTCTCGTAATGCTGGTGTAATACAGGGTATCTCTCGTAATGCTGGTGTAATACAGGGTATCTCTCGTAATGCTGGTGTAATACAGGGTATCTCTCGTAATGCTGGTGTAATACAGGGTATCTCTCGTAATGCTGGTGTAATACAGGGTATCTCTCGTAATGCTGGTGTAATACAGGGTATCTCTCGTAATGCTGGTGTAATACAGGGTATCTCTCGTAATGCTGGTGTAATACAGGGTATCTCTCGTAATGCTGGTGTAATACAGGGTATCTCTCGTAATGCTGGTGTAATACAGGGTATCTCTCGTAATGCTGGTGTAATACAGGGTATCTCTCGTAATGCTGGTGTAATACAGGGTATCTCTCGTAATGCTGGTGTAATACAGGGTATCTCTCGTAATGCTGGTGTAATACAGGGTATCTCTCGTAATGCTGGTGTAATACAGGGTATCTCTCGTAATGCTGGTGTAATACAGGGTGTCTCTATAATGCTGGTGTAATACAGGGTATCTCTCGCAATGCTGGTGTAATACAGGGTATCTCTCGTAATGCTGGTGTAATACAGGGTATCTCTATAATGCTGGTGTAATACAGGGTATCTCTATAATGCTGGTGTAATACAGGGTATCTCTATAATGCTGGTGTAATACAGGGTATCTCTATAATGCTGGTGTAATACAGGGTATCTCTATAATGCTGGTGTAATACAGGGTATCTCTATAATGCTGGTGTAATACAGGGTATCTCTATAATGCTGGTGTAATACAGGGTATCTCTATAATGCTGGTGTAATACAGGGTATCTCTATAATGCTGGTGTAATACAGGGTATCTCTATAATGCTGGTGTAATACAGGGTATCTCTATAATGCTGGTGTAATACAGGGTATCTCTATAATGCTGGTGTAATACAGGGTATCTCTATAATGCTGGTGTAATACAGGGTATCTCTATAATGCTGGTGTAACACAGGATATCTCTATAATGCTGGTGTAATACAGGATATCTCTATAATGCTGGTGTAATACAGGATATATCTATAATGCTGGTGTAACACAGGATATCTCTATAATGCTGGTGTAATACAGGGTATCTCTCGTAATGCTGGTGTAATACAGGATATCTCTATAATGCTGGGGTAATACAGGATATATCTATAATGCTGGTGTAATACAGGATATCTCTATAATGCTGGTGTAATACAGGGTATCTCTATAATGCTGGTGTAATACAGGATATCTCTATAATGCTGGTGTAACACAGGGTATCTCTATAATGCTGGTGTAACACAGGGTATCTCTCGTAATGCTGGTGTAACACAGGGTATCTCTCGTAATGCTGGTGTAATACAGGGTATCTCTATAATGCTGGTGTAATACAGGATATCTCTCGTAATGCTGGTGTAATACAGGATATCTCTATAATGCTGGTGTAATACAGGATATCTCTATAATGCTGGTGTAATACAGGGTATCTCTCGTAATGCTGGTGTAATACAGAGTATCTCTATAATGCTGGTGTAATACAGGATATCTCTATAATGCTGGTGTAATACAGGGTATCTCTATAATGTTGGTGTAATACAGGGTATCTCTATAATGCTGGTGTAATACAGGGTATCTCTCGTAATGCTGGTGTAATACAGGGTATCTCTCGTAATGCTGGTGTAATACAGGGTATCTCTCGTAATGCTGGTGTAATACAGGGTATCTCTCGTAATGCTGGTGTAATACAGGGTATCTCTCGTAATGCTGGTGTAATACAGGGTATCTCTCGTAATGCTGGTGTAATACAGGGTATCTCTCGTAATGCTGGTGTAATACAGGGTATCTCTCGTAATGCTGGTGTAATACAGGGTATCTCTATAATGCTGGTGTAATACAGGGTATCTCTCGTAATGCTGGTGTAATACAGGGTATCTCTCGTAATGCTGGTGTAATACAGGGTATCTCTCGTAATGCTGGTGTAATACAGGGTATCTCTCGTAATGCTGGTGTAATACAGGGTATCTCTCGTAATGCTGGTGTAATACAGGGTATCTCTCGTAATGCTGGTGTAATACAGGGTATCTCTCGTAATGCTGGTGTAATACAGGGTATCTCTCGTAATGCTGGTGTAATACAGGATATCTCTCGTAATGCTGGTGTAATACAGGGTATCTCTATAATGCTGGTGTAATACAGGGTATCTCTATAATGCTGGTGTAATACAGGGTATCTCTCGTAATGCTGGTGTAATACAGGGTATCTCTATAATGCTGGTGTAATACAGGGTATCTCTCGTAATGCTGGTGTAATACAGGGTATCTCTCGTAATGCTGGTGTAATACAGGATATCTCTCGTAATGCTGGTGTAATACAGGGTATCTCTATAATGCTGGTGTAATACAGGGTATCTCTATAATGCTGGTGTAATACAGGGTATCTCTATAATGCTGGTGTAATACAGGGTATCTCTCGTAATGCTGGTGTAATACAGGGTATCTCTCGTAATGCTGGTGTAATACAGGATATCTCTATAATGCTGGTGTAATACAGGGTATCTCTCGTAATGCTGGTGTAATACAGGGTATCTCTATAATGCTGGTGTAATACAGGGTATCTCTCGTAATGCTGGTGTAATACAGGGTATCTCTATAATGCTGGTGTAATACAGGGTATCTCTCGTAATGCTGGTGTAATACAGGGTATCTCTCGTAATGCTGGTGTAATACAGGATATCTCTCGTAATGCTGGTGTAATACAGGATATCTCTCGTAATGCTGGTGTAATACAGGATATCTCTATAATGCTGGTGTAATACAGGGTATCTCTATAATGCTGGTGTAATACAGGGTATCTCTCGTAATGAGGCTGTGTCTCGTTACAGTAACATAAATGATCAAATGGTAAAATGGCTTTCCATATGAGTGGTATATATAGTTTTCACTTTAGGGAACGCCATCCATCGTGATTACAAGTAAGCCAAGAGTCAGCCGAAGCACAAGTTGTATGTTGTCTGGTTATAGGTTGCTTGTAAACCCGATGGTATTCACCACACAGTATAGTATAAGAACGTGACCACAGACCACTAAATGGTATATATTATACAGGTATTCAATACTTCTGTAGCATGGCAGTAAACTGTTAATAACGATATGCATGAACAATAATAATGAAATCGGAAACCTTGTAAATCTTACATTTACATACAGAATCCATGTGAGCCCTAGTATTTGCTGTTTGAATAAGGAATTCTTTAATTAGTCATATATTTACAGAACATATAACCTTATATTCTATATATACAATCTTATATATATATATCATATAATTATGTAGATTGTACTGCACAAGTCTTTCCATATTTATAGATACATTGCAACATGTTGTCAAAAAATAAAATTGTTAATTTATTCTTAAAGTAATAAAATAAAACCAATTTGCACATCGGAATAATGCACTCTCGATAGTTGAGTTAGTTATTTAGGTCAGTATATATCCCAAAGCTGATGTTATCACATAGGACGTATCAGATTTACCTACTTTTTGTTTACTAACGGACTAGTCGTGTTTAGATAACGCGTTTTGTATGTCGCTTGTGTGATCTCTTCTTACAAGTTTACTTGACTGTATTTATTTATTATTTTGCTGATAGACTGTAATGCATGTGTGACGGCCATACTACCATATCCGTACTACCATATCGCTCAGTTTGCATTAAGACGAGGAAGTACAAACTTGCAATATGTGACTAACAAATAATACTAGGGGAGAGCACTCTGAGATGTGCAATATTCCCTGCTGGTATTTGACAAGAGAACATGCTCGACGTTTCAGTGGTATATATATTGACCGTCCTGACAAAGGCATTAACCAATTTCTGCCAAAGTCTAATCGCTTCCTCCTATAGACCATCCCTCTATATATATCCACAAAGTTTCATCGACATCCATTAACAGAGCTTAAGTTATCCTGCCCGCAGACAACACTGGATACAGAATCATGTGACGCACAGACGTTGAGTGTGTTTTACGTTTATTTATCGTCGCTGCCGGTTGCCCATATGGGCGATGTCTCCTGAAGAGATTAGTCAGTTTAGATATTTGGAGAATAGTGCAATGATACAGATAGAGACCCATTCCAGAGTCTCCTCTGGTTCTTTTACGTACACGGTGTAAAGCATCGACACAAGACCTCGGTTTAATTTTATTAGGGTCAGACGGGGTATCGAACTTGCGATCGCTGGATTACTAGTCCAATATATATACGTGTACAAAATACTTGGTGTCCTGCTCCAATGCATTTTGAGTGCATTTTGATGCTGGTGTTAAACTGACTTTAATGCATAAAGGACAAGGTAGATTTATGGTACAGTCCTATAATTATACTAGTTGATCTATTTCTATATATACATGTACTAGATTCTAGTATTCATTCACTATATATTTCCCCTAGTCATTTTAGTTAAACATCATATATACATATACATGCACATAAACAAATATACATATGAAATATCTACAAATATGCCCGAAAAATGAATACTACATATACACACAATTTATAAAACAAGATCACATAAATATATTTCCAACTGATATCAATAATTGGTCATTGCGCTGATGAATTGACAATCTTGGCAATATATGAATGTATAACCCATGTGCTTAAATGGGTGGCAATATATGAATGTATAACCCATGTGCTTAAATGGGTGGCAATATATTAATATATAACCCATGTGCTTAAATGGGTGGTCCAGTGGTAGAGCGTCGGATTTGGAATCGAACGGTCCCGGGTTCGATACTCTTGTCAGGCCACGTATGTAGTGCCATTGAGCAAGGCACCTCACACACATTGCTTAGTACTGGTTAATCGCTTAGATCGGGTAAGCCTGCCCAGGAAAACATGTCTAAATCCCCGCGAGGGGTTTGACATTAAAGGAACATGCATACATATATTAATGTATAACGCATATGCTTAAATGGGTGGCAATATTTAATGTATAGCCCATGTGCTTATATGGATGGCAATATATTAATGCATAGCCCATCATGTGCTTAAATGGATGGCACTATGTTAATGTATATACCATGTGCTTAAATGGATGGCACTATGTTAATGTATATACCATGTGCTTAAATGGATGGAAATATATGAATGTATATACCATGTGCTTAAATGGATGGAAATATATTAATGTATATACCATGTGCTTAAATGGATGGAAATATGTTAATGTATATACCATGTGCTTAAATGGATGGAAATATGTTAATGTATATACCATGTGCTTAAATGGATGGAAATATATTAATGTATATACCATGTGCTTAAATGGATGGAAATATATTAATGTATATACCATGTGCTTAAATGGATGGAAATATGTTAATGTATATACCATGTGCTTAAATGGATGGCAATATATGAATGTATATACCATGTGCTTAAATGGATGGCAATATATGAATGTATACCCCATGTGCTTAAATGGATGGAAATATATGAATGTATACCCCATGTGCTTAAATGGATGGCAATATATGAATGTATATACCATGTGCTTAAAGGATTGCAATATATTAATGTATATACCATGTGTTTAAATGGGTGGCAATATATTAATGTATCGCCCATGTGCCTAAATAGACAAGCAGTCTGCCCAAGTTTTTCCTGCGAGTTCTATTTTGTGATTTGACGCGTACTGGGTACCGGTAGCTCGATCTTCGATGCAATATTTGATCCAGGCGAACGGGCGCATTTTGTCCATCGATATTCCCTCCTAGTGTCTCGAAGCATTCTGTACCACTTCGTATATCGTCGTATGAGTTCTGAGAAATGTTGGATATATTTACGTTATTGACGATGATCTAGACATAGATGACTCGGTTTCACTCTCTGTCCCGGAGTAACTGTCGTCTGCTGAACTATTAAGAACCGCCACCGAATGCCTGTAGCTCGATTCACTCATGCCGGATAAACTATTGGTATAACATATTGGAGATTCTGAGCGAAATTTTGGTCGGAAAGTGGAAAGCTGGTTAAGGTATCTCAAAGTCAACCCAGTAGTATGCGTTCCGCGCCTTTGGTATGTCACTTTTGGTATCGAATAAGCGACATTGTATCCCTCTGGTAACAGTTGGAGATGGTGAGCTTCTTTCATTCTCGCCATTACGTGGAACAACTGATTTGACCGTACGATGTCCTCTCTGATTCGGCTTGCCTCACGGTCCATCTGCGATATATCAGCGTGCATTGCCTGCAGCATACTCGATAATTGTTCTTGTCTTTTCACTAGATCACGAGCAGATTTTGCACGGATTACTGGTGGGTTTGCATCGTCAATCTCTATGTTGACAATGGGCTCTTCTAGTGTGCGTTCTTCACCTTTGCGTGACGCAGTTTCGCCGTCTTCATCCATGATACAGCCGAGTCCTGCAGATGGTATCGTGACATATAGATTAAGCAAACTGATTATTTATTTACTGTTTACTGTCGTAGCATAATGTTGTATACAACAATATATTAATTATGGTTTTCTTCTACATTAGGACATAAGTCAACAACCATCCAATATGTAAAATGGTGGTACACAGTCCAATTGTTTACATATTAATTTAATGATATTTTATTTTTTATTTAAAATACATTTCATTACAAATATTCATACAATGAAAAACAATTAGAAATTAAATTAGGATTAATTGTTATTGCTGTATACAATTTAATCTTGAAAAAAAAGCAAATGGGTTGGTGCTACACGTTACGATAACATTATTTCCAGCCCTCACCATATTGGATTATGCTTGCGGCTTATATATTACTAATAACACGCACTTGTATAACACGAGATATTATTATATAAATTGATAGTTCATTTATGTACAGGATTAAATAAAACACACTGGTCTATTGAGAGCGGTCCAATATTAAAAATAAAGTACAGCAAGTACAACGGTATGACGTCATGACATTGTTATAAGTACGCTGAAAACTCGCATTGTAGAACCAGATTAGTGAATGTACAGGTGGGTGTCAATATTGCGCTATGCTTAGATAATGTAGGCCTACATTCAAATATACACAGGACACGTGCATTCAAATATACACAGGACACATGCATTCAAATATACACAGGACACGTGCATTCAAATATACACAGGACACGTGCATTCAAATATACACAGGACACGTGCATTCAAATATACACAGGACACATGCATTCAAATATACACAGGACACATGCATTCAAATATACACAGGACACATGCATTCAAATATACACAGGACACGTGCATTCAAATATACACAGGACACGTGCATTCAAATATACACAGGACACGTGCATTCAAATATACACAGGACACGTGCATTCAAATATACACAGGACACATGCATTCAAATATCACAGGACACGGCATTCAAATTACACAGGACACGTGCATTCAAATATACACAGGACACATGCATTCAATATACACAGGACACGTGCATTCAAATATACACAGGACACATGCATTCAAATATACACAGGACACATGCATTCAAATATACACAGGACACGTGCATTCAAATATACACAGGACACGTGCATTCAAATATACACAGGACACATGCATTCAAATATACACAGGACACGTGCATTCAAATATACACAGGACACATGCATTCAAATATACACAGGACACGTGCATTCAAATATACACAGGACACGTGCATTCAAATATACACAGGACACGTGCATTCAAATATACACAGGACACATGCATTCAAATATACACAGGACACGTGCATTCAAATATACACCGGACACATGCATTCAAATATACACCGGACACATGCATTCAAATATACACAGGACACATGCATTCAAATATACACCGGACACATGAATTCAAATATACACAGGACACATGCATTCAAATATACACAGGACACATGCATTCAAATATACACAGGACACTGCATTCAAATATACACAGGACACGTGCATTCAAATATACACAGGACACATGCATTCAAATATACACAGACACATGCATTCAAATATACACAGGACACGTGCATTCAAATATACACAGGACACATGCATTCAAATATACACAGGACACGTGCATTCAAATATACACAGGACACATGCATTCAAATATACACAGGACACGTGCATTCAAATATACACAGGACACGTGCATTCAAATATACACAGGACACGTGCATTCAAATATACACAGGACACGTGCATTCAAATATACACAGGACACGTGCATTCAAATATACACAGGACACATGCATTCAAATATACACAGGACACATGCATTCAAATATACACAGGACACATGCATTCAAATATACACAGGACACATGCATTCAAATATACACAGGACACATGCATTCAAATATACACAGGACACATGCATTCAAATATACACAGGACACATGCATTCAAATATACACAGGACACGTGCATTCAAATATACACAGGAAACATGCATTCAAATATACACAGGACACGTGCATTCAAATATACACAGGAAACATGCATTCAAATATACACAGGACACGTGCATTCAAATATACACAGGACACGTGCATTCAAATATACACAGGACACGTGCATTCAAATATACACAGGACACATGCATTCAAATATACACAGGACACGTGCATTCAAATATACACAGGACACATGCATTCAAATATACACAGGACACGTGCATTCAAATATACACAGGACACATGCATTCAAATATACACAGGACACGTACATTCAAATATACACAGGACACGTGCATTCAAATATACACAGGACACGTGCATTCAAATATACACAGGACACATGCATTCAAATATACACAGGACACATACATTCAAATATACACAGGAAACATGCATTCAAATATACACAGGACACATGCATTCAAATATACACAGGACACATACATTCAAATATACACAAGACACGTGCATTCAAATATACACAGGACACATGCATTCAAATATACACAGGAAACATGCATTCAAATATACGCAGGCAACATGCATTCAAATATACACAGGACACATACATTCAAATATACACAGGACACGTGCATTCAAATATACACAGGACACATGTATTCAAATATACACAGGACACATACATTCAAATATACACAGGAAACATGCATTCAAATATACACAGGACACATGCATTCAAATATACACAGGACACATGCATTCAAATATACACAGGACACATGCATTCAAATATACACAGGACACGTGCATTCAAATATACACAGGACACATGCATTCAAATATACACAGGACACGTGCATTCAAATATACACAGGACACATGCATTCAAATATACACAGGACACGTGCATTCAAATATACACAGGACACGTGCATTCAAATATACACAGGACACATGCATTCAAATATACACAGGACACATGCATTCAAATATACACAGGACACGTGCATTCAAATATACACAGGACACATGCATTCAAATATACACAGGACACGTACATTCAAATATACACAGGACACATGCATTCAAATATACACAGGACACATGCATTCAAATATACACAGGACACATGCATTCAAATATACACAGGACACATGCATTCAAATATACACAGGACACGTGCATTCAAATATACACATGACACGTGCATTCAAATATACACAGGACACGTGCATTCAAATATACACAGGACACATGCATTCAAATATACACAGGACACATGCATTCAAATATACACAGGACACGTGCATTCAAATATACACAGGACACGTGCATTCAAATATACACAGGACACATGCATTCAAATATACACAGGACACATGCATTCAAATATACACAGGACACATGCATTCAAATATACACAGGAAACATACATTCAAATATACACAGGACACATGCATTCAAATATACACATGAAACATGCATTCAAATATACACAGGTAATCTACATTCAAATATACACAGGAAATCTACATTCAAATATACACAGGTAATCTACATTCAAATATACACAGGTAATCTACATTCAAATATACACAGGTAATCTTCATTCAAATATACACAGGAAACATACATTCAAATATACACAGGACACATGCATTCAAATATACACATGAAACATGCATTCAAATATACACAGGTAATCTACATTCAAATATACACAGGAAATCTACATTCAAATATACACAGGTAATCTACATTCAAATATACACAGGTAATCTACATTCAAATATACACAGGTAATCTTCATTCAAATATACACAGGAAACATACATTCAAATATACACAGGACACATGCATTCAAATATACACATGAAACATGCATTCAAATATACACAGGTAATCTACATTCAAATATACACAGGAAATCTACATTCAAATATACACAGGAAACATGCATTCAAATATACACAGGAAACATGCATTCAACTATATACAGGAAACATGCATTCAAATATACACAGGTAATCTACATTCAAATATACACAGGACACATGCATTGAAATATACACAGGACACATGCATTGAAATATACACAGGACACATGCATTGAAATATACACAGGACACATGCATTGAAATATACACAGGACACATGCATTCAAATATACACAGGAAACATGCATTCAACTATATACAGGAAACATGCATTCAAATATACACAGGTAATCTACATTCAAATATACACAGGTAATCTACATTCAAATATACACAGGTAATCTACATTCAAATATACACAGGAAACATGCATTCAAATATATACAGGAAACATGCATTCAACTATATACAGGAAACATGCATTCAAATATACACAGGTAATCTACATTCAAATATACACAGGACACATGCATTGAAATATACACAGGACACATGCATTCAAATATACACAGGACACATGCATTGAAATATACACAGGACACATGCATTCAAATATACACAGGACACATGCATTCAAATATACACAGGAAACATGCATTCAATTATATACAGGAATCATGCATTCAAATATACACAGGTAATCTACATTCAAATATACACAGGTAATCTACATTCAAATATACACAGGTAATCTACATTCAAATATACACAGGACACATGCATTCAAATATACACAGGACACATGCATTCAAATATACACAGGACATCTACATTCAAATATACACAGGTAATCTACAATCAAATATACACAGGTAATCTACATTCAAATATACACAGGTAATCTACATTCAAATATACACAGGTAATCTACATTCAAATATGCACAGGTAATCTACAATCAAATATACACAGGTAATCTACATTCAAATATACACAGGACACATGCATTCAAATATACACAGGACACATGCATTCAAATATACACAGGAAAACTACATTCAAATATATACAGGAAATACTGATTAGTAAATGTTAAATCTGGGTATGTTTCTATTTCTGAATAAATTATTAGGATCTACTGTAAGGAAGCTGTGAAACAACAGTAACACACTAACCATGTAGCTTGTGTCAAATATTGACAACCGCCACGTCGTGAGTTCGATCCCCGCCAGCACCTGGTGGTGGTGTCCTCGGGGGAAACCCTGATATTCAAATTGTCTCGGTATTCTCTCCCTATCATGGCGATGGATTGCATCGGGAAGGAGGTCTCGAGAACGATAAAACGTATGTTGTAAGAATTTGTTTCGATTGCAAATTCTTACAACATTTTAGTTTTATAATAGAGCTAACATAAATGTGTATACGCTATAAAATATGTTGTTCTGGGGCATGCCTTTCAATCTCAGCTGTGGAAGTCGTGATAGTGCAATGGTAGCGCGTTGGCCTGGAGTTCGAACCCCGCTGGAGTAGTTACGATTGTGCCCTTAGGCAAGGTATTTAAATTCCACGTTGCCTCATCGCTCTTCCTCGTGGCGATGGATTCCATCAGGAATGAGTTATCGAGAGAGATTACTATAAGTTGTAAGAACTTGTTTCGCAATCGAACTAAAATAAAGTTGTATCAACTAATCTCAACTGTATCATTTTCACCATTATATTTGTATCAATTAGTTAATTAAGTGGCGAAAGTGCTGCAGTTGTTTATTTTCAGAGAGAGAATTGACTTTGGGTTAATATCGAGCAAACATACTCATTCAATGTGGTACTGGGAAGTTTGTATATTATTTTATATTATATTTTATTCTTTATTTTAGTCTCATCAATGTACAGCACATAAGACACACCAAATATAGTTTACATATTAAAAAGTACATTGCCACTCATTTCAGGGTTACAAGAGACTATGTATCTATACATCATTCATCTGTAACATATTGCACTACTATTGTATATACATGTACATGTGCTAACTACATGTGTGAGATAAAGCTGAAAAGCAGTCGCTAATTGAAATTTAAAATCTTATTAAGATGAACTGGAATGAAAAATACTGAAAGCAAAATAAGCACTACTGCGCAAACTAAAAAAATGTTTTAAAATACCAATTCCAATCAGATTTGGATTAGCCTAATTAGCAAATGCTATTCAAGTGTAATAAAATATGAAGACGACATATACAACACCCAATAGGCAATATTTACAAAGATAAGAGGCACGTCGTTGTAGAATACTAAAACAGGTGTCGGCAGCTAATCTAATAATGGGTGCATTTGTGAATATGAACTTAAGTTGTTCTTGACTAGACATATTAACAAAACCAGGTTGTATAAATTTAGCTCTATCAAATACTATTTGTCTTAAATCATCATATAGGTTACACTCAAGGATAACATGGTATATGTCTTGGAATAAACTAACACATCACATTGAATTTTAACTAACTTTGTCACCGAATATTTGCATACAATTAATACAGATTTATGAACAATTAATGGACCCGAAATTGAGCGCAGACATTTTGTGAACGTTACATTAGCATCTTTGCCACTTAGCATTTTGGAATGCTTAATATTGGTAATAATTATATTCAACACGTCTACATCAAATCAAATGTTATTTATTGTCGGTATCGCCACTCACGTTGTATACACAGTAGCTATAGCACTTTATATGCACAAAACCCTTACTATCCATGCAGGCAATACTACACAGGCACCAATCATGGTGTTGGTATTGCCTGGATAATACGTGAATTTTATTTAATGTTTGCATACAAAGTGCTTTGCTGTGTTTATAACTTGAATGCGACTGTATATCGAACATTTCCCCCAAATTTAAGCACTCCAAAAAGACAGAAGATATTACTGTTACTCAGCAGAATACTATGCCTAATGAAGATTCGTATGACCCCTAAAAGGACCGGTCAATCTGCACTAGCTATACACGAGTGGCATGTTATATACAAACAATAACGGCGAATTTGTGCAGTGTGTCAAAATCGGGTTCAAAATGCATTCACACGATTGCGAGTCCCGCGGTTCGGGCGACATCTGGCGGGCGGCGCCTCATCCGCTCTATTATCAAGATATACAACCATTCAATCCACAACTTTTATAGACAGCTCACTGTTGCGCATTTGTCTTACATTGACACATTGCTACAACTTACTGCGACTTCAAGGTAATATCAGTTGATATTAGAAGCATGAGTGCAATGTATGCCAATAATGTTAGTTCATATTTATATTTAGCTCGATTGCGAAACAAAGTTTTTATAGCATTAGTTTAATCGCCCTCGATACCTCGCTCATGATGGACTCCATGAGGGAGAGAGGTGAGGCAATGTGGATATAAGGGTATTGCCTAGGTATATCACCACCATGAGGGAGAGAGGTGAGGCCATGCGGATATAAGGGTATTGCCTAGGTATATCACCACCATGAGGGTGAGAGGTGAGGCAATGTGGATATAAGGGTATTGCCTAGGTATATCATCGCCATGAGGGTGAGAGGTGAGACAATGTGGATATAAGGGTATTGCCTAGGTATATCACCACCATGAGGGAGAGAGGTGAGACAATGCGGATATAAGGGTATTGCCTAGGTATATCACCACCATGGGGGAGAGAGGTGAGGCAATGCGGATATAAGGGTATTGCCTAAGTATATCACCACCATGAGGGAGAGAGGTGAGGCAATGCGGATATAAGGGTATTGCCTAAGTATATCACCACCATGAGGGAGAGAGGTGAGGCACTGCGGATATAAGGGTATTGCCTAAGTATATCACCACCATGAGGGAGAGAGGTGAGGCAATGCGGATATAAGGGTATTGCCTAAGAATATCATCACCATGAGGGAGAGAGGTGAGGCAATGCGGATATAAGGGTATTGCCTAAGTATATCACCACCATGAGGGAGAGAGGTGAGGCAATGCGGATATAAGGGTATTGCCTAGGTATATCATCACCATGAGGGAGAGAGGTGAGGCAATGCGGATATAAGGGTATTGCCTAGGTATATCACCACCATGAGGGAGAGAGGTGAGGCCATGCGGATATAAGGGTATTGCCTAAGTATATCATCGCCATGAGGGAGAGAGGTGAGGCAATGCGTATATAAGGGTATTGCCTAAGTATATCATCGCGATGAGGGAGATAGGTGAGGCAATGCGGATATAAGGGTATTGCCTAAGTATATCATCGCCATGAGGGAGAGAGGTGAGGCAATGCGGATATAAGGGTATTGCCTAGGTATATCATCGCCGTGAGGGAGATAGGTGAGGCAATGCGGATATAAGGGTATTGCCTAAGTATATCATCACCATGAGGGAGAGAGGTGAGGCCATGCGGATATAAGGGTATTGCCTAAGTATATCATCACCATGAGGGAGATAAGTGAGGCCATGCGGATATAAGGGTATTGCCTAAGTATATCACCACCATGAGGGAGAGAGGTGAAGCCATGCGGATATAAGGGTATTGCCTAAGTATATCACCACCATGAGGGAGAGAGGTGAGGCCATGCGGATATAAGGGTATTGCCTAAGTATAGCATCGCCATGAGGGAGAGAGGTGAGGCCTTGCGGATATAAGGGTATTGCCTAAGTATATCATCACCATGAGGGAGAGAGGTGAGGCCATGCGGATATAAGGGTATTGCCTAAGTATATCACCACCATGAGGGAGAGAGGTGAGGCCTTGCGGATATAAGGGTATTGCCTAAGTATATCATCACCATGAGGGAGAGAGGTGAGGCCATGCGGATATAAGGGTATTGCCTAAGTATATCACCACCATGAGGGAGAGAGGTGAGGCCATGCGGATATAAGGGTATTGCCTAAGTATATCACCACCATGAGGGAGAGAGGTGAGGCAATGCGGATATAAGGGTATTGCCTAAGTATATCATCACCATGAGGGAGAGAGGTGAGGCCATGCGGATATAAGGGTATTGCCTAAGTATATCACCACCATGAGGGAGAGAGGTGAGGCCATGCGGATATAAGGGTATTGCCTAAGTATATCACCACCATGAGGGAGAGAGGTGAGGCAATGTGGATATAAGGGTATTGCCTAGGTATATCACCACCATGAGGGAGAGAGGTGAGGCAATGTGGATATAAGGGTATTGCCTAGGTATATCACCACCATGAGGGAGAGAGGTGAGGCAATGCGGATATAAGAGTATTGCCTAGGTATATCACCACCATGAGGGAGAGAGGTGAGGCAATGCGGATATAAGGGTATTGCCTAGGTATATCATCGCCATGAGGGAGAGAGATAAGGCCATGCGGATATAAGGGTATTGCCTAAGTATATCACCACCATGAAGGAGAGAGGTGAGGAAATGCGGATATAAGGGTATTGCCTAGGTATATCACCACCATGAGGGAGAGAGGTGAGGCAATGCGGATATAAGGGTATTGCCTAAGTATATCATCGCCATGAGGGAGAGAGGTGAGGCCATGCGGATATAAGGGTATTGCCTAAGTATATCATCGCCATGAGGGAGAGAGGTGAGGCCATACGGATATAAGGGTATTGCCTAAGTATATCACCACCATGAGGGAGAGAGGTGAGGCCATGCGGATATAAGGGTATTGCCTAAGTATATCATCACCATGGTTGTGATGGGCTTCCCACTCACAACCACTTAATTGGAGATAAATCCAATAAGCGTTTAGCTTTCATTTCAATCCACTTGTATGTATTGTGTACATACGTATTTGTTGTAAATTACGTTATATAATGTCGAATAAATGTGTTTAAACCAACCTCTCGATACCGTATCCAGTTCACAACGGAAGGGTCAACAATGTTGCATACGGTGCGACTTGAATATTACATTTGTAAATGAGAGTTTACATTATCTTTCACGATATTATCCAGAAATGCAAGAACGTTCGCAACATGAACTTATAAATAAGTGAGACACTTGTAAGATAAGCATGTTCTCACTTGATTTTATACATGGCTGGCTTATGCTGGCACAAACACTGGATTACACCGAGCGCAGATTAACATGTATGTATGTCGTCTGCACACTACCTAATAAATCCTTATTATGTTTGTCAACAATTAAATGTTGGTGGTTATATCGAGTAATATACAATTGATGGCTTAACTATTATGATGTGTCATACAAATCCAGGTCTCGAACACTGCTATATTGATGTGTCATACAAATCCAGGTCTCGAACACTGCTATATTGATGTGTCATACAAATCCAGGTCTCGAACACTGCTATATGGATATGTCATACAAATCCAGGTCTCGAACACTGCTATATTGATGTGTCATACAAATCCATGTCTCGAACACTGCTATATTGATGTGCCATACAAATCCAGGTCTCGAACACTGCTATATTGATGTGTCATACAAATCCAGGTCTCGAACACTGCTATATGGATATGTCATACAAATCCAGGTCTCGAACACTGCTATATTGATGTGTCATACAAATCCATGTCTCGAACACTGCTATATTGATGTGCCATACAAATCCAGGTCTCGAACACTGCCTGTAATATCTTTCAACATGTATGAACCCTGAAATGCATGCTAAAATGCCAGTCCACGGGCAGCAGCCCACATAGACTATACAGCTTTATTACCTCCACCGACGGGAGAACAACACAAAAAACGCAACACAAAACAATAACATACAAGTGACAAACAGCATGAACAAACAATGGACCGTGTATTAAGAGACTACACGTTTACGTATATTTTCAGAAAACGTTCTCCAAAGAATCTTTAATATCCAGGCCCAAATATGTCTTTTTTGCCATAGCGCTACAACTGAAATTCTCAAGCATCGTTTCTCAAGCATCGTTTTACAAGCATCGTTTCTCAAGCATCGCTTTACAAGCATCGTTTCTCGTTTTACAAGCATCGTTTCTCAAGCATCGTTTTACAAGCATCGTTTCTCAAGCATCGTTTTACAAGCATCGTTTCTCGTTTTACAAGCATCGTTTCTCAAGCATCGTTTTACAAGCATCGTTTCTCAAGCATCGTTTTACAAGCATCGTTTCTCGTTTTACAAGCATCGTTTCTCAAGCATCGTTTTACAAGCATCGTTTCTCAAGCATCGTTTTACAAGCATCGTTTCTCAAGCATCGTTTTACAAGCATCGTTTCTCGTTTTACAAGCATCGTTTTACAAGCATCGTTTTACAAGCATCGTTTCTCAAGCATCGTTTTACAAGCATCGTTTTACAAGCATCGTTTTACAAGCATCGTTTCTCAAGCATCGTTTCTCAAGCATCGTTTCTCAAGCATCGTTTCTCGTTTTACAAGCATCGTTTTACAAGCATCGTTTCTCAAGCATCGTTTCTCAAGCATCGTTTCTCAAGCATCGTTTCTCGTTTTACAAGCATCGTTTCTCAAGCATCGTTTCTCAAGCATCGTTTCTCAAGCATCGTTTCTCAAGCATCGTTTTACAAGCATCGTTTTACAAGCATCGTTTCTCAAGCATCGTTTTACAAGCATCGTTTTACAAGCATCGTTTCTCAAGCATCGTTTCTCAAGCATCGTTTTACAAGCATCGTATCTCAAGCATCGTTTCTCAAGCATCGTTTTATAAGCATCGTTTTACAAGCATCGTTTTACAAGCATCGTATCTCAAGCATCGTTTCTCAAGCATCGTTTTACAAGCATCGTTTCTCAAGCATCGTTTCTCAAGCATCGTTTCTCAAGCATCGTTTTACAAGCATCGTTTTACAAGCATCGTATCTCAAGCATCGTTTCTCAAGCATCGTTTTACAAGCATCGTTTCTCAAGCATCGTTTCTCAAGCATCGTTTCTCAAGCATCGTTTCTCAAGCATCGTTTTACAAGCATCGTATCTCAAGCATCGTTTTACAAGCATCGTTTTACAAGCATCGTTTTACAAGCATCGTTTTACAAGCATCGTTTCTCAAGCATCGTTTCTCAAGCATCGTTTTACAAGCATCGTTTTACAAGCATCGTTTCTCAAGCATCGTATCTCAAGCATCGTTTTACAAGCATCGTTTTACAAGCATCGTTTCTCAAGCATCGTTTTACAAGCATCGTTTCTCAAGCCTCGTTTTACAAGCATCGTTTTACAAGCATCGTATCTCAAGCATCGTTTCTCAAGCATCGTTTTATAAGCATCGTTTCTCAAACATCGTTTCTCAAGCATCGTTTCTCAAGCATCGTTTCTCAAGCATCGTTTTACAAGCATCGTATCTCAAGCATCGTTTTACAAGCATCGTTTCTCAAGCATCGTTTTGCATTGCTTTACAAGCATCGTTTTACAAGCATCGTTTCTCAAGCATCGTTTTGCATGCTTTACAAGCATCGTTTCTCAAGCATCGTTTTACAAGCATCGTTTCTCAAGCATCGTTTTACAAGCATCGTTTCTCAAGCATCGTTTCTCAAGCATCGTTTCTCAAGCATCGTTTCTCAAGCATCGTTTTACAAGCATCGTTTTACAAGCATCGTTTTACAAGCATCGTTTCTCAAGCATCGTTTTACAAGCATCGTTTCTCAAGCATCGTTTTACAAGCATCGTTTTACAAGCATCGTTTCTCAAGCATCGTTTTACAAGCATCGTTTTCTAAGCATCGTTTTACAAGCATCGTTTTACAAGCATCGTTTTACAAGCATCGTTTTACAAGCATCGTTTCTCAAGCATCGTTTTACAAGCATCGTTTCTCAAGCATCGTTTTACAAGCATCGTTTCTCAAACATCGTTTCTCAAGCATCGTTTCTCAAGCATCGTTTCTCAAGCATCGTTTTACAAGCATCGTATCTCAAGCATCGTTTTACAAGCATCGTTTCTCAAGCATCGTTTTGCATTGCTTTACAAGCATCGTTTTACAAGCATCGTTTCTCGTTTTACAAGCATCGCTTTACAAGCATCGTTTTACAAGCATCGTTTTACAAGCATCGTTTCTCAAGCATCGTTTTACAAGCATCATTTTACAGGCATCGTTTTACAAGCATCGTTTTACAAGCATCATTTCTCAAGCATCGTTTTACAAGCATCGTTTCTCACGCATCGTTTCTCAAGCATCGTTTCTTAAGCATCGTTTCTCAAGCATCGTTTTACAAGCATCGTTTTACAAGCATCGTTTTACAAGCATCGTTTTACAAGCATCGTTTTACAAGCATCGTTTTACAAGCATCGTTTTACAAGCATCGTTTTACAAGCATCGTTTTACAAGCATCGTTTTACAAGCATCGTTTCTCAAGCATCGTTTTACAAGCATCGTTTTACAAGCATCGTTTCTCAAGCATCGTTTTACAAGCATCGTTTTACAAGCATCGTTTTACAAGCATCGTATCTCAAGCATCGTTTTACAAGCATCGTTTTCTAAGCATCGTTTTACAAGCATCGTTTTACAAGCATCGTTTTACAAGCATCGTTTTACAAGCATCGTATCTCAAGCATCGTTTTACAAGCATCGTTTTACAAGCATCGTTTTACAAGCATCGTTTTACAAGCATCGTTTCTCAAGCATCGTTTTACAAGCATCGTTTTACAAGCATCGTTTCTCAAGCATCGTTTTACAAGCATCGTTTCTCAAACATCGTTTCTCAAGCATCGTTTCTCAAGCATCGTTTCTCAAGCATCGTTTTACAAGCATCGTTTTACAAGCATCGTTTTACAAGCATCGTTTTACAAGCATCGTTTTACAAGCATCGTTTTACAAGCATCGTTTTACAAGCATCGTTTTACAAGCATCGTTTTACAAGCATCGTTTTACAAGCATCGTTTCTCAAGCATCGTTTTACAAGCATCGTTTTACAAGCATCGTTTCTCAAGCATCGTTTTACAAGCATCGTTTTACAAGCATCGTTTTACAAGCATCGTTTCTCAAGCATCGTTTTACAAGCATCGTTTTCTAAGCATCGTTTCTCAAGCATCGTTTTACAAGCATCGTTTTACAAGCATCGTTTTACAAGCATCGTATCTCAAGCATCGTTTTACAAGCATCGTTTTACAAGCATCGTTTTACAAGCATCGTTTTACAAGCATCGTTTCTCAAACATCGTTTTACAAGCATCGTTTCTCAAGCATCGTTTCTCAAGCATCGTTTTACAAGCATCGTTTCTCAAGCATCGTTTTACAAGCATCGTTTCTCAAGCATCGTTTTACAAGCATCGTTTTACAAGCATCGTTTTACAAGCATCGTTTTACAAGCATCGTTTCTCAAGCATCGTTTCTCAAGCATCGTTCTCAAGCATCGTTTCTCAAGCATCGTTTACAAGCATCGTTTCTCAAGCATCGTTTTACAAGCATCGTTTCTCAAGCATCGTTTTGCATTGCTTTACAAGCATCGTTTTACAAGCATCGTTTCTCGTTTTACAAGCATCGCTTTACAAGCATCGTTTCTCAAGCATCGTTTCTCAAGCATCGTTTCTTAAGCATCGTTTCTCAAGCATCGTTTTACAAGCATCGTTTTACAAGCATCGTTTTACAAGCATCGTTTCTCAAGCATCGTTTTACAAGCATCGTTTTACAAGCATCGTTTCTCAAGCATCGTTTCTCAAGCATCGTTTCTCAAGCATCGTTTTACAAGCATCGTTTCTCAAGCATCGTTTATCAAGCATCGTTTTACAAGCATCGTTTCTCAAGCATCGTTTCTCAAGCATCGTTTTACAAGCATCGTATCTCAAGCATCGTTTCCCAAGCATCGTTTTACAAGCATCGTATCTCAAGCATCGTTTCCCAAGCATCGTTTTACAAGCATCGTATCTCAAGCATCGTTTCCCAAGCATCGTTTTACAAGCATCGTTTTACAAGCATCGTTTTACAAGCATCGTTTTACAAGCATCGTTTCTCAAGCATCGTTTTACAAGCATCGTATCTCAAGCATCGTTTCCCAAGCATCGTTTTACAAGCATCGTATCTCAAGCATCGTTTTACAAGCATCGTTTCTCAAGCATCGTTTGATTTACAATTGAGAGGCACTATGAACGGGTGATTTTCTGTCCACATTTTGGCTAAGTCTGTTAGTTAACATACCTCGAAACCACCAATAACAAACGGATTTCAGTAAATTGGCTAACTCCTTCGAGGGCATTGCTCGATCAATCCGCAATCAATCACGAGAGAAAATCTGCTACAAAGCTGTGCATGGCAGATGAACAAAGCTCGTTGTAACAGCCGGGAATTGAACCTCTGTCATTTATACAGTGACGCATGGAGATCAGGTTTGTGGGGTTCTATGGTATGTAATGGTGTAATTAGTACAAATAATATATGCTTGATTACCGTTAGCCTTAGTTTATACAAATTTATTTTAACTCAATTGCGAAATAAGTTCTTACAACTCGTATTAATCACCCTCGAGCCACCATTCCTGATTGAATCGATCGCCACGAGGGAGGGAGGGAGAAGAGACAACATGGAAGTTAAATGCTTTGCATAAGGGCACAATCGTAACGGCTCCAGTGGGGGTTCGAACTCCGGGCCTTTCGCACCTGAAGTGAACGCTCTACCACTACGCTATTACGACTTCCACCTATAGCTTTACAGACGGGGACCTCTGGAATGGGTCTCTGTCTGTAACATCCTCCAAAATCTTGCTATGGCCGGACATCAACCGCAAGCGTTGGTCAGTATAGTATATTGCTAAGGCCGGACATCAACCGCACGAGTTATTCAGTATAGCTTTACAGACGGGGACCTCTGGAATGGGTCTCTGTCTGTAACATCCTCCAAAATCTAAAATGACTAATATCTTCAGGAGGCGTCGCTCATATGGGCAACCGGTATCGACGATAAATAACCGTGGCACACCACACTTTCTTCTTCGTTATTTTATACGGTTCTATGTAGCCGTATCATACACCGGTCATGTAATAGCAGCTCAGAAGTCTCTGTAATTGGGGGCGGTTTCTGTATCATCTTGTACTATCGTCCAATAAATAAAATAAAATAAATAACTGTTTACCAATATGTATTATTGTTCTAAAAGGACATAAAGAATGTTACCTCTAAAGCAAGTGCACAGTTTCTTTTTGATGTCAGTATGGTATATTGCTAAGGCCGGACATCAACCGCACGAGTTATTCAGTATAGTATATTGCTAAGGCCGGACATCAACCGCAAGCGTTGTTCAGTATAGTATATTGCTAAGGCCGGACATCAACCGCAAGCGTTGTACAGTATATTATATTGCTATGGCCGGACATCAACCGCAAGCGTTGGTCAGTATAGTATATTGCTAAGGCCGGACATCAACCGCACGAGTTATTCAGTATAGCTTTACAGACGGGGACCTCTGGAATGGGTCTCTGTCTGTAACATCCTCCAAAATCTAAAATGACTAATATCTTCAGGAGGCGTCGCTCATATGGGCAACCGGTATCGACGATAAATAACCGTGGCACACCACACTTTCTTCTTCGTTATTTTATACGGTTCTATGTAGCCGTATCATACACCGGTCATGTAATAGCAGCTCAGAAGTCTCTGTAAGTGGGGGCGGTTTCTGTATCATCTTGTACTATCGTCCAATAAATAAAATAAAATAAATAACTGTTTACCAATACGCGATTTTTCCATCCTATGAGTATTTACAAATTACTGTTTGGCTACGAAAACCTAGTATTGTCATAAACAATAAATGATAACATATATATCTAGGGGCCGAATCTAATGTTGTTTTAACTTGTGGTCCAATCCATTAGTTTATGTATGTAATACTTGTATGATTGTGATTATGTTTATGTTTACATATACTATAAAATATGATTAAACTAAATAAATAAAATAGTGAATAATATAATTCTAGAGGCGTCGCTCTGAATAACAGTAAATAAATGCATTATAACATATCAAATGAATGCCTTTGAGATAAAATGTATGTCCTTTTGGAAAATAATATAGGCACATTTGGTATTCCGTGAACGAATATGAATAATTAACGTTACTGTTTTAACAATGTTTTAACGGAATACCAAATGTGCCTGTATTATTGTTCTAAAAGGACATAAAGAATGTTACCTCTAAAGCAAGTGCACAGTTTCTTTTTGATGTCAGTATGGTATATTGCTAAGGCCGGACATCAACCGCACGAGTTATTCAGTATAGTATATTGCTAAGGCCGGACATCAACCGCAAGCGTTGTTCAGCATAGTATATTGCTAAGGCCGGACATCAACCGCAAGCGTTGTACAGTATAGTATATTGCTATGGCCGGACATCAACCGCAAGCGTTGGTCAGTATAGTATATTGCTAAGGCCGGACATCAACCGCACGAGTTATTCAGTATAGTATATTGCTAAGGCCGGACATCAACCGCAAGCGTTGGTCAGTATAGTATATTGCTAAGGCCGTACATCAACCGCAAGCGTTGGTCAGAATAGTATATTGCTAAGGCCGGACATCAACCGCAAGCGTTGTTCAGTATAGTATATTGCTAAGGCCGTACATCAACCGCAAGCGTTGTACAGTATAGTATATTGCTAAGGCCGTACATCAACCGCAAGCGTTGGTCAGTATAGTATATTGCTAAGGCCGTACATCAACCGCAAGCGTTGGTCAGTATAGTATATTGCTAAGGCCGGACATCAACCGCAAGCGTTGTTCAGTAAAGTATATTGCTAAGGCCGTACATCAACCGCAAGCGTTGTACAGTATAGTATATTGCTAAGGCCGTACGTCAACCGCAAGCGTTGGTCAGTATAGTATATTGCTAAGGCCGTACATCAACCGCAAGCGTTGGTCAGTATAGTATATTGCTAAGGCCGGACATCAACCGCAAGCGTTGTTCAGTATAGTATATTGCTAAGGCCGTACATCAACCGCAAGCGTTGTTCAGTATAGTATATTGCTAAGGCCGGACATCAACCGCAAGCGTTGTTCAGTATAGTATATTGCTAAGGCCGGACATCAACCGCAAGCGTTGTTCAGTATAGATTATTAAGTTACGAAGATCAAATGTAAAAATATAGTGAACCATCAACATACTCTGCTACTTTCCCACAATTACTTCCAGATTTATATTCAGTGTTTCTGCCTCATTAGAAACACTCATCTGAAAATCAACAAACACAGTGAATTTAGCGAAATAATTTAACATTCACAGCGCTAATTACCATTTGGGAAATGTGTTCGCTTGATGTCCCACGCCGCCATTTATTTTACTTGGGTATCTAGGCAATACCTCAGCCATTACAAGAATGTCATTTGTCTTTATGAAAAGGTAATAAATCAGTAGGGCAGAATCAGTTTCAAATCTGTTTGTTATCTCTCTCAAATTGAGTTTGCTAAAGTTCTGAATAAAGTATTTGTGTATTCTAATGAACTTGGTCGAATGGGTATTCAAAGCAAAGTGACTTGCTAGGTGAATCTATGAAAGGCGCCCTCAAGTGCCATCTGATTCAGAAAGCAGACGATGAAGTCGCAACTTGTTTATTGTGAGGGCGCTTCGAGACATTATTTAGAGTAATGCAAAGTAAACAATGTAAACTTGTCTGAGAAAATGCTGATTATTTCAGTGCTTGTATTTATTTTCGTGAGTTCACGGGATTTTGAATGTCGACAAATCAATTCTTCTAGATTGAGTGTACAACGCTTGCTACCAGATGACCAGTTATATGTCAGCATATTTTATTTAATAAATGAAGTTGAGCGATTTGAGCGATAATGTTTTTCTCTCTATGTTTTTCTATATTTTGCTACCTTTATTTATCATCGACATCAGTCGTATATTAGTTAGTTTTACTTTTTGGAGGATAGTGCACGATGCAGAAGACGCTTGAATTCTAGTAGCCTGGGAACAGGCGTTCATATATTTCAGTCAGTCATATAAATATATTTTAACACCGAGATCATTAATTGGGCCGTATTGAGTTTCTGATAATATCATTTTGCCAGGTAAATTAGTGAAAATCTACAGACTGGAACCCAGGCTAGAATCCCAGAAGCATCTCTGGTTCTTTTACAAGGCTGGTCAATTAGACCGATATAATACCTTGGTTTATCGTTCCATCTGAAACAATGTCTAATAGTATTAGTGTCAGATCAGAGATGGAACCTGCGATCCATGATTATAGGTCCAACTGCTAGATAGGATCTCTTAATTTGTTTCCTTTGATTTTATCGTTGTTACTTTTGCACCACGTGCTATCATGTTCGTCCATTTTCTCATCTTATGGGTATTTAATTATTAAATCTCGACATATATTCTACAGTAGATATATATCCAATGAATAGTTAACTGTAAAACATTGATATCAATTAATTAATACGATTTTGATCATATGTATGGGACCGCGGTACTTAGGAAACAGCAGTAAAAACAAAGGAGTCCAACTAAAAGGACAACTATACATTTCGGGATAAACCGGACTTTAAACTGAACAAACAGCATACATCGCTCATTGGTTGGGTGTTCAAGATGTATACATTTCATATCTGTTCAATTGGCTATTGGCATTATTAGGTCATTGGAGATATATTTTGGAAGTTAAAAGTTCCATTAAAATTTTGATGTGAAAAGAACATATCTAGACGTGACCAATATGAAAACACGAACAATGTATTTTCAGAACTGCACGATTATGTTCCTTATTTTTCACAACACATGTTTTAAAATGCCTCAGAATGCAGCTACGGCGATGTAGACTTTCAAACTATCACTGGAACCCCCTAGCATAATGCTGCCTACATATATAGCAATCCCAACATCGTCATTAACAGCAGGTTCGGAATCGTTCCACATTTGTCAACATTACAATATACCCGATTGCAAATAAAAACACCAGCATATGTTTACATATTACCGATTTAAAGTATTGATGTGATCTGGTTATTGTGTTTTTACGCTTATTTATCGTTGGTGCCGGTTGCTCATTTGAGCGAAGCATCCTGAAGAGATTGGTCATTTTAAATTTTGGAGGTAAATATTTAAAATTTAAAATAGGGATACAACTTTGCCAATACAAATTATATAAGGCGGTCTTTCAGTCTAATCCTTTTTCTGTAAAGTGATACATGTGGCGTGTATTATATATGCATTACACAAACCGTATAATGTTGGGAAATAAAATATGTTTAAATTATTCACATACAGGCTGAAATACGCCAACCAGTCCATGGTTCCTGGTCCCCCTATCTACCAACACATTTGTTACTGGTACATAGCATTATCTGCACGAAGGCAGGGGTATCATTGGGTACCACTAACTCATTGTAGCCAGGTGTTGGACTTCTCTTTCAGATAAAATGCACTTTACCGGTGCTTGCAATGCTTAGAGTTAGTGTTTAGGTAAGGGCTAAGGTTAGGTGTTAAAGTTGTTGCTATATAGGGTGTGGGTAAGGGTTAGAGTTAGTATTTAGGCAAGGGCTAAGGTTAGGTGTTAAAGTTGTTGCTATATAGGGTGTGGGTAAGGGTTAGAGTTAGTATTTAGGCAAGGGCTAAGGTTAGGTGTTAAAGTTGTTGCTATATAGGGTGTGGGTAAGGGTTAGAGGTAGTATTTAGGTAAGGGCTAAGGTTAGGTGTTAAAGTTGTTGCTATATAGGGTGTGGGTAATGGTTAGAGGTAGGGTTGGTTTTAGCGGTAGGGTTATGGTTATTGTTATAGTTATGGTTAACATTAGGGAAATTGGGTTTCGGGCACTGTACTAATTGTACGTACCGGTAAAGTGCAGCACTTTCAATCATTTGTACAGCTCAAGAACTTAATTGCCCTGTATGGGATACAAATGTATCGAAATATATTGGGCCGGCATCCCTGATAGAACTTGACCATTCAGCCTCTTTCCAGGAACAATGCTTAAATGAAGCTCTTTCTCCCACACTAGCACTCATGTTTAACGGAACTTGCCATGTATGGGAGTAGTATATATAGGAACGTTGGGGAGAATGCCTGGCACGCTGGCACGCCTGGTACGGTCACGTGACCTTTCGAAGAACAATGGGGGCGATATCCTATGACCGCGCGCGAACAATGGGAGGGTATCGTATGACCGCGCACGAACAATGGGGGCGGTATCCTATGACCGGGAAAACCCGTGACGTCATTACTAGAGGATTGACCGATCTATATATAGATGTAGCGCCCGGCAACGGAGCACTCCTCAATATTCGCCAAAAATTAAGTTGGTCACGAAAATTGGGTGAACAATTTTGGATGCGGATCATAGTCGAACTATACATTTTCTTAAAGGGTGGAACTAGTTGATTTCGAATAACAAATTGGCGACCGGAAGTTACGTCATAAATATATCGATAGTCGGGACGAATCCGACGGTACCTTACTTTTGTCTCTACGACTATCCGTTCTCGCGATATCGTCTCTTAAAGATAAAGTCCGATAAGCCCAGCCTCCCAGACTTTGCATCGAAAACTAACTTTCGAGGAAAGGGGTCGTGTTTGGTATCGTTGGAAAGCTCTTGAGGAGAGGATGTCGAATCCGCGAAGTACCGGAAGTATGGATCCGATTAACCGGAAGTGTAGCCGCACAGCTCCGTTTCGGGCAATATAAGCCGTGTTTGGTACCGTTGGAAAGGTATGTTTAAGATATATCTAATGACGACGAAAAAACAACAACCTGAAGTCATACTCGAGTCCGAGGGAGATGTTGAGATAGCTCAGGGAGGTGTTGAGGTAGCTGAGGAGATGTTGAGGTAATGCAGGGAGGTGTTGAGGTAGCTGAGGGAGGTGTTGAGGTAGGTGAGGAAGATGTTGAAGTTGCTAAGGGAAGTGTTGAGGAAGATGTTGAGATAGCTGAGGGAGGTGTTGAGGTTGTGGATGGAGATGTTGCGGTAGGTGAGGAAGATGTTGAGGTAGTGGAGGGAGGTGTTGAGGTAGCTAAGGGAAGTGTTGAGGGAGTTGTTGAGGTAGTTGAGGGAGGTGTTGAGGTATATGAGGAAGATGTTGAGGTAGAGGAGGGCGGTGTTGAGGTAGTTGAAGGAGATGTTGAGGTAGCTGAGGGAAGTGTTGAGGTAGCACAGAGAGGTATTGAGATAGCTGACTCAGATCCCAGAAACCCAGGAATTATCGACAGTATATCAGTTAGGGATAGACAAACAGTTACTATAACGCTGATTCTATCAACTCGGAAAACAACAAAGAGAAGAAAACGCATGTACATTATTCATACGTATTTATTACGCTAAAGATATATAGGTGGCAAATGCACATATAAGCCTCATCTGGCGAGATAGTAATCTTTTTGAAAGTTCAGTTTTATTCACGTAATATTTGTTTTTCAGTGCATTTAATAACGGGGCGTTCAATAATGCATATTTTAGGTTGTTGCTGTATACGTTTTAGTTCGTTTTCTCCCCAACGCTCGACCGCCTGCACGGGTCCGTCGGCGCTGTTATGCGTTACTCATCCTCGCCTTCCTTGTCCTATACCTTCCTGTTCGTTAGATTCTAGCGCCGATATCTCTGGGGGTTCGTAGCTCCTTATAAGTTTTTCAAACAGGTACTTTCTCTTATTAGTGGCGTGCTTCCACGCCTCCTCTCTGTCATAGTCCTTCATCAACTCTGGGTCAGTCGCCATATCCTTAATGGATTTGTAAATGGGAGTATCTTTGAAAGCGCGCCATTTCACTATAACGTTAACCAAGATTTTCGATAATGTCCTTCTATACTGGTCTAGCATGTCGATGAATGCGCGCTCCATGTCGATGTCTAGGCTGTCACCTTCTATATTCGTGTAGCTGCGTACTTACTCTCTGTATTCCGGCTGACACTCGTTTCAAACGTTTGGTCTATAATGTTACTCCAAGGATCCCCTGTTCCGTCGTCGTCGAAGGATTCCGCAGCATCCTTTCTATTGTCAGATGTGTTCGCAGATTCGTCATCGATTCAACGATTTTGTTGTCGTGCGCAGTTTTCCTATGACGTAGCATATGATCCCGTCTGGTGAATTTCTTCTCACAAACGTAGCAAGCGAACATTTTGAAGTTTCCAACGCGAATGAGTGAGGAGGAGTGATGAGGGATCAATTTATAGTCAACTCGAAAGGCTGGTCACGTGATTCTGATTCCTCATTGAGTTTTACACTAGTTCCTTAACTGCGAGGTCCTCCTCTCTCCCTCCTAGGCCCTCCTCTATCCCCCCTAGGCCCTCCTCTCCCCCTAGGCCCTCCTCTGTCCCTCTTATTTGACCTGTTACTCTCCAGTCTTCTTATTGTCGGTAATTCCAGTTACATTAGAATTTGACTGACGTTCCAGCATACTCTTAGCTATAGCCGTAGTCTGTTCAGCCGGTAACACCATTTGTATAAACATTTCAGAATAAGGCGCATGATTTTGCCGAGATATACTCCTTTTAAACTTTCCACGCTTTGTGGTTTTCTGTTTATCTAAAATATCCATTTTGTTTTCTTCAAATGTATGTCTTGAAGTCTTCCGAACTACTACTGATCCTAAATAGAAATGAGTCAATTTATTTAATAGTTTGATATTTAAGTCTTGAACGCATTTAGCTGCCTCCTAGGCAATAGGCCTCAGACTATCGATCTAGAAGTCGAAAAATTGATGACTTAACTTCCGGTCGCCATTTTGTTTTTCGAAATCAACTAGTTACACCCTTTAAGAAAATATATAGTTCGACTATGATCAGCATCCAAAAATGTTCACCCCATTTTCGTGACCAACTTAAGTTTTGGCGAATATTGAGGAGTCATAGAATACCGTCCCATTGTTCGTGCGCTGTATACGATACCCTCCCATTGTTCGCGCGCGGTCATAGGATATCGCCCCAATTGTTCTTCGAAAGGTCACGTGCCAGGCGTGCCAGGAATTCTCCCCAACTGTCCTACATTGTATATATACTACTTATGGGATACAAATGAATCGAAAGAGATTGGGTCGGCATCCTTGATAGAACTTGACCATTCAGCTTTTTTCTAGGAATAATGTTTAAATCACTCTCTCGCTCACAAACATAAATATTTAACTGAAATTACACGGTTATCAATCACACATGTACCCAAATAATATTTACCAGTATGTTGGTAAGATTTGCTCCAACTTGCATGTTGCACGTGGTGTATAAGAAGTCGGATTTTCGCGAAACGAATTGCAAACTCGTTACCCTTCGACTTTGTTGTTGAGACGTCTTTGACAACAACGTATGTTACTAACGTAGCTGACGTCACATCCGCAACACGCAGCACGGAGACATCTATAATTCGCAGATAGTGTGTTTGGTTCTTTGAACACTCTAGTCTAGAATGTTCAACATGATGTCGATATTAGATTAAATATTTGTTTAGACCGATGCATAGTCTCGCTGAGGCTGTCAAGTTTAACTAACGGGATTTGAATCTTTAATCAGAAATGATCTTGAAATTGTCAGTGTTTATACCATTTATTACGCACTAAAACATAGATCTGAATTATAAAGATATCAGTCGGCTAGTTGTTCCATTATTTACTTCATCCATTGCTACATTGCCGTTGTTGTAACATAGTCGTGCATATCCGAGCCGTCGTGGTCGAGTGTCCTGGCACACTGTTGTTAGAGTTTCGCTGCCTGGCATGCAGGCAATGATGATATGTGAGAACGTTGTCTGTCGCATGTGGAGGTTGGCGAATTGAGTACTGGTTTCTGCCCAGGAAATGGGTGATGGTCTCCACCACAACATACCGACTTGGTACGATAATGCCACATAGCCATGTAGATATATCTCTAAGCTGGAGGGAGAAGGACGACCATGCACGTGTATATTGATCTATTCAATTGATTTGCTTTGGTTTGGGGTTTAATGTCGCACCAACAACTTAGGTCATACGGCGACTTTTCTGCTAGTATTGGTGGAGGAAGATCCGGGTGCCCCTCTGAACAGAATTTCACGCACTGCCGGGTAGAATCATCGACCTACCACAAGCCAGCTGGACTTTTGTGATGAGCATTATTAGATGATAGTCTCTCAAGTTTGCCCAATGTGTATCGATTCGTCAAATAACATGGCTTCCAGTGGGTGTGGAAATATTTTGTTCTATTTCAAATATAATTACATGTATATGGCAAATCTTTTTTTAAATCTCTTCATAAACCACAGTACGCAGATCATTGATGTTGGGATGAGGCATTACTTAGTGGACTTTTACTAAGTTTGCTCCAATTATAACCATGGTGTTATATTTGACACCACGAAGGGATCACATAGTTCTGCATATACTTATACAGTACAACTCTTTAAAATCCTCTCAGAAGCCATACTGCTCAGACCATTAATATTCTGCACTAGGCATCTCCTAGTAGACCATTACTAAGTTTAGTCAAATGATGATCATTGGGTCATATTTGACCCCACTGCAAGGGGCACATAATTTACACAGCAACACTCCGAAACCACAGTACGTACCCAAATAGTATGATCCTGGGGTCATTTTGTTTAGAAACAACAATGTCCAGAGCTTGGGCGAACTGTGTCACATAGTTTACATAGACTCTTATGTATATTTACATATAGTACAACTCTGTAAAGATTTCTCAGAAAACACAATCCAAATTGTGATAATGACCCCACTGTATGGGTCACATACGTTACATTGACTTACACAGTAACATTCATTTGATAATGTGCACATGGCACCATAACAAGTTTGCTTAAATGTAGTTTTGCTATCCCTTGAATGCAAACATACAGTTGTCGTATTTGCTAGTCAATTGGAAATAACTACGTGAGAAATATGTTATTCCAACATTAATGCATACCGCGGTATGTCAAACACCATGGTATGTCAAGAACATTATTTTTTCCGTCTAATTTACATGTACTGTTACCCATGTATATGTTTTATTTGCTTTACATCAATGTATTTCTTGTTTGTGCTACCATTTGATGCTTTACATCAATGCATTTCTTGTTTGTGCTGCCCGTTGATGCTTTACGTCAATGCATTTCTTATTTGTGCTGCCCTTTGATGCTTTACATCAATGTATTTCTTGTTTGTGCTGCCGTTTGATGCTTTACATCAATGCATTTCTTGTTTGTGGTGCCATTTGATGCTTTACATCAATGTATTTCTTGTTTGTGCTGCCCTTTGATGCTTTACATCAATGTATTTCTTGTTTGTGCTGCCCGTTGATGCTTTACATCAATGCATTTCTTGTTTGTGCTGCTCTTTGATGCTTTACATCAATGCATTTCTTGTTTGTGCTGCCCGTTGATGCTTTACATCAATGCATTTCTTGTTTGTGCTGCCCTTTGATGCTTTACATCAATGCATTTCTTGTTTGTGCTGCCCGTTGATGCTTTACATCAATGCATTTCTTGTTTGTACTGCCCTTTGATGCTCTACATCAATGCATTTATTGTTTGTGCTGCCCTTTGATGCTTTACATCAATGCATTTCTTGTTTGTGCTGCCCTCTGATGTTTTACATCAATGTAGTTCTTGTTTGTGCTGCCCTTTGATGCTTTACATCAATGCAGTTCTTGTTTGTGGTGCCATTTGATGCTTTACATCAATGTATTTCTTGTTTGTGCTGCCCTTTGATGCTTTACATCAATGTATTACTTGTTTGTGCTGCCCTTTGATGCTTTACATCAATGCATTTCTTGTTTGTACTGCCCTTTGATGCTTTACATCAATGCATTTCTTGTTTGTGCTGCCCTTTGATGCTTTACATCAATGCATTTCTTGTTTGTGCTGCCCTCTGATGTTTTACATCAATGCAGTTCTTGTTTGTGCTGTCCTTTGGTGATTTACATCAATGCATTTCTTGTTTGTGCTGGCCTTTGATGCTTTACATCAATGCATTTCTTATTTGTGCTGCCCTCTGATGTTTTACATCAATGCAGTTCTTGTTTGTGCTGTCATTTGGTGACTTACATCAATGCATGTCTTGTTTGTGCTGCCCTTTGATGCTCTACATCAATGCATTTCTTGTTTATTATTATACAAATTTATTTTAGCTCGATTGCGAAACAAGTTATTTCAACTTATATAAATCACTCTCGAGACCTCATTCCTGATGGAATCCATCGCCACAAGGGAGAGAGAAGAGGCAACGTGGAATTTAAATGCCTTGCCTAAGGGCACAATCGTAACGGCTTCAGTGGGGCTCGAACTCCAGACCTTTCGCACCTGAAGCGAACGCGCATCTACTGCGCTATCACGACTTCCACATTTCTTGTTTGTGCTGCCCTTTGATGCTTTACATCAATGCAGTTCTTGTTTGTGCTGCCCTCTGATGCTTTACATCAATGCAGTTCGTGTTTGTGCTGCCCGTTGATGCTTTACATCAATGCATTTCTTGTATGTGGTACCGATGCTTTACATCAATGCAGTTCTTGTTTGTGCTGCACTTTGATGCTTTACATCAATGCATTTCTTGTTTGTGGTAACCATTGATGTTTTACATCAATGTATTTCTTGTTTGTGCTGCCCTTCGATGCTTTACATCAATGCATTTCTTGTGTGTGCTGCCATTTGATGCTTTACATTAATGCATTTCTTGTTTGTGCTGCCCTCTGATGCTTTACATTAATGCATTTCTTGTTGTGTGTTGTGTTTTTGGTTTTGTTTGTGGTGTTTGGTGTTTTTGTTGTGCTGCCCTCTGATGCTTTACATCAATGCAGTTCTTGTTTGTGGTGTCCTATGGTGATTTACATCAATGCATTTCTTGTTTGTGCTGCCCTTTGATGCTTTACATTAATGCATTTCTTGTTTGTGCTGCCCTCTGATGCTTTACATCAATGCATTTCTTTTTTGTGCTGCCCTCTGATGCTTTACATCAATGCAGTTCTTGTTTGTGGTGTCCTTTGGTGATTTACATCAATGTATTTCTTGTTTGTGCTGCCCTTTGATGCGTTACATCAATGCATTTCTTGTTTGTGCTGCCCGTTGATGCTTTACATCAATGCATTTCTTGTTTATGCAGCCCTTTGATACTTTACATCAATGTATTTCTTGTTTGTGCTGCCCTTTGATGCGTTACATCAATGTATGTCTTGTTTGTGGTACCCTTTGATGCTTTACATCAATGTATTTCTTGTTTGTGCTGCCCTTTGATGCTTTACATCAATGTATTTCTTGTTTGTGCTGCCCTTTGATGCTTTACATCAATGTATTTCTTGTTTTTGGTGCCCTTTGATGCTTTACATAAATGTATTTCTTGTTTGTGCTGCCCTTTGAAGCTTTACATCAATGCATTTCTTGATTGTGCTGCCCGTTGATGCTTTACATCAATGCATTTCTTGTTTGTGCTGCCCTTTGAAGCTTTACATCAATGCATTTCTTGATTGTGCTGCCCGTTGATGCTTTACATCAATGCATCTCCTGTTTGTGCTGCCCTTTGATGTTTTACATCAATGCATTTCTTGTTTGTGCTGCCCTCTGATGCTTTACATCAATGCAGTTCTTGTTGTGGTGTCCTTTGGTGATCTAAATCAATGCATTTCTTGTTTGTGCTGCCCTTTGATGCTTTACATCAATGCATTTCTTGTTTGTGCTGCCCTTTGATGTTTACATCAACGCATTTCTTGTTTGTGGTACCCGTTGATGCTTTGCATCAATGTATTTCTTGTTTGTGGTGCCGAGGCTTTACACCCATGCATTTCTTGTTTGTGGTACACTTTGATGCTTTACATCAACGCATTTCTTGTTTGTGCTGCCCATTGATGCTTTACATCAATGCATTTCTTGCTTGTGCTGTCCGTTGATGCTTAACATCAATGCATGTCTTGTTTGTGCTGTCCTTTAATGCTTTACATCAATGCATTTCTTGCTTGTGCTGCCCGTTGATGCTTGTCATCAATGCATTTCTTGTTTGTGCTGCCCTCTGATGCTTTACATCAATGCATTTCTTGTTTGTGTTGCCCTTTGATGCTTTACATCAATACATTTGTTGTTTGTGCTGCCCTTTGATGCTTTACATCAATGCATTTCTTGTTTGTGCTGCCCTTTGATGCTTTACATCAATGTATTTCTTGTTTGTGCTGTTCTTTGATGCTTTACATCAATGCATTTCTTGTTTGTGCTGCGCTTTGATGCTTTACATCAATGCAGTTCTTGTTGTGGTTTCCTTTGGTGATCTACATCAATGTATTTCTTGTTTGTGCTACCCTTGGATACTATACGGCAACGCATTTCTTGTTTGTGCTGCCATTTGATGCTTTACATCAATGCATTTCTTGTTTGCGGTGCCGAGGCTTTACCTCAATGCATTTCTTGTTTGTGCTGCCCATTGATGCTTTACATCAATGCATTTCTTGCTTGTGCTGTCCGTTGATGCTTAACATCAATGCATGTCTTGTTTGTGCTGTCCTTTAATGCTTTACATCAATGCATTTCTTGCTTGTGCTGCCCGTTGATGCTTGTCATCAATGCATTTCTTGTTTGTGCTGCCCTCTGATGCTTTACATCAATGCATTTCTTGTTTGTGTTGCCCTTTGATGCTTTACATCAATACATTTGTTGTTTGTGCTGCCCTTTGATGCTTTACATCAATGCATTTCTTGTTTGTGCTGCCCTTTGATGCTTTACATCAATGTATTTCTTGTTTGTGCTGTTCTTTGATGCTTTACATCAATGCATTTCTTGTTTGTGCTGCGCTTTGATGCTTTACATCAATGCAGTTCTTGTTGTGGTTTCCTTTGGTGATCTACATCAATGTATTTCTTGTTTGTGCTACCCTTGGATACTATACGGCAACGCATTTCTTGTTTGTGCTGCCATTTGATGCTTTACATCAATGCATTTCTTGTTTGCGGTGCCGAGGCTTTACCTCAATGCATTTCTTGTTTGTGCTGCCCTTTGATGCTTTACATCAATGTATTTCTTGTTTGTGCTGCCCTTTGATGCTTTACATCAATGTATTTCTTGTTTGTGCTGCCTTTTGATGCTTTACATCAATGTATTTCTTGTTTGTGCTGCCCTTTGATGCTTTACATCAATGCATTTCTTGTTTGTGCTGCCCTTTGATGCTTTGCATCAATGTATTTCTTGCTTGTGCTGCACTTTGATGCTTTACATCAATGTATTTCTTGTTTGTGCTGCCCTTTGATGCTTTAGATCTATGCATTTCTTGTGTGTGCTGTCCTTTGATGCTTTACATCAATGTATTTCTTGTTTGTGCTGCTCTTTGATGCTTTACATCAATGCATTTCTTGTTTGTGCTGCCCTTTGATGCTTTATATCAATGTATTTCTTGCTTGTGCCCCCCTTTGATGCTTTACATCAATGCATTTCTTGTTTGTGCTGCCCTTTGATGCTTTACATCAATGCATTTCCTGTTTGTGCTGCCCTTTGATGCTTTACATCAATGTATTTCTTGTTGTGCTGCCCTTTGATGCTTTACATCAATGCATGTCTTGTTTGTGCTGCCCTTTGATGCTTTACATCAATGTATTTCTTGCTTGTGCCCCCCTTTGATGCTTTACATCAATGCATTTCTTGTTTGTGCTGCCCTTTGATGCTTTACGTCAATGCATTTCTTGTTTGTGCTGCCCTTTGATGCTTTACATCAATGTATTTCTTGTTTGTGCTGCCCTTTGATGCTTTACATCAATGTATTTCTTGTTTGTGCTACCCGTTGATGCTATACATCAATGTATTTCTTGTTTGTGCTGCCCTTTGATGATATACATCAATGCATTTCATGTTTGTGCTGCCATTTGATGCTTTACATCAACGCATTTCTTGTTTCTGCTGCCCGTTGATGCTTTACATCAATGCATTTCTTGTTTGTGCTGTCCTTTGAAGCTTTACATCAATGCATTTCTTTCTTGTGCTGCCCGTTGATGCTTGTCATCAATGCATTTCTTGTTTGTGCTGCCCTCTGATGCTTTACATCAATGCATTTCTTGTTTGTGTTGCCGTTTGATGCTTTACATCAATGCATTTCTTGTTTGTGCTGCCCTTTGATGCTTTACATCAATGCATTTCTTGTTTGTGCTGCCCTTTGATGCTTTACATCAATACATTTCTTGTGAGTGCTGCCCTTTGATGCTTTACATCAATGTATTTCTTGTTTGTGCTGCTCTTTGATGCTTTACATCAATGCATTTCTTGTTTGTGCTGCCCTTTGATGCTTTATATCAATGTATTTCTTGTTTGTGCTGCCCTTTGATGCTTTACATCAATGTATTTCTTGTTTGTGCTGCCCTTTGATGCTTTACATCAATGTATTTCTTGTTTGTGCTGCCCTTTGATGATTTACATCAATGCATTTCTTATTTGTGCTGCCCTTTGATGCTTTACATCAATGTATTTCTTGTTTGTGCTGCCCTTTGATGATTTACATCAATGCATTTCTTATTTGTGCTGCCCTTTGATGCTTTACATCAATGTATTTCTTGCGTGTGCTGCCCGTTGATGCTTTACATCAATGCATTTCTTTGTTTCTGCTGCCCGTTGATACTTTACATCAATGCATTTCTTGTTAGTGGTGCCCTTTGATGCTTTACATCAATGCATTTCTTGTTTCTGCTGCCCGTTGATGCATTATATCAATGCATTTCTTGTTTGTGCTGCCCTTTGATGCTATACATCAATATATTTCTTGTTTGTGCTGCCCTTGGATACTTTACAGCAACGCATTTCTTGTTTGTGCTGCCATTTGATGCTTTAAATCAATGTATGTCTTGTGTGTGGTGCCCTTTGATGATATACATCAATGCATTTCTTGTTTGTGCTGCCCTTTGATGCTTTACATCAACGCATTTCTTGTTTGTGCTGCCCTTTGATGCTTTACATCAACGCATTTCTTGTTTGTGGTACCCGTTGATGCTTTGCATCAATGTATTTCTTGTTTGTGGTGCCGAGGCTTTACACCAATGCATTTCTTGTTTGTGGTGCCCTTTGATGATATACATCAATGCATTTCTTGTTTGTGCTGCGCTTTGATGCTTTACATCAATGCATTTCTTGTTTGTGCTGCCCTTTGATGTTTTACATCAATGCATTTCTTGTTTGTGGTGCCGAGGCTTTACACCAATGCATTTCTTGTTTGTGCTGTCCTTTGATGCTTTACATCAATGCATTTCTTGTTTGTGCTGCCCATTGATGCTTTACATCAATGCATTTCTTGCTTGTGCTGTCCGTTGATGCTTAACATCAATGCATGTCTTGTTTGTGCTGTCCTTTAATGCTTTACATCAATGCATTTCTTGCTTGTGCTGCCCGTTGATGCTTGTCATCAATGCATTTCTTGTTTGTGCTGCCCTCTGAGCCTTTACATCAATGCATTTCTTGTTTGTGTTGCCCTTTGATGCTTTACATCAATACATTTGTTGTTTGTGCTGCCCTTTGATGCTTTACATCAATGCATTTTTGTTTGTGCTGCCCTTTGATGCTTTACATCAATGTATTTCTTGTTTGTGGCTGGTTTTTGATGATTTACATCAATGCATTTCTTTTTTGTGCTGCGCTTTGATGCTTTACATCAATGCAGTTCTTGTTGTGGTTTCCTTTGGTGATCTACATCAATGTATTTCTTGTTTGTGCTACCTTGGATACTATACGGCAACGCATTTCTTGTTTGTGCTGCCATTTGATGCTTTACATCAATGCATTTCTTGTTTGCGGTGCCGAGGCTTACATCAATGCATTTCTGTTTGTGCTGCCCTTTGATGCTTTACATCAATGCATTTCTTGTTTGTGGTGCCGAGGCTTTACACCAATGCATTTCTTGTTTGTGCTGCCCTTTGATGCTTTACATCAACGCATTTCTTGTTTGTGGTACCCTTTGATGCTTTACCTAATGCCTTTCTTGTTTGTGCTGCCCTTTGATGCTTTACATCAATGCATTTATTGCTTGTGCTGCCCGTTGATGCTTTACATCAATGCATTTATTGTTTGTGCTGCCCTTTGATGCTTTACATCAATGTATTTCTTGTTTGTGCTGCCCTTTGATGCTTTACATCAATGTATTTCTTGTTTGTGCTGCCCTTTGATGCTTTACATCAATGCATTTCTTATTTGTGCTGCCCTTTGATGCTTTACATCAACGTATTTCTTGTTTGTGCTGCCCTTTGATGCTTTACATCAATGCATTTCTTGTTTGTGCTGCCCTTTGATGCTATACATCAACGCATTTCTTGTTTGTGCTGCCCTTTGATGCTATACATCAACGCATTTCTTGTTTGTGGTACCCGTTGATGCTTTACATGAATGCATTTCTTGTTTGTGCTGCCCTTTGATGCTTTACATCAATGCATTTCTTGTTTCTGCTGCCCTTTGATGCTATACATCAACGCATTACTTGTTTGTGGTACCCGTTGATGTTTTACATCAATGCCTTTCTTGTTTGTGCTGCCCTTTGATGCTTTACATCAATGCATTTCTTGTTTGTGCTGCCCTTTGATGCTTTACATCAATGTATTTCTTGTTTGTGCTGCCCTTTGATGCTGTACATCAATGTATTTCGTGTTTGTGCTGCCCTTTGATGCTTTACATCAATGCATTTCTTGTTTGTGCTGCCCTTTGATGCTTTACATCAACGTATTTCTTGTTTGTGCTGCACTTTGATGCTTTACATCAATGCATTTCTTGTTTCTGCTGCCCTTTGATGCTATACATCAACGCATTTCTTGTTTGTGGTACCCGTTGATGCTTTACATCAATGCATTTCTTGTTTCTGCTGCCCTTTGATGCTATACATCAACGCATTTCTTGTTTGTGGTACCCGTTGATGCTTTACATCAATGCATTTCTTGTTTGTGCTGCCTTTGATGCTTTACATCAATGCATTTCTTGTTTGTGCTGCCCTTTGATGCTTTACATCAATACATTTCTTGTGAGTGCTGCCTTGATGCTTTACATCAATGTATTTCTTGTTTGTGCTGCTTTGATGCTTTACATCAATGCATTTCTTGTTTGTGCTGGCCTTGATGCTTTACATCAATGTATTTCTTGTTTGTGTGCCTTTGATGCTTACATCAATGTATTCTTGTTTGTGCTGCCTTTGAGCTTTACATCAATGCATTTCTTGTTTGTGCTGCCCTCTGATGCTTTACATCAATGCATTTCTTATTTGTGCTGCCATTTGATGCTTTACATCAATGTATTTCTTGTTTGTGCTGCCCTTTGATGATTTACATCAATGCATTTCTTATTTGTGCTGCCCTTTGATGCTTTACATCAATGTATTTCTTGCGTGTGCTGCCCGTTGATGCTTTACATCAATGCATTTCTTGTTGTGCTGCCCGTTGATACTACATCAATGCATTTCTTGTTGTGCTGCCCTTTGATGCTTACATCAATGCATTTCTTGTTTGTGCTGCCCGTTGATGCTTATAATCAATGCATTCTTGGTTGTGCTGCCCTTTGATGCTTTACATATGCATTTCTTGTTTGTGCTGCCCGGGCACTTTACATCAACGCATTTCTTGGTTGTGCGCCCTTGATGCTTTAAATCAATGCATTTCTTGTGTGTGGGCCCTTTGATGCTTTACATCAATGCATTTCTTGTTTTTGGTGCCTGTTGATGCTTTGCATAATGCATTTCTTATTTGTGCTGCCCTTTGATGCTTTACATCAATGCATTTCTTGTTTCTGGTGTCTTTTGATGCTTTACATCAATGCATTTCTTGTTTGTGGTGTCCTTTGATGCTTTACATCAATGCAATTCTTTGCTTGTGGTACCCGTTGATGCTTTACATCAATGCATTTCTTGTTTGTGCTGCCCTTTGATGTTTTACATGAACGCATATCTTGTTAGTGGTGCCCTTTGATGCCTTACATCAATGTATTTCTTTGTTTCTGCTACCCGTTGATGCGTTACATCAATGTATTTCTTGCTTGTGCTGCCCTTTGATGCTTTACATCAATGCATTTCTTGTTTGTGCTGCCCTTTGATGCTTTACATCAATGCATTTCTTGTTTGTGCTGGCCTTTGATGCTTTACATCAATATATTTCTTGTGTGTGCTGC
>CM026397.1:81702182-81718174 GCA_014843695.1 Archivesica marissinica
ACTAACGGTAAGTTACTGCAGCTGATGATACAAATCAACTAGCGGTAAGTTACTGCAGCTGATGATACAAAGCAACTAACGGTAAGTTACTGCAGCTGATGATACAAAGCAACTAACGGTAAGTTACTGCAGCTGTTGATACAAAGCAACTAACAGTAAGTTACTGCAGCTGATGATACAAAGCAACTAGCGGTAAGTTACTGCAGCTGAATATACAAAGCAACTAGCGGTAAGTTACTGCAGCTGATGATACAAAACAACTAACGGTAAGTTACTGCAGCTGATGATACAAAACAACTAGTGGTGAAGTTACTGCACCTGATGATACAAAACAACTAGTGGTAAGTTACTGCACCTGATGATACAAAACAACTAGTGGTAAGTTACTGCAGCTGATGATACAAAACAACTAACGGTAAGTTACTGCAGCTGATGATACAAAACAACTAGTGGTGAAGTTACTGCACCTGATGATACAAAACAACTAACGGTAAGTTACTGCAGCTGATGATACAAATCAACTAACGGTAAGTTACTGCAGCTGATGATACTGCAGCTGATGATACAAATCAACTAACGGTAAGTTACTGCAGCTGATGATACAAAACAACTAGTGGTGAAGTTACTGCACCTGATGATACAAAACAACTAACGGTAAGTTACTGCAGCTGATGATACAAATCAACTAACGGTAAGTTACTGCAGCTGATGATACTGCAGCTGATGATACAAATCAACTAACGGTAAGTTACTGCAGCTGATGATACAAAACAACTAGTGGTGAAGTTACTGCACCTGATGATACAAAACAACTAACGGTAAGTTACTGCAGCTGATGATACAAATCAACTAACGGTAAGTTACTGCAGCTGATGATACTGCAGCTGATGATACAAATCAACTAACGGTAAGTTACTGCAGTTGATGATACAAAACAACTAATGGTAAGTTACTGCAGCTGATGATACAAAACAATAATGGTAAGTTACTGCAGCTGATGATACAAAACAACTAACAGTAAGTTACTGCAGCTGATGATACTGCAGCTGATGATACAAATCAACTAGCGGTAAGTTACTGCAGCTGATGATACAAAGCAACTAACAGTAAGTTACTGCAGCTGATGATACAAAGCAACTAACGGTAAGTTACTGCAGCTGATGATACTGCAGCTGATGATACAAATCAACTAACGGTAAGTTACTGCAGCTGATGATACAAAGCAACTAACGGTAAGTTACTGCAGCTGATGATACAAAGCAACTAACAGTAAGTTACTGCAGCTGATGATACTGCAGCTGATGATACAAATCAACTAGCGGTAAGTTACTGCAGCTGATGATACAAAGCAACTAACAGTAAGTTACTGCAGCTGATGATACAAAGCAACTAACGGTAAGTTACTGCAGCTGATGATACTGCAGCTGATGATACAAATCAACTAGCGGTAAGTTACTGCAGCTGATGATACAAAGCAACTAACAGTAAGTTACTGCAGCTGATGATACAAAGCAACTAACGGTAAGTTACTGCAGCTGTTGATACTGCAGCTGATGATACAAAGCAACTAACGGTAAGTTACTGCAGCTGATGATACAAAGCAACTAGCGGTAAGTTACTGCAGCTGATGATACAAAGCAACTAACAGTAAGTTACTGCAGCTGATGATACAAAGCAACTAGCGGTAAGTTACTGCAGCTGATGATACAAATCAACTAACAGTAAGTTACTGCAGCTGATGATACAAAGCAACTAACAGTAAGTTACTGCAGCTGATGATACAAAGCAACTAACAGTAAGTTACTGCAGCTGATGATACAAAGCAACTAGCGGTAAGTTACTGCAGCTGATGATAAAAGCAACTAACAGTAAGTTACTGCAGCTGATGATACAAATCAACTAACGGTAAGTTACTCCAGCTGATGATACAAAACAACTAACAGTAAGTTACTGCAGCTGATGATACAAAGCAACTAGCGGTAAGTTACTCCAGCTGATGATACAAAGCAACTAGCAGTAAGTTACTGCAGCTGATGATACTGCAGCTGATGATACAAATCAACTAGCGGTAAGTTACTGCAGCTGATGATACAAAGCAACTAACAGTAAGTTACTGCAGCTGATGATACAAAGCAACTAACGGTAAGTTACTGCAGCTGATGATACAAATCAACTAGCGGTAAGTTACTGCAGCTGATGATACAAAGCAACTAACAGTAAGTTACTGCAGCTGATGATACAAAGCAACTAACGGTAAGTTACTGCAGCTGTTGATACAAAGCAACTAACAGTAAGTTACTGCAGCTGATGATACAAAGCAACTAGCGGTAAGTTACTGCAGCTGATGATACAAAGCAACTAGCGGTAAGTTACTGCAGCTGATGATAAAAGCAACTAACAGTAAGTTACTGCAGCTGATGATACAAAACAACTAACAGTAAGTTACTGCAGCTGATGATACAAAGCAACTAGCGGTAAGTTACTGCAGCTGATGATACAAAGCAACTAACGGTAAGTTACTGCAGCTGATGATACAAAGCAACTAACAGTAAGTTACTGCAGCTGATGATACAAAGCAACTAACGGTAAGTTACTGCAGCTGATGATACAAAGCAACTAGCAGTAAGTTACTGCAGCTGATGATACAAAGCAACTAACGGTAAGTTACTGCAGCTGATGATACAAAGCAACTAACGGTAAGTTACTGCAGCTGATGATACAAAGCAACTAACAGTAAGTTACTGCAGCTGATGATACAAATCAACTAGCGGTAAGTTACTGCAGCTGATGATACAAAGCAACTAGCGGTAAGTTACTGCAGCTGATGATACAAAGCAACTAACAGTAAGTTACTGCAGCTGATGATACAAAACAACTAGCGGTAAGTTACTGCAGCTGATGATACAAAACAACTAACGGTAAGTTACTGCAGCTGATGATACTGCAGCTGATGATACAAATCAACTAGTGGTGAAGTTACTGCAGCTGATGATACAAATCAACTAACGGTAAGTTACTGCAGCTGATGATACAAAACAACTAACAGTAAGTTACTGCAGCTGTTGATACTGCAGCTGATGATACAAATCAACTAGTGGTGAAGTTACTGCAGCTGATGATACAAAGCAACTAACAGTAAGTTACTGCAGCTGATGATACAAAGCAACTAACGGTAAGTTACTGCAGCTGTTGATACTGCAGCTGATGATACAAAGCAACTAACGGTAAGTTACTGCAGCTGATGATACAAAGCAACTAGCGGTAAGTTACTGCAGCTGATGATACAAAGCAACTAACAGTAAGTTACTGCAGCTGATGATACAAAGCAACTAGCGGTAAGTTACTGCAGCTGATGATACAAAGCAACTAACAGTAAGTTACTGCAGCTGATGATACAAAGCAACTAACAGTAAGTTACTGCAGCTGATGATACAAAGCAACTAGCGGTAAGTTACTGCAGCTGATACAAAGCAACTACGTAAGTTACTGCAGCTGATGATACAAAGCAACTAGCGGTAAGTTACTGCAGCTGATGATACAAAGCAACTAACAGTAAGTTACTGCAGCTGATGATACAAAGCAACTAACGGTAAGTTACTGCAGCTGATGATACAAAGCAACTAGCGGTAAGTTACTGCAGCTGATGATACAAAGCAACTAACAGTAAGTTACTGCAGCTGATGATACAAAGCAACTAACGGTAAGTTACTGCAGCTGATGATACTGATGATACAAAGCAACTAGCGGTAAGTTACTGCAGCTGATGATACAAAGCAACTAACGGTAAGTTACTGCAGCTGATGATACAAAGCAACTAACGGTAAGTTACTGCAGCTGATGATACAAAACAACTAGCGGTAAGTTACTGCAGCTGATGATACAAAACAACTAACGGTAAGTTACTGCAGCTGATGATACAAAACAACTAGTGGTAAGTTACTGCAGCTGATGATACAAAACAACTAGTGGTGAAGTTACTGCACCTGATGATACAAAACAACTAACGGTAAGTTACTGCAGCTGATGATACAAATCAACTAACGGTAAGTTACTGCAGCTGATGATACCTGATGATACAAATCAACTAACGGTAAGTTACTGCAGCTGATGATACAAAACAACTAGTGGTGAAGTTACTGCACCTGATGATACAAAACAACTAACGGTAAGTTACTGCAGCTGATGATACAAATCAACTAACGGTAAGTTACTGCAGCTGATGATACTGCAGCTGATGATACAAATCAACTAACGGTAAGTTACTGCAGTTGATGATACAAAACAACTAATGGTAAGTTACTGCAGCTGATGATACAAAACAACTAACAGTAAGTTACTGCAGCTGATGATACTGCAGCTGATGATACAAATCAACTAGCGGTAAGTTACTGCAGCTGATGATACAAAGCAACTAACAGTAAGTTACTGCAGCTGATGATACAAAGCAACTAACGGTAAGTTACTGCAGCTGATGATAATACAAATAACGCGGTAAGTTACTGCAGCTGATGATACAAAGCAACTAACAGTAAGTTACTGCAGCTGATGATACAAGCAACTAACGGTAAGTTACTGCAGCTGTGATACTGCAGCTGATGATACAAACAACTAACGGTAAGTTACTGCAGCTGATGATACAAAGCAACTAACGGTAAGTTACTGCAGCTGATGATACAAAGCAACTAACAGTAAGTTACTGCAGCTGATGATACTGCAGCTGATGATACAAATCAACTAGCGGTAAGTTACTGCAGCTGATGATACAAAGCAACTAACAGTAAGTTACTGCAGCTGATGATACAAAGCAACTAACGGTAAGTTACTGCAGCTGATGATACTGCAGCTGATGATACAAATCAACTAGCGGTAAGTTACTGCAGCTGATGATACAAAGCAACTAACAGTAAGTTACTGCAGCTGATGATACAAAGCAACTAACGGTAAGTTACTGCAGCTGTTGATACTGCAGCTGATGATACAAAGCAACTAACGGTAAGTTACTGCAGCTGATGATACAAAGCAACTAGCGGTAAGTTACTGCAGCTGATGATACAAAGCAACTAACAGTAAGTTACTGCAGCTGATGATACAAAGCAACTAGCGGTAAGTTACTGCAGCTGATGATACAAAGCAACTAACAGTAAGTTACTGCAGCTGATGATACAAAGCAACTAACAGTAAGTTACTGCAGCTGATGATACAAAGCAACTAACAGTAAGTTACTGCAGCTGATGATACAAAGCAACTAGCGGTAAGTTACTGCAGCTGATGATAAAAGCAACTAACAGTAAGTTACTGCAGCTGATGATACAAATCAACTAACGGTAAGTTACTCCAGCTGATGATACAAAACAACTAACAGTAAGTTACTGCAGCTGATGATACAAAGCAACTAGCGGTAAGTTACTCCAGCTGATGATACAAAGCAACTAGCAGTAAGTTACTGCAGCTGATGATACTGCAGCTGATGATACAAATCAACTAGCGGTAAGTTACTGCAGCTGATGATACAAAGCAACTAACAGTAAGTTACTGCAGCTGATGATACAAAGCAACTAACGGTAAGTTACTGCAGCTGATGATACAAATCAACTAGCGGTAAGTTACTGCAGCTGATGATACAAAGCAACTAACAGTAAGTTACTGCAGCTGATGATACAAAGCAACTAACGGTAAGTTACTGCAGCTGTTGATACAAAGCAACTAACAGTAAGTTACTGCAGCTGATGATACAAAGCAACTAGCGGTAAGTTACTGCAGCTGATGATACAAAGCAACTAGCGGTAAGTTACTGCAGCTGATGATAAAAGCAAGTAACAGTAAGTTACTGCAGCTGATGATACAAAACAACTAACAGTAAGTTACTGCAGCTGATGATACAAAGCAACTAGCGGTAAGTTACTGCAGCTGATGATACAAAGCAACTAACGGTAAGTTACTGCAGCTGATGATACAAAGCAACTGACAGTAAGTTACTGCAGCTGATGATACAAAGCAACTAACGGTAAGTTACTGCAGCTGATGATACAAAGCAACTAGCAGTAAGTTACTGCAGCTGATGATACAAAGCAACTAACGGTAAGTTACTGCAGCTGATGATACAAAGCAACTAACGGTAAGTTACTGCAGCTGATGATACAAAGCAAATAACAGTAAGTTACTGCAGCTGATGATACAAATCAACTAGCGGTAAGTTACTGCAGCTGATGATACAAAGCAACTAGCGGTAAGTTACTGCAGCTGATGATACAAAGCAACTAACAGTAAGTTACTGCAGCTGATGATACAAAACAACTAGCGGTAAGTTACTGCAGCTGATGATACTGCAGCTGATGATACAAATCAACTAGTGGTGAAGTTACTGCAGCTGATGATACAAATCAACTAACGGTAAGTTACTGCAGCTGATGATACAAAACAACTAACAGTAAGTTACTGCAGCTGTTGATACTGCAGCTGATGATACAAATCAACTAGTGATGAAGTTACTGCAGCTGATGATACAAAGCAACTAACAGTAAGTTACTGCAGCTGATGATACAAAGCAACTAACGGTAAGTTACTGCAGCTGTTGATACTGCAGCTGATGATACAAAGCAACTAACGGTAAGTTACTGCAGCTGATGATACAAAGCAACTAGCGGTAAGTTACTGCAGCTGATGATACAAAGCAACTAACAGTAAGTTACTGCAGCTGATGATACAAAGCAACTAGCGGTAAGTTACTGCAGCTGATGATACAAAGCAACTAACAGTAAGTTACTGCAGCTGATGATACAAAGCAACTAACAGTAAGTTACTGCAGCTGATGATACAAAGCAACTAACAGTAAGTTACTGCAGCTGATGATACAAAGCAACTAGCGGTAAGTTACTGCAGCTGATGATACAAAGCAACTAACAGTAAGTTACTGCAGCTGATGATACAAAGCAACTAACGGTAAGTTACTGCAGCTGATGATACAAAACAACTAACAGTAAGTTACTGCAGCTGATGATACAAAGCAACTAGCGGTAAGTTACTGCAGCTGATGATACAAAGCAACTAGCAGTAAGTTACTGCAGCTGATGATACAAAGCAACTAACGGTAAGTTACTGCAGCTGATGATACAAAGCAACTAACGGTAAGTTACTGCAGCTGATGATACTGCAGCTGATGATACAAATCAACTAGCGGTAAGTTACTGCAGCTGATGATACAAAGCAACTAACGGTAAGTTACTGCAGCTGATGATACAAAGCAACTAACGGTAAGTTACTGCAGCTGATGATACAAAGCAACTAGCGGTAAGTTACTGCAGCTGATGATACAAAACAACTAACGGTAAGTTACTGCAGCTGATGATACAAAACAACTAGCGGTAAGTTACTGCAGCTGATGATACAAAACAACTAGTGGTGAAGTTACTGCACCTGATGATACAAAACAACTAACGGTAAGTTACTGCAGCTGATGATACAAATCAACTAACGGTAAGTTACTGCAGCTGATGATACTGCAGCTGATGATACAAATCAACTAACGGTAAGTTACTGCAGCTGATGATACAAAACAACTAGTGGTGAAGTTACTGCACCTGATGATACAAAACAACTAACGGTAAGTTACTGCAGCTGATGATACAAATCAACTAACGGTAAGTTACTGCAGCTGATGATACTGCAGCTGATGATACAAATCAACTAACGGTAAGTTACTGCAGTGATGATACAAAACAACTAATGGTAAGTTACTGCAGCTGATGATACAAAGCAACTAACAGTAAGTTACTGCAGCTGATGATACTGCAGCTGATGATACAAATCAACTAGCGGTAAGTTACTGCAGCTGATGATACAAAGCAACTAACAGTAAGTTACTGCAGCTGATGATACAAAGCAACTAACGGTAAGTTACTGCAGCTGATGATAACAATAGGTAAGTTACTGCAGCTGTGATACAAAGCAACTAACAGTAAGTTACTGCAGCTGATGATACAAGCAACTAACGGTAAGTTACTGCAGCTGGTGATGATACAAAGCAACTAACGGTAAGTTACTGCAGCTGATGATACAAAACAACTAACGGTAAGTTACTGCAGCTGATGATACAAAACAACTAACAGTAAGTTACTGCAGCTGATGATACTGCAGCTGATGATACAAAGCAACTAGCGGTAAGTTACTGCAGCTGATGATACAAAGCAACTAACAGTAAGTTACTGCAGCTGATGATACAAAGCAACTAACGGTAAGTTACTGCAGCTGATGATACTGCAGCTGATGATACAAATCAACTAGCGGTAAGTTACTGCAGCTGATGATACAAAGCAACTAACAGTAAGTTACTGCAGCTGATGATACAAAGCAACTAACGGTAAGTTACTGCAGCTGTTGATACTGCAGCTGATGATACAAAGCAACTAACGGTAAGTTACTGCAGCTGATGATACAAAGCAACTAGCGGTAAGTTACTGCAGCTGATGATACAAAGCAACTAACGGTAAGTTACTGCAGCTGATGATACAAAGCAACTAGCGGTAAGTTACTGCAGCTGATGATACAAAGCAACTAACAGTAAGTTACTGCAGCTGATGATACAAAGCAACTAACAGTAAGTTACTGCAGCTGATGATACAAAGCAACTAACAGTAAGTTACTGCAGCTGATGATACAAAGCAACTAGCGGTAAGTTACTGCAGCTGATGATAAAAGCAACTAACAGTAAGTTACTGCAGCTGATGATACAAATCAACTAACGGTAAGTTACTCCAGCTGATGATACAAAACAACTAACAGTAAGTTACTGCAGCTGATGATACAAAGCAACTAGCGGTAAGTTACTCCAGCTGATGATACAAAGCAACTAGCAGTAAGTTACTGCAGCTGATGATACTGCAGCTGATGATACAAATCAACTAGCGGTAAGTTACTGCAGCTGATGATACAAAGCAACTAACAGTAAGTTACTGCAGCTGATGATACAAAGCAACTAACGGTAAGTTACTGCAGCTGATGATACAAATCAACTAGCGGTAAGTTACTGCAGCTGATGATACAAAGCAACTAACAGTAAGTTACTGCAGCTGATGATACAAAGCAACTAACGGTAAGTTACTGCAGCTGTTGATACAAAGCAACTAACAGTAAGTTACTGCAGCTGATGATACAAAGCAACTAGCGGTAAGTTACTGCAGCTGATGATACAAAGCAACTAGCGGTAAGTTACTGCAGCTGATGATAAAAGCAAGTAACAGTAAGTTACTGCAGCTGATGATACAAAACAACTAACAGTAAGTTACTGCAGTTGATGATACAAAGCAACTAGCGGTAAGTTACTGCAGCTGATGATACAAAGCAACTAACGGTAAGTTACTGCAGCTGATGATACAAAGCAACTGACAGTAAGTTACTGCAGCTGATGATACAAAGCAACTAACGGTAAGTTACTGCAGCTGATGATACAAAGCAACTAGCAGTAAGTTACTGCAGCTGATGATACAAAGCAACTAACGGTAAGTTACTGCAGCTGATGATACAAAGCAACTAACGGTAAGTTACTGCAGCTGATGATACAAAGCAAATAACAGTAAGTTACTACAGCTGATGATACAAATCAACTAGCGGTAAGTTACTGCAGCTGATGATACAAAGCAACTAGCGGTAAGTTACTGCAGCTGATGATACAAAGCAACTAACAGTAAGTTACTGCAGCTGATGATACAAAACAACTAGCGGTAAGTTACTGCAGCTGATGATACAAAACAACTAACGGTAAGTTACTGCAGCTGATGATACTGCAGCTGATGATACAAATCAACTAGTGGTGAAGTTACTGCAGCTGATGATACAAATCAACTAACGGTAAGTTACTGCAGCTGATGATACAAAACAACTAACAGTAAGTTACTGCAGCTGTTGATACTGCAGCTGATGATACAAATCAACTAGTGATGAAGTTACTGCAGCTGATGATACAAAGCAACTAACAGTAAGTTACTGCAGCTGATGATACAAAGCAACTAACGGTAAGTTACTGCAGCTGTTGATACTGCAGCTGATGATACAAAGCAACTAACGGTAAGTTACTGTACTGCAGCTGATGATACAAAGCAACTAGCGGTAAGTTACTGCAGCTGATGATACAAAGCAACTAACGGTAAGTTACTGCAGCTGATGATACAAAGCAACTAACAGTAAGTTACTGCAGCTGATGATACAAATCAACTAACGGTAAGTTACTGCAGCTGATGATACAAAGCAACTAACAGTAAGTTACTGCAGCTGATGATACAAAGCAACTAACAGTAAGTTACTGCAGCTGATGATACAAAGCAACTAGCGGTAAGTTACTGCAGCTGATGATACAAAGCAACTAACAGTAAGTTACTGCAGCTGATGATACAAATCAACTAACGGTAAGTTACTCCAGCTGATGATACAAAACAACTAACAGTAAGTTACTGCAGCTGATGATACAAAGCAACTAGCGGTAAGTTACTCCAGCTGATGATACAAAGCAACTAGCAGTAAGTTACTGCAGCTGATGATACAAATCAACTAGCGGTAAGTTACTGCAGCTGATGATACAAAGCAACTAACAGTAAGTTACTGCAGCTGATGATACAAAGCAACTAACGGTAAGTTACTGCAGCTGATGATACAAATCAACTAGCGGTAAGTTACTGCAGCTGATGATACAAAGCAACTAACAGTAAGTTACTGCAGCTGATGATACAAAGCAACTAACGGTAAGTTACTGCAGCTGTTGATACAAAGCAACTAACGGTAAGTTACTGCAGCTGATGATACAAATCAACTAGTGGTGAAGTTACTGCAGCTGATGATACAAAGCACCTAACAGTAAGTTACTGCAGCTGATGATACAAATCAACTAACAGTAAGTTACTGCAGCTGATGATACAAAGCAACTAGCGGTAAGTTACTGCAGCTGATGATACAAAACAACTAACGGTAAGTTACTGCAGCTGATGATACAAAGTAACTAACGGTAAGTTACTGCAGCTGATGATACAAAGTAACTAACGGTAAGTTACTGCAGCTGATGATACAAAGCAACTAACAGTAAGTTACTGCAGCTGATGATACATAGCAACTAACGGTAAGTTACTGCAGTTGATGATACAAATCAATTGTCCTGTTTGTATCATCATTTCACAGTAGAGACAATTTGTTAAATGCATGATGTACATCCCCAATTTCATCAAAAGCGGGAGCAGCACGGACAAAATAGTCACCCTAGGGATCCTGACAACGCCCTCTGGAGGCCCCACTTCCCTAAAAATGAATTTGTATACCCTCAAAAGGAGGCATATAGTTTCGCACTGTTCGTGTGTCGGTCCAAGTCAATTTTGCAGTCCAGGCTGTAACTTCTTCAGCTATGACTATAAGCTTCGAGCATTCAATACCTACGGTGATATTGTGTTTAATTCTATTTTTTACAAGTTTCATACAAAATCATGTTCTGTAAGCCACACTGGCCATTGTAAAGCAAACTATTCAAATGTATTTAATTATCATAATGTGTATTTGAACCCTATTTTGTTGAAATTATTAAATAGAACCATTTACGGGTGCAAATTACACGCTTTCTCACAAATCCATAAAATTCTGATCTAGGATGAGCTTTAGGATGAGCTCTGGGATGAGCCCTGGGATGAGCCTGGGATGAGCTCTGGGATGAGCCTGGGATGAGCCTGGGATGAGCCTGATGTGAGCTCTGGGATGAGCCCTGGGATGAGCTCTGGGATGAGCTATGGGATGAGCCCTGGAATGAGCTCTGGGATAAGCCTGGGATGGGCTCTGGGATGGGCTCTGGGATGAGCTCTGGATGAGCTCTGGGATGAGCTCCGGGATGTGCTCTAGGATGAGCCTGGGATGAGTTCTGATGTACATGTAAAAAGTTAAAGGACAATACATTTACCTGACGGAGAGTTTCTCTAGTTTTTCCAGCTCGACCTGAAGATGTGTTTCCACTTCACCGGGACGCAACGTCAAACCGCATATTGGACAATATGGCGTCTGTCCATCTAATATCAACTTCTTACGCTGTTCTGAAAGTACAGAAAGCAACATATGATCAGGATGAACAACAATGTAGCATTTGGGTTCTTTTTGTACAAAGCAAACAATAAAGTCTACTACAGGCTATTTATTACATGTAGTGTTCCGAAAATTTCTAATTACAGATATGGTGTTTTTGCAATACATTCTATTAATTATAGATAGTGTTTTTGCAATACATTCTAATAATTACAGATATGGTGTTTTTACAATACATTCTAATAATTACAGATATGGTGTTTTTACAATACATTCTAATAATTACAGATATGGTGTTTTTACAATACATTCTAATGTTTGCAGATATGGTGTTTTTACAATACATTCTAATAATTACAGATATGGTGTTTTTACAATACACTCTAGATATTTGTCGAGTGGTGTATGCCGCTTGTATGCCGCTTGACAGCTCTATAAGTGAACCCCACATGACATGCTGAAATTCACTATCTTCTACCCGTGGTATATACTGATCTAGTCGAGTACAAATATAATCCGACATAATCCATAAAACATGGCTCTCTTACTCTAGTCCACTTTATCACTATCCGTTAAATCTCAGCGAATTACTTGATAGCACAATATTATACTTAAAAATAATGTGCAGGGATCTTTCGACATCCAGATACATACACAATGCTACATTTGTCAAAAAATGAATCTAAACCAGATTTAATCAAGACTTTCTATTTTGTGATTTGTCAGGTCTATCTCATAAAACAAGAAAATCAGCGGCAGCGATTGAAAAGAAGTGTTTAATGAAGAATTAGTGAGCTTTACACAGGGACATTGATTTGGGAAAAATTACTGCCGTGGATATGATAAGTTTGTGCATTTCTTCGATATCAGATAAGGGGCTGTAATTCTGTTTTGGATCAAAGAGGAAGGATCATAATTGAGAAGTACTCTGCAGTTATACAGGTGTCCTGCATAGATAATGCAGCATGGATATTGGACAATTACTGGTATATTATGCCATGTACAACAATGCGATATACTTTGAAAGTTGATGCAACGAAACATGAACTATGACTGCAACAACTGATAGATACAACAAAACATGAACTATGACTGCAACAACTGATAGATACAACAAAACATGAACTATGACTGCAACAACTGATAGATACAACAAAACATATAACTATGACTGTAACAACTAATAGATACAACAACACATGAACTATGACTGCAACAACTGATAGATTGATAGATACAACAAAACATGAACTATGACTGCAACAACTGATAGATTGATAGATACAACAAAACATGAACTATGACTGTAACAACTAATAGATACAACAAAACATGAACTATGACTGCAACAACTGATAGATTGATAGATACAACACAACATGAACTATGACTGCAACAACTGATAGATTGATAGATACAACACAACATGAACTATGACTGTAACAACTAATAGATACAACAAAACATGAACTATGACTGCAACAACTGATAGATACAACACAACATGAACTATGACTGCAACAACTGATAGATTGATAGATACAACAAAACATTAACTATGACTGCAACAACTAATAGATACAACAACACATGAACTATGACTGCAACAACTGATAGATTGATAGATACAACAAAACATGAACTATGACTGCAACAACTGATAGATTGATAGATACAACACAACATGAACTATGACTGTAACAACTAATAGATACAACAAAACATGAACTATGACTGCAACAACTGATAGATACAACATGAACTATGACTGCAACAACTGATAGATTGATAGATACAACAAAACATTAACTATGACTGCAACAACTGATAGATTGATAGATACAACACAACATGAACTATGACTGTAACAACTGATAGATACAACACAACATGAACTATGACTGTAACAACTGATAGATACAACACAACATGAACTATGACTGTAACAACTGATAGATACAACAAAACATGAACAGCTTATTATTTAAATGACACTTTTTATATATATGGCAATATAAACATATATTTACAGGAATTAACAGTTAGTTAGATTTACACTTTCTTACACTATATTTAAATGTTTTAAAGAAAGCGTTACACCGCTTGTCCCAGCAGCATTCACCTTATGCATTGGTGATCATTCGCATAATATCGGGTTCGAGCCCTGCTCAGCCGTGTCTCTTTACATGAAAATGTTGGAAGTTTCATACGGAGGTTGGTTCAACAAATACTGGTTAACCGCTGAAACCTGCCCAGGAAATGTGTTAGGTACACTGGATCATTAGGATCATTCACCATTTGTGCTGGTGATCATTCACCGTTTGTGCTGGTGATCATTCACCGTTTGTGCTGGTGATCATTCACCATTTGTGCTGGTGATCATTCACCGTTTGTGCTGGCGATCATTCACAAAATACTGCTTCCTTGTTTATTATTCTTCCAGAACCCCCCTTGGATTGTCAATATGAAAATATTAGAGCATAGAATCCTGATGCCACAATATGTTAACTATAGTCATTTATCCCCCGGAAGTGTCAATATAACTATCTTATCTTAGCCAGCATTCTGAAAGGTCTGTACTTGCAAACACAGAAACCTAAACCCTTGATTGAATATTTGTAATGTTTATGGGAGTATTTGAAGCCTACCCATGTTTACAAAGGGATCATTGAGAAAATAAATGGAAAAGGATATTTTGCTGATTAAATAATTTTCTCAAAACTTTTTATGATCAACGAAAACAGGAATGATTTTATACAAGAACACTGGATTGGAGTGCTTCAATGAATCAAAGACTTATGCACACTGAAAATACAGTCATCCACGATAGCAATCTGCAATTCAAATTCCGTCTAAAAGATTAACCAATCAGAAGCATTCGTTCCAAGACGAAACTTCATTATGATCCGTGTAAGATCTAATCCCAACATTTCAACAGAGTATTACGTTTGGTACACAACCAAAACCATCAGAAATGCAAAGTTCTCTTTTTCCATTTATTCGGGACTTTGTATCAATTTATTTCCGACAGTGTGGACCACAAATTCATATTTTATTGTCATTTTCGCATACTCGTCTCAATATTGACGAGAACTCTGTCAAACAGGTTCATATCGGGCTAAAGCCCCTATCATGTGTTTATGCATAGAGCAATTTCCACCTGGTTAATAATCGCGGCGATGGTTAACTTTGACTTTTTCTACATGACAGTTTGATGAAGATAAATGGGCATTCTCGGATGGCGAGTGCCGAGAGCTTAGTTATCCCGAGCTGCAATACTTGGCGACACTTTGTGATCCCACAATGCACCATTTTTAATACGCTTGCTCAAACAGACTGCTTTTTCCGTTTCAAGTGGCTAAACTCAATTGAATCATTTTTAAAAGAGTTGACTGCACAAGATTTAACTTTGTGACAAAATCGGGGTAATAAAGCATCACAAAATTTGCGATATAATGAAATTGTTCGCGACATCTTACAGGTAACCCGGGATGAGTAAGATCTTCGACAGAGTAAATCAAAATTTAATGACGGACAATACTTCAACATCTGTCGGAACCCAAGATGCGATCCGTCTCAGCCACAAAGGTATTCATGTGAACGGACAGTTAAACAGTCCATGAAAGCGTGATTCCTATAACTAATAACACAAACAGGTTTACTGCTATCCCCGACTTCACCATGCATCATTAGGCGATCTGTATAACACGATTAAATTCTTCTTTTTTCTGAAATTTGTTACATACAAAAAGCCCTGGGAAAACCGAAATAATGCTTTTATTGGGATCTCAAAATTCAAATTGGTAAATTTACAATAGCCATTAACATGAAATTAACAAGTAAATATAACAATAAACTATGAATATTTCCAATTTATCAGAGGGAAACATGCCACAAAATTGTATTACAAATTACAACTGGATAAAGAATCGCTGCCATTAATATTTGAA
>CM026397.1:81719174-81748812 GCA_014843695.1 Archivesica marissinica
TTACATCAATGCATTTCTTGCTTGTGCTGCCCGTTGATGCTTTACATCAACGCATTTCTTGTTTGTGCTGCCGTTTGATGCTTTACATCAATGCAGTTCTTGTTTGTGGTGTCCTTTGGTGATTTATATCAATGTATTTCTTGTTTGTGGTGCCCGTTGATGTTTTACATCAATGCATTTCTTGCTTGTGCTACCCGTTGATGTTTTACATCAATGCATTTCTTGCTTGTGCTGCCCGTTGATGCTCTACATCAACGCATTTCTTGTTTGTGCTGCCGTTTGATGCTTTACATCAGTGCATTTCTTGTTTGTGGTGTCCTTTGATGCTTTACATCAATGCAATTCTTTGTTTGTGGTACCCGTTGATGCTTTACATCAATGCATTTCTTGTTTGTGCTGCCCTTTGATGTTTTACATCAACGCATGTCTTGTTATTGGTGCCCTTTGATGCCTTACATCAATGTATTTCTTTGTTTCTGCTACCCGTTGATGCGTTACATCAATGTATTTCTTGTTTGTGCTGCCCTTTGATGCTTTACATCAATGCATTTCTTGTTTGTGCTGCCCTTTGATGCTTTACATCAATGCATTTCTTGTTTGTGCTGGCCTTTGATGCTTTACATCAATATATTTCTTGTGTGTGCTGCCATTTGATGCTTTACATCAATGCATTTCTTGTTTGTGCTGCCCTTTGATGCTTTACATCAACGCATTTCTTGTTAGTGGTGCCCTTTGATGCCTTACATCAATGCATTTCTTTGTTTCTGCTGCCCGTTGATACTTTACATCAATGTATTTCTTGTTAGTGGTGCCCTTTGATGCTTTACACCAATGCATTTCTTGTTTATGCTGCCCTTTGATGCTTTACATCAACGCATTTCTTGTTTGTGCTGCACTTTGATGCTTTACATCAATGCAATTCTTGTTTGTCCTGCCCTTTGATGCTTTCATCAATGCAATTCTTGCTTGTGATACCCGTTGATGCTTTACATCAATGCATATTCTTGTATGTGCTGCCCTTTGATGCTTTACATCAACGCATTTCTTGTTATTTCTGCCCTTTGATGCCTTACATCAATGCCATTTCGTTTGTTCTGCAAACCACTTTACAACACGTTAATTTACATCAATATATTTCTTGCTTTTGCTGCCCTTTGATACTTTACATCAACGCATTTCTTATTTGTGCTGCCCTTTGATGCTTTACATCAATGCATTTCTTGCTTGTGCTGCCCTTTGATGCTTTACATAAATGCATTTCTTGTTTGTGCTGCCGATGCTTTACATCAATGCATTTCTTTGTTTCTGCTGCCCGTTGATACTTTACATCAATGCATTTCTTGTTAGTGGTGCCCTTTGATGCTTTACATCAATGCATTTCTTGTTTCTGCTGCCCGTTGATGCATTATATCAATGCATTTCTTGTTTGTGCTGCCCTTTGATGCTTTACATCAATATATTTCTTGTTTGTGCTGCCCTTGGATACTTTACAGCAACGCATTTCTTGTTTGTGCTGCCATTTGATGCTTTACATCAATGCATTTCTTGTTGTGCTGCCCTTTGATGATATACATCAATGTTTCTTGTTTGTGGTGCCGAGGCTTTACACCAATGCATTTCTTGTTTGTGGTACCCTTTGATGAATACATCAATGCATTTCTTGTTTGTGCTGCCGAGCTTTACATCAATGCATTTCTTGTTTGTGCTGCCCTTTGATGCTTTACATCAATGCATTTCTTGTTTGTGCTGCCGAGGCTTTACACCAATGCATTTCTTGTTTGTGCCCACACAAACACCCCCACACACAACACGTGCCCTTTGATGCTTTACATCAATGCATTTCTTGTTTGTGCTGCCCTTTGATGCTTTACATCAATGCATTTCTTGTTTGTGCTGCCCTTTGATGCTTTACATCAATACATTTCTTGTTGTGCTGCCGATGCTTTACATCAATGCATTTCTTGTTTGTGCTGCCCTTTGATGCTTTACATCAATGCATTTCTTGTTTCTGCTGCCCTTTGATGCTTTACATCAATGCATTTCTTGTTTGTGCTGCCCTTTGATGCTTTACATCAATGCATTTCTTGTTTGTGCTGCCCTTTGATGCTTTACATCAATGCATTTCTTGTTTGTGCTGCCCTTTGATGCTTTACATCAATGCATTTCTTGTTTGTGCTGCCCTTTGATACTTTACATCAATGCATTTCTTGTTTGTGCTGCCCGTTGATGCTTTACATCAATGCATTTCTTGTTTGTGCTGCCCTTTGATGCTTTACATCAATGCATTTCTTGTTTGTGCTGCCCTTTGATGCTTTACATCAATGCATTTCTTGCTTGTGCTGCCCGTTGATGCTTTACATCAACGCATTTCTTGTTTGTGCTGCCCTTTGATGCTTTACATCAATGCATTTCTTGTTGTGCTCCCTTGATGCTTTACATCAATGCATTTCTTGTTTGTGGTGCCTTCTGATGCTTTCATCAATGCATTTCTTGTTTGTGTGCCTTTGTGATTTAATCAATGATTTCTTGTTTGTGGTGCCCGTTGATGTTTTACATCAATGCATTTCTTGCTTGTGCTACCCGTTGATGCTTTACATCAATGCATTTCTTGTTTGTGCTGCCCTTTGATGCTTTACATCAATGCATTTCTTGTTTGTGGTGCCCGTTGATGCTTTACATCAATGCATTTCTTGTTTGTGGTGTCCTTTGATGCTTTACATCAATGCATTTCTTGTTTGTGCTGCCCTTTGATGCTTTACATCAATGCATTTCTTGTTTGTGATGCCCTTTGATGCTTTACATCAATGCATTTCTTGTTTGTGCTGCCCTTTGATGCTTTACATCAATGCATTTCTTGTTTGTGATGCCCTTTGATGCTTTACATCAATGCATTTCTTGTTTGTGCTGCCCTTTGATGCTTTACATCAATGCATTTCTTGTTTGTGATGCCCTTTGATGCTTTACATCAATGCATTTCTTGTTTGTGCTGCCCTTTGATGCTTTACATCACACCCCTGATGCTTTACATCAATGCATTTCTTGTTTGTGGTGCCCGTTGATGCTATACATCAATGCATTTCTTGTTTGTGCTGCCCTTTGATGCCTTACATCAATGCATTTCTTGTTTGTGCTGCCCTTGGATACTTTACATCAATGTATTTCTTGTTTGTGCTGCCCTTTGTAGCTTTACATCAATGCATTTCTTGTTTATGATGCCCTTTGATGCTTTACATCAATGCATGTCTTGTTTGTGCTGCCCTTTGATGCTTTACATAATGCATGTCTTGTTGATGCTTTACATCAATGCATTTCTTGTTTGTGCTGCCTTCTGATGCTTTACATCAATGCAGTTCTTGTTTGTGGTGTCCTTTGATGATTTATATCAATGTATTTCTTGTTTGTGGTGCCCGTTGACGTTTTACATCAATGCATTTCTTGCTTGTGCTGCCCGTTGATGTTTTACATCAATGCATTTCTTGTTTGTGCTGCCCTTTGATGCTTTACATCAATGCATTTCTTGTTTTTGGTGCCTGTTGATGCTTTACATAATGCATTTCTTGTTTGTGCTGCCCTTTGATGCTTTACATCAATGCATTTCTTGTTTCTGGTGTCCTTTGATGCTTTACATCAATGCATTTCTTGTTTGTGGTGTCCTTTGATGCTTTACATCAATGCATTTCTTGTTTGTGGTGTCCTTTGATGCTTTACATCAATGCATTTCTTGTTTGTGATGCCCTTTGATGCTTTACATCAATGCATTTCTTGTTTGTGGTGCCCGTTGATGCTTTACATCAATGCATTTCTTGTTTGTGGTGCCCGTTGATGCTTTACATCAATGCATTTCTTGTTTGTGCTGCCCTTTGATGCCTTACATCAATGCATTTCTTGTTTGTGCTGCCCTTTGATACTTTACATCAATGTATTTCTTGTTTGTGCTGCCCTTTGTATCTTTACATCAATGCATTTCTTGTTTATGATGCCCTTTGATGCTTTACATCAATGCATGTCTTGTTTGTGCTGCCCTTTGATGCTTTACATAATGCATGTCTTGTTGATGCTTTACATCAATGCATTTCTTGTTTGTGCTGCCTTCTGATGCTTTACAACAATGCAGTTCTTGTTTGTGGTGTCCTTTGATGATTTATATCAATGTATTTCTTGTTTGTGGTGCCCGTTGATGTTTTACATCAATGCATTTCTTGCTTGTGCTGCCCTTTGATGTTTTACATCAATGCATTTCTTGTTTGTGCTGCCCTTTGATGCTTTACATCAATGCATTTCTTGTTTTTGGTGCCTTTTGATGCTTTACATAATGCATTTCTTGTTTGTGCTGCCCTTTGATGCTTTACATCAATGCATTTCTTGTTTCTGGTGCCCTTTGATGCTTTACATCAATGCATTTCTTGTTTGTGCTGCCCTTTGATGCTTTACATCAATGCATTTCTTGTTTGTGCTGCCCTTTGATGCTTTACATCAATGCATTTCTTGTTTGTGCTGCCCTTTGATGCTTTACATCAATGCATTTCTTGTTTGTGCTGCCCTTTGATGCTTTACATCAATGCATTTCTTGTTTGTGCTGCCCTTTGATACTTTACATCAATGCATTTCTTGTTTGTGCTGCCCTTTGATACTTTACATCAATGCATTTCTTGTTTTGGTGCCCGTTGATGCCTTACATAATGCATTTCTTGTTTGTGCTGCCCTTTGATGCTTTACATCAATGCATTTCTTGCTTGTGCTGCCCGTTGATGCTTTACATCAATGCATTTCTTGTTTGTGGTGCCTTCTGATGCTTTACATCAATGCATTTCTTGTTTGTGGTGTCCTTTGGTGATTTATATCAATGTATTTCTTGTTTGTGGTGCCCGTTGATGTTTTACATCAATGCATTTCTTGCTTGTGCTACCCGTTGATGTTTTACATCAATGCATTTCTTGTTTGTGCTGCCGTTTGATGCTTTACATCAGTGCATTTCTTGTTTGTGGTGTCCTTTGATGCTTTACATCAATGCAATTCTTTGTTTGTGGTACCCGTTGATGCTTTACATCAATGCATTTCTTGTTTGTGCTGCCCTTTGATGTTTTACATCAACGCATGTCTTGTTATTGGTGCCCTTTGATGCGTTACATCAATGTATTTCTTGTTTGTGCTGCCCTTTGATGCTTTACATCAATGCATTTCTTGTTTGTGCTGCACTTTGATGCTTTACATCAATGCATTTCTTGTTTGTGCTGGCCTTTGATGCTTTACATCAATATATTTCTTGTGTGTGCTGCCATTTGATGCTTTACATCAATGCATTTCTTGTTTGTGCTGCCCTTTGATGCTTTACATCAACGCATTTCTTGTTAGTGGTGCCCTTTGATGCCTTACATCAATGCATTTCTTTGTTTCTGCTGCCCGTTGATACTTTACATCAATGTATTTCTTGTTAGTGGTGCCCATTGATGCTTTACATCAATGCATTTCTTGTTTGTGCTGCCCTTTGATGCTTTACATCAATGCATTTCTTGTTAGTGGTGCCCTTTGATGCTTTACATCAATGCAATTCTTTGTTTGTGGTACCCGTTGATGCTTTACATCAATGCATGTCTTGTTTGTGCTGCCCTTTGATGTTTTCATCAACGCATTTCTTGTTAGTGGTGCCCTTTGATGCCTTACATCAATGCATTTCTTTGTTTCTGCTACCCATTGATGCGTTACATCAATGCATTTCTTGTTTGTGGTGCCCTTTGATGCATTACATCAATGTATTTCTTGTTTGTGCTGCCCTTTGATGCTTTACAGCAACGCATTTCTTGTTTGTGGTGCCGAGGCTTTACATCAATGCATTTCTTGTTTGTGCTGCCCTTTGATGCTTTACATCAATGCATTTCTTGTTTGTGCTGCCATTTGATGCTTTACAGCAACGCATTTCTTGTTTGTGGTACCCGTTGATGCTTTACATCAATGTATTTCTTGTTTGTGCTGCCCTTTGATGCTTTACATCAATGCATTTCTTGTGTGTGCTGCCCTTTGATGCTTTACATCAATGCATTTCTTTTTTGTGCTGCCCTTTGATGCTTTACAGCAACGCATTTCTTTTTTGTGCTGCCCTTTGATGCTTTACAGCAACGCATTTCTTGTTTGTGCTGCCCTTTGATGCTTTACAGCAACGCATTTTTTGTTTGTGCTGCCCTTTGATGCTTTACAGCAAAGCATTTCTTGTTTGTGCTGCCATTTGTTGCTTTACACCAATGCATTTCTTGTTTTTAGTGGTGCCCTTTGATGCTTTACATCAATGCATTTCGTTGTTTCTGCTGCCCGTTGATGCTTTACATCAATGCATTTCTTGTGTGTGTGCTGCCCTTTGATGCTTTACATCAATGCATTTCTTGTTTGTGGTGCCCTTTGATGCTTTACAGCAACGCATTTCTTGTTTGTGCTGCCCTTTGATTCTTTACAGCAACGCATTTCTTGTTTGTGCTGCCCTTTGATGCTTTACTGCAACGCATTTCTTGTTTGTGCTGCCCTTTGATGCTTTACAGAAACGCATTTCTTGTTTGTGCTGCCGTTTGATGCTTTACAGCAACGCATTTCTTGTTTGTGATGCCATTTGATGCTTTACAGCAACGCATTTCTTGTTTGTGCTGCCATTTGTTGCTTTACACCAATGCATTTCTTGTTAGTGGTGCCTTTGATGCTTTACATCAATGCATTTCTTTGTTTCTGCTGCCCGTTGATGCTTTACATCAATGCATTTCTTGTTTGTGCTGCCCTTTGATGCTTTACATCAATGCATTTCTTGTGTGTGCTGCCCTTTGATGCTTTACATCAATGCATTTCTTGTGTGTGCTGCCCTTTGATGCTTTACATCAATGCATTTCTTGTTTGTGCTGCCCTTTGATACTTTACATCAATGCATTTCTTGTTTGTGCTGCCCGTTGATGCTTTACATCAACGCATTTCTTGTTTGTGCTGCCCTTTCATACTTTACATCAATGCATTTCTTGTTTGTGCTGCCCTTTGATGCTTTACATCAATGCATTTCTTGCTTGTGCTGCCCGTTGATGCTTTACATCAACGCATTTCTTGTTTGTGCTGCCGTTTGATGCTTTACATCAATGCATTTCTTGTTTGTGCTGCCCTTTGATACTTTACATCAATGCATTTCTTGTTTGTGGTGCCTTCTGATGCTTTCATCAAGGCATTTCTTGTTTGTGGTGTCCTTTGGTGATTTATATCAATGTATTTCTTGTTTGTGGTGCCCGTTGATGTTTTACATCAATGCATTTCTTGCTTGTGCTACCCGTTGATGTTTTACATCAATGCATTTCTTGTTTGTGCTGCCCTTTGATGCTTTACATCAATGCATTTCTTGTTTGTGATGCCCTTTGATGCTTTACATCAATGCATTTCTTGTTTGTGGTGTCCTTTGATGCTTTACATCAATGCATTTCATGTTTGTGCTGCCCTTTGATGCTTTACATTAATGCATTTCTTGTTTGTGATGCCCTTTGATGCTTTACATCAATGCATGTCTTGTTTGTGCTGCCCTTTGATGCTTTACATAATCTTTGAGTTTACATCAATGCATTTCTTGTTTGTGTGCCCTTTGATGCTTTACATCAATGCATTTCTTGTTTGTGTGCCCTTTGATGCTTTACATCAATGCATTCTTGTTTGTGTGCCCTTGATGCTTTACATCAATGCATTCTTGTTTGTGTGCCCTTGATGCTTTACATCAATGCATTTCTTGTTTGTGCTGCCCTTTGATGCCTTACATAATGCATTTCTTGTTTGTGTGCCCTTTGATCTTTACATCAATGTATTTCTTGTTTGTGCTGCCCTTTGAGCTTTACATCAATGATTTCTTGTTTTGTGCCCTTGATGCTTACATCAATGCATTCTTGTTTGTGCTGCCCTTTGATGCTTTACATCAATGCATTTCTTGTTTGTGCTCCACACACAAACGCATGTCTTGTTGATGCTTTACATCAATGCATTTCTTGTTTGTGCTGCCTTCTGATGCTTTACAACAATGCAGTTCTTGTTTGTGGTGTCCTTTGATGATTTATATCAATGTATTTCTTGTTTGTGGTGCCCGTTGACGTTTTACATCAATGCATTTCTTGCTTGTGCTGCCCGTTGATGTTTTACATCAATGCATTTCTTGTTTGTGCTGCCCTTTGATGCTTTACATCAATGCATTTCTTGTTTTTGGTGCCTGTTGATGCTTTACATAATGCATTTCTTGTTTGTGCTGCCCTTTGATGCTTTACATCAATGCATTTCTTGTTTCTGGTGTCCTTTGATGCTTTACATCAATGCATTTCTTGTTTGTGGTGTCCTTTGATGCTTTACATCAATGCATTTCTTGTTTGTGGTGTCCTTTGATGCTTTACATCAATGCATTTCTTGTTTGTGATGCCCTTTGATGCTTTACATCAATGCATTTCTTGTTTGTGTGCCCTTTGATGCTTTACATCAATGCATTTCTTGTTTGTGCTGCCCTTGATGCTTTACATCAATGCATTTCTTGTTTGTGTGCCCCTTGATGCTTTACATCAATGCATTTCTTGTTTGTGCTGCCCTTTGATGCTTTACATCAATGCATTTCTTGTTTTTGGTGCCTGTTGATGCTTTACATAATGCATTTCTTGTTTGTGCTGCCCTTTGATGCTTTACATCAATGCATTTCTTGTTTCTGGTGTCCTTTGATGCTTTACATCAATGCATTTCTTGTTTGTGGTGTCCTTTGATGCTTTACATCAATGCATTTCTTGTTTGTGGTGTCCTTTGATGCTTTACATCAATGCATTTCTTGTTTGTGCTGCCCTTTGATGCTTTACATCAATGCATTTCTTGTTTGTGATGCCCTTTGATGCTTTACATCAATGCATTTCTTGTATGTGCTGCCCTTTGATGCTTTACATCAACGCATTTCTTGCTTGTGGTACCCGTTGATGCTTTACATCAATGCATGACTTGTTTGTGCTGCCCTTTGATGCTTTACATCAATGCATATCTTGTTTGTGCTGCCCTTTGATGCTTTACATCAATGCTTACATAATGCCTGTCTTGTTGATGCTTTACATCAATGCATTTCTTGTTTGTGCTGCCCTTTGATGCTTTACATCAATGCATGTCTTGTTTTTGGTGCCTGTTGATGCTTTGCATAATGCATTTCTTGTTTGTGCTGCCCTTTGATGCTTTACATCAATGCATTTCTTGTTTCTGGTGTCCTTTGATGCTTTACATCAATGCATTTCTTGTTTGTGGTGTCCTTTGATGCTTTACATCAATGCATTTCTTGTTTGTGGTGTCCTTTGATGCTTTACATCAATGCATTTCTTGTTTGTGCTGCCCTTTGATGCTTTACATTAATGCATTTCTTGTTTGTGATGCCCTTTGATGCTTTACATCAATGCATTTCTTGTTTGTGCTGCCCTTTGATGCTTTACATCAATGCATTTCTTGTTTGTGATGCCCTTTGATGCTTTACATCAATGCATGTCTTGTTTGTGCTGCCCTTTGATGCTTTACATCAATGCATTTCTTGTTTGTGATGCCCTTTGATGCTTTACATCAATGCATTTCTTGTTTGTGATGCCCTTTGATGCTTTACATCAATGCATTTCTTGTTTGTGCTGCCCTTTGATGCTTTACATCAATGCATTTCTTGTTTGTGGTGTCCTTTGATGCTTTACATCAATGCATTTCTTGTTTGTGCTGCCCTTTGATGCTTTACATCAATGCATTTCTTGTTTGTGATGCCCTTTGATGCTTTACATCAATGCATTTCTTGTTTGTGCTGCCCTTTGATGCTTTACATCAATGCATTTCTTGTTTGTGCTGCCCTTTGATGCTTTACATCAATGCATTTCTTGTTTGTGCTGCCCTTTGATGCTTTACATCAATGCATTTCTTGTTTGTGCTGCCCTTTGATGCTTTACATCAATGCATTTCTTGTTTGTGCTGCCCTTTGATGCTTTACATCAATGCCCTGTGTTACATCAATGATTCTTGTTTGTGTCCCTTGATCTTACACAAGCATTTCTTGTTTGTGCTGCCCTTTGATGCTTTACATCAATGCATTTCTTGTTTGTGGTGCCGATGCTTTACATCAATGCATTTCTTGTTTGTGCTGCCCTTTGATGCTTTACATCAATGCATTTCTTGTTTGTGGTGCCCGTTGATGCTTTACATCAATGCATTTCTTGTTTGTGCTGCCCTTTGATGCTTTACATCAATGCATTTCTTGTTTGTGCTGCCCTTTGATGCTTTACATCAATGCATTTCTTGTTGTGGTGCCACTTTGATGCTTTACATCAATGCATTTCTTGTTTGTGCTGCCTTCTGATGCTTTACATCAATGCAGTTCTTGTTTGTGGTGTCCTTTGATGATTTATATCAATGTATTTCTTGTTTGTGGTGCCCGTTGGCGTTTTACATCAATGCATTTCTTGCTTGTGCTGCCCGTTGATGTTTTACATCAATGCATTTCTTGTTTGTGCTGCCCTTTGATGCTTTACATCAATGCATTTCTTGTTTTTGGTGCCTGTTGATGCTTTACATAATGCATTTCTTGTTTGTGCTGCCCTTTGATGCTTTACATCAATGCATTTCTTGTTTCTGGTGTCCTTTGATGCTTTACATCAATGCATTTCTTGTTTGTGGTGTCCTTTGATGCTTTACATCAATGCATTTCTTGTTTGTGGTGTCCTTTGATGCTTTACATCAATGCATTTCTTGTTTGTGCTGCCCTTTGATGCTTTACATCAATGCATTTCTTGTTTGTGATGCCCTTTGATGCTTTACATCAATGCATTTCTTGTTTGTGCTGCCCTTTGATGCTTTACATCAATGCATTTCTTGTTTGTGATGCCCTCTGATGCTTTACATCAATGCATTTCTTGTATGTGCTGCCCTTTGATGCTTTACATCAACGCATTTCTTGCTTGTGGTACCCGTTGATGCTTTACATCAATGCATGACTTGTTTGTGCTGCCCTTTGATGCTTTACATCAATGCATTTCTTGTTTTTGGTGCCCTCACAAACCCGTTGATGCTTTACATCAATGCATTTCTTGTTTGTGCTGCCCTTTGATGCTTTACATCAATGCATGTCTTGTTTTTGGTGCCTGTTGATGCTTTGCATAATGCATTTCTTGTTTGTGCTGCCCTTTGATGCTTTACATCAATGCATTTCTTGTTTCTGGTGTCCTTTGATGCTTTACATCAATGCATTTCTTGTTTGTGGTGTCCTTTGATGCTTTACATCAATGCATTTCTTATTTGTGGTGTCCTTTGATGCTTTACATCAATGCATTTCTTGTTTGTGCTGCCCTTTGATGCTTTACATTAATGCATTTCTTGTTTGTGATGCCCTTTGATGCTTTACATCAATGCATGTCTTGTTTGTGCTGCCCTTTGATGCTTTACATCAATGCATTTCTTGTTTGTGATGCCCTTTGATGCTTTACATCAATGCATGTCTTGTTTGTGCTGCCCTTTGATGCTTTACATCAATGCATTTCTTGTTTGTGATGCCCTTTGATGCTTTACATCAATGCATTTCTTGTTTGTGATGCCCTTTGATGCTTTACATCAATGCATGTCTTGTTTGTGGTGCCCTTTGATGCTTTACATCAATGCATTTCTTGTTTGTGGTGCCCTTTGATGCTTTACATCAATGCATTTCTTGTTTGTGCTGCCCTTTGATGCCTTACATAAATGCATTTCTTGTTTGTGCTGCCCTTTGATACTTTACATCAATGTATTTCTTGTTTGTGCTGCCCTTTGAAGCTTTACATCAATGCATTTCTTGTTTATGATGCCCTTTGATGCTTTACATCAATGCATGTCTTGTTTGTGCTGCCCTTTGATGCTTTACATCAATGCATTCTAATGCATTTCTTGTTTGTGCTGCCCTTTGATGCTTTACATCAATGCATTTCTTGTTTGGTGCCCTTTGATGCCTTACATAAGGCATGTCTTGCCCCTTTGAGCTTTACATCATGCATCTTTTTTGGCCCTTGATGCTTTACATCAATGCATTTCTTGTTTGTGCTGCCTTTGATGCTTTACATCAATGCATTTCTTGTTTGTGGTGCCCTTTGATGTTTATATCAATGTATTTCTTGTTTGTGGTGCCCGTTGACGTTTTACATCAATGCATTTCTTGCTTGTGCTGCCCGTTGATGTTTTACATCAATGCATTTCTTGTTTGTGCTGCCCTTTGATGCTTTACATCAATGCATTTCTTGTTTTTGGTGCCTGTTGATGCTTTACATAATGCATTTCTTGTTTGTGCTGCCCTTTGATGCTTTACATCAATGCATTTCTTGTTTCTGGTGTCCTTTGATGCTTTACATCAATGCATTTCTTGTTTGTGGTGTCCTTTGATGCTTTACATCAATGCATTTCTTGTTTGTGGTGTCCTTTGATGCTTTACATCAATGCATTTCTTGTTTGTGATGCCCTTTGATGCTTTACATCAATGCATTTCTTGTTTGTGGTGCCCGTTGATGCTTTACATCAATGCATTTCTTGTTTTTGGTGCCTGTTGATGCTTTACATAATGCATTTCTTGTTTGTGCTGCCCTTTGATGCTTTACATCAATGCATTTCTTGTTTCTGGTGTCCTTTGATGCTTTACATCAATGCATTTCTTGTTTGTGGTGTCCTTTGATGCTTTACATCAATGCATTTCTTGTTTGTGGTGTCCTTTGATGCTTTACATCAATGCATTTCTTGTTTGTGCTGCCCTTTGATGCTTTACATCAATGCATTTCTTGTTTGTGATGCCCTTTGATGCTTTACATCAATGCATTTCTTGTATGTGCTGCCCTTTGATGCTTTACATCAACGCATTTCTTGATTGTGGTACCCGTTGATGCTTTACATCAATGCATGACTTGTTTGTGCTGCCCTTTGATGCTTTACATCAATGCATATCTTGTTTGTGCTGCCCTTTGATGCTTTACATCAATGCATTTCTTGTTTTTGGTGCCCTTTGATGCCTTACATAATGCCTGTCTTGTTGATGCTTTACATCAATGCATTTCTTGTTTGTGCTGCCCTTTGATGCTTTACATCAATGCATGTCTTGTTTTTGGTGCCTGTTGATGCTTTGCATAATGAATTTCTTGTTTGTGCTGCCCTTTGATGCTTTACATCAATGCATTTCTTGTTTCTGGTGTCCTTTGATGCTTTACATCAATGCATTTCTTGTTTGTGGTGTCCTTTGATGCTTTACATCAATGCATTTCTTGTTTGTGGTGCCCTTTGATGCTTTACATCAATGCATTTCTTGTTTGTGCTGCCCTTTGATGCTTTACATCAATGCATTTCTTGTTTGTGATGCCCTTTGATGCTTTACATCAATGCATTCTGTTTTGCTGCCCTTGTGCTTACATCATGCATTTCTTGTTTGTGTGCCCTTGATGCTTTACATCAATGCATTTCTTGTTTGTGCTGCCCTTTGATGCTTTACATCAATGCATTTCTTGTTTGTGATGCCCTTTGATGCTTTACATCAATGCATGTCTTGTTTGTGCTGCCCTTTGATGCTTTACATCAATGCATTTCTTGTTTGTGCTGCCCTTTGATGCTTTACATCAATGCATTTCTTGTTTGTGATGCCCTTTGATGCTTTACATCAATGCATGTCTTGTTTGTGCTGCCCTTTGATGCTTTACATCAATGCATTTCTTGTTTGTGCTGCCCTTTGATGCTTTACATCAATGCATTTCTTGTTTGTGCTGCCCTTTGATGCTTTACATTAATGCATTTCTTGTTTGTGCTGCCCTTTGATGCTTTACATCAATGCATTTCTTGTTTCTGGTGTCCTTTGATGCTTTACATCAATGCATTTCTTGTTTGTGGTGTCCTTTGATGCTTTACATCAATGCATTTCTTGTTTGTGGTGTCCTTTGATGCTTTACATCAATGCATTTCTTGTTTGTGCTGCCCTTTGATGCTTTACATCAATGCATTTCTTGTTTGTGATGCCCTTTGATGCTTTACATCAATGCATTTCTTGTTTGTGATGCCCTTTGATGCTTTACATCAATGCATTTCTTGTTTGTGCTGCCCTTTGATGCTTTACATCAATGCATTTCTTGTTTGTGATGCCCTTTGATGCTTTACATCAATGCATTTCTTGTTTGTGGTGCCCTTTGATGCTTTACATCAATGCATTTCTTGTTTGTGGTGCCCTTTGATGCTTTACATCAATGCATTTCTTGTTTGTGCTGCCCTTTGATGCCTTACATCAATGCATTTCTTGTTTGTGCTGCCCTTTGATGCTTTACATCAATGCATTTCTTGTTTGTGCTGCCCTTTGATGCTTTACATCAATGCATTTCTTGTTTGTGGTGCCCGTTGATGCTTTACATCAATGCATGTCTTGTTTGTGCTGCCCTTTGATGCTTTACATCAATGCATTTCTTGTTTGTGCTGCCCTTTGATGCTTTACATCAATGCATTTCTTGTTTTGGTGCCCTTTGATGCCTTACATAATGCATGTCTTGTTGATGCTTTACATCAATGCATTTCTTGTTTGTGCTGCCCTTTGATGCTTTACATCAATGCATTTCTTGTTTTTGGTGCCTTTGATGCTTTACATAATGATTTCTTGTTTGTGTGCCCTTGAGTTACATCAATGATTTCTGTTGTGTGCCCGTTGATGCTTTACATCAATGCATTTCTTGTTTGTGCTGCCCTTTGATGCTTTACATCAATGCATTTCTTGTTTGTGTGCCCTTGATACTTTACATCAATGATTTCTTGTTTGTGCTGCCCTTTGAAGCTTTACATCAATGCATTTCTGTTTATGATGCCCTTTGATGCTTTACATCATGCTTCTTGTTTGTGCTGCCCTTTGATGCTACATAAGCATTCTGTTGAGCTTACACAACATCTTTTTGGCCCTTTGATGCTTTACATCATGCATTCTTTTTTGTGCTGCCCTTTGATCTTTACATCAATGCATTTCTTGTTTGTGTGCCCTGATGCACCTGTTGATGCTTTACATCAATGCATTTCTTGTTTGTGCTGCCCTTTGATGCTTTACATCAATGCATTTCTTGTTTGTGCTGCCCTTTGATGCTTTACATCAATGCATTTCTTGTTTGTGCTGCCCTTTGATGCTTTACATCAATGCATTTCTTGTTTGTGCTGCCCTTTGATGCTTTACATCAATGCATTTCTTGTTTGTGCTGCCCTTTGATGCTTTACATCAATGCATTTCTTGTTTGTGCTGCCCTTTGATGCTTTACATCAATGCATTTCTTGTTTGTGCTGCCCGTTGATGCTTTACATCAACGCATTTCTTGTTTGTGCTGCCGTTTGATGCTTTACATCAATGCATTTCTTGTTTGTGCTGCCCTTTGATGCTTTACATCAATGCATTTCTTGTTTGTGGTGCCTTTGATGCTTTCATCAAGCATTTCTTGTTTGTGGTGCCTTTGTGTTTAATCAATGATTCTTGTTTTGGTGCCCGTTGATGCTTTACATCAATGCATTTCTTGTTTGTGCTGCCCGTTGATGCTTTACATCAATGCATTTCTTGTTTGTGGTGCCCGTTGATGCTTTACATCAATGCATTTCTTGTTTGTGGTGCCCTTTGATGCTTTACATCAATGCATTTCTTGTTTGTGGTGTCCTTTGATGCTTTACATCAATGCATTTCTTGTTTGTGCTGCCCTTTGATGCTTTACATTAATGCATTTCTTGTTTGTGATGCCCTTTGATGCTTTACATCAATGCATGTCTTGTTTGTGCTGCCCTTTGATGCTTTACATCAATGCATTTCTTGTTTGTGATGCCCTTTGATGCTTTACATCAATGCATTTCTTGTTTGTGGTGCACGTTGATGCTTTACATCAATGTATTTCTTGTTTGTGGTGCCCGTTGATGCTTTACATCAATGCATTTCTTGTTTGTGGTGCACGTTGATGCTTTACCTCAATGCATTTCTTGTTTGTGGTGCCCGTTGATGCTTTACATCAATGCATTTCTTGTTTGTGCTGCCCTTTGAAGCTTTACATCAATGCATTTCTTGTTTGAAATCAACAAGCTTGACAGAGTTATCACTCACAGCCTGATTAAACATTCTTACCCTATCTCTTTGAGAACCTTTTAAACTGTCAAACAACACTAGAATACCTAGGGGTTGTGACGATGTATTTCACATTTCTTTGATTACATGCTGCCATTGTCATATGATTCACCAATATGACGTCGCATTTTATTTATGAATAGCATGACTATAAGTTAATGGTTTTCATCTTCAAACCAATTTACCTTAATGAAAATGCTACCAAAATGAACCCACAATGTATTTACAGCACAAATAAACCACGAAAAAATCACAACATAACATTTTAGGCAAAAGATGCATGGATTCTTTCGTGTCACCATTAACTAATTAGGACAATTTTGGAATGTGAACAGGTTTTGATATATATAGCAATATTTGCTAAATGAAGGGACAATAACTCTGTTGTGTTAACAGGTCAGTCTGTTGTGTTAATAGGCCGATCTTGACCAATTAAGAAACATACTTGAGATCCAGTGGCCTGAATACACTATGCAAATTTGGTTATAACAGCAAAAAGATCGCCTCTTTGATGCATAAAACGTGAACTCTGTTGAGGAATTGTTCGAGACCCACTGGAGCAGTTACGATTGTGCATTTAAATTCCACGTTGCCTCTTCTCTCTCCCCTTGTGGCGATGGATTCCATCAGGAATGAGTTCTCTCTCTCTCTTGAGTGATTAATATAAGTTGTAAGAACTTGTTTCGCAATCGAGCTAAAATTAATTTGTATTAACTAAGATATATATCTTTGCATAAAAGTTTAAATCTGTTGAGGAATTGTTTGCCCAAGTTAAGGAGCCATAATTCTTAGTGCTAATGGGCAGATGACCTATACACATAAGCAAACTTGTTGACAATACATATGCATACACATCATATTATGCTCTCAAGGTGAAATATTTCACCCAATTAAAGGACAATAATTCAGGCATTTCTCTGCCAATCGTGTCCATTATGGAACTTGTTCAAGCGCCAAGCACATTGTTACTCGCTTCATTAAGATTATTGAAGAAAAAAGGGATTTTTCGAACAAGGTGAAGAATAGCATAATTATTTCATTCTAATTCAGGGGTGATAACAGTACTAAGCCAATCGGAATCATTATCATACTTGTTTTAATTCAGCGGCCATAACTCTTGGGCCATATATATTGCTTGTTTGCTCACGAAATGCCACCACTAAGATTATTTTTGGATTGAGTCGCATTAGTTTAACCCATTCCTTCATAGAGATTTAGGTAATATACTATTATATCTCCATACAAATGACAGCCATTTAGCTATCATGCAGTGGATAAGTAGTCGCCATATCTATCTCGCCTCCATAGATATTACTGGGACTACATGAGATTCTGGCCTTTATTATGAACAATGGTTTGGCTCTTACATTGTCAATGTATGTCATATTGGTAATGGCGTCAAGAGGTGCTTCTATGAGGGAAAGGGTTAATGTATGTCATATTGGTAATGGCGTCAAGAGGTGCTTCTATGAGGGAAAGGGTTAAACATATTTTATTCAGTTCAATATATATACGGTATACATATACACAGGATATCTGAAATGGATTGGAAAACAAGCCGAGAGCTTATGTAAATTCCCGAGTGGCATTAACAGTTATGGTAACTTTCCAGCCGTTAATGGTACCCCGGTAGAACCACCAACCTTCTACACGCCAACTGGATACCTTCTTCACATGAAAGAATATGACAAATTGGGATTCGAACCTACAGTGGTGAGGGGTAAGTGATTTGATGACAAACAACATTAACCAGTCGGCTGCCACTAATTGTTGTTTGTCCGTATCGGACATACACGGATGTATATGGATATATATATATAACATGGACGATATTTCTGTTTTTACATTGGTAACCACTTTATTTACAGCTTAATGCAGTCGTGTAGCATGTAAATCAGAAATAAATTAACAGTGTCGTATTATAAAGTGAGCAAAACAATTTTACACTAATGGAGTGACTAATACCTTATACCTCAGTAATTTTTTTCTAATGGCGTCTTCTAATCAACATAGGCGAACTATTACATACTATCCTTAAATTGACACATCGCCATTTCTCAATCATATTTTCAAATGTCCAATAAAACGATTATAAAATGTGACCTACAATACTCCAACAAAGAAGCTAGACGAAGTGGGTTTAGCAAGGATATAGTGGGTTTCCTGGAGATCTAGTCAGCTTCGCGAAGATATAGTGGGTTTCCTGGAGATCTAGTCAGCTTCGCAAAGATATAGTGGGTTTCCTGGAGATCTAGTCAGCTTCACGAAGATATATTGGGATTCCTGGAAATCTAGTCAGCATAGCGAAGATATAGTGGGTTTCCTGGAGATCTATTCAGCTTCACGAAGATATATTGGGTTTCCTGGAGATCTAGTCAGCTTCACGAAGATATATTGGGTTTCCTGGAGATCTAGTCAGCATAGCGAAGATATAGTGGGTTTCCTGGAGATCTATTCAGCTTCACGAAGATATATTGGGTTTCCTGGAGATCTAGTCAGCTTCACGAAGATATATTGGGTTTCCTGGAAATCTAGTCAGCATCGCGAAGATATAGTGGGTTTCCTGGAGATCTATTCAGCTTCACGAAGATATAGTGGGTTTCCTGGAGATCTAGTCAGCTTCACGAAGATATAGTGGGTTTCCTGGAGATCTAGTCAGCTTCACGAAGATATAGTGGGTTTCCTGGAGATCTATTCAGCTTCACGAAGAAATAGTGGGTTTCCTGAAGATCTAGTCAGCTCCGCGAAGATATAGTGGGTTTCCTGAAGATCTAGTCAGCTTCGCGGAGATATAGTGGGTTTTGCGGAAGTGGGTTTCGTGGAGATATAGTGGGTTTCACGAAGATATAGTGGGTTTTTGGTTCAATATTTAATTCGAAAGAGGGGAATTCCAAAACGAAAAATGCATAATCGTTTTTCATGAAATCTTACAACTTGCTCCTTTAAACTCATTTTCCTGTTCAGAAATTGCATTGTATGCGAGTGTCCCTATTTAGGTATGACAACAATTTGAATAACTTATGCTAAAAGTATTTACGCAAATAAATTTCCCTGCTATTATGATTTACTACGGAGAAGCAGTTACACACCAGCAGTATGAAAAAATATGCTATCCAAATCGAAATAAAATTATTTATTTTTAGAGTCTTCATTAAAAATGTGGAAGTCGTGATAGCGAATTCGCAAAAGGCTCGGAGTTTGAGCCCCGCTGGAGCCGTTACGATTGCGCCCTTAGACAAGGCATTTAAATTCCACGTTGCCTCTTCTCTCTCCCTTGTGGCGATGGATTCCATCAGGAATGAGGTCTCGCGAGTGATTAATATAAGCTGTAAGAACTTGTTTCGGAATAAAGTTAAAAATATATTTGTATAAACTAAACTACGGTATTAAAAATATTAAAATGGGAGTTATTTATTAAGAAACTACGGTAATAACGGTTTTGTAAAGAAAGTAATTGCACGATAACAACCGTGTTTGTACGATAACAACTTTGTTTGCATGATAACAACCGTGTTTGTACGATAACAACCTTGTTTGCACGATAACAACCGTGTTTGTACGATAACAACCTTGTTTGCACGATAACAACCTTGTTTGCACGGTACGATAACAACCTTGTTTGCATGATAACAACCGTGTTTGTACGATAACAACCTTGTTTGCACGATAACAACCTCAAACAACCACAAACCACCACAAACAACCCAAAACAACCAAAACAACCACAAACAACCACAAACAACCACAACAACCCCAACACCAACAAACAACCTTGACGATAACACCTGTTTGTACATAACACCTTGTTGCATGATAACACAGTGTTTGTACGTACAACTTTTTGCACGATAACACCGTGTTTTACGATAACAACCTTGTTTGCACATAACAACCTTGTTTGCACTAGATAAAACCTTGTTTGCATGATAACACCGTGTTTGTACGATAACACCTGTTTCACGATAAACCTTGTTTGTACGATAACAACCGTGTTTGCACGATAACAACCGTGTTTGTACGATAACAACCGTGTTTGTACGATAACAACCGTGTTTGATATTACGAGGTATTTTGAACAGGAATATGACTTCAGTAATTCAACGGTTGCTCAATAAAACACGACAACGTATAACTCATAACACGAGACAGTAGTGAAGGTCTGACCCCCCCAGTACCACTCATATCCACAGCTCTTTATTTCTTTGGTCCCAAAATGCAGTGTCACATAAAACTAGATATACAGTGAAGCACGTCCGACTGACCACCTCTATCAAGAAACCACACTGTATTAAGCAGTTGGTTACCAGTCTCACACTGACCAATGGTGTAAATATTGACATTAAGCAACAACATGTCCTAAGCAGCCAGTGTTTGTCACTCCATTGACTGGCTGTTTAAGACAAGTTTAACTGTATACAATGATATGATCAATCTGTATCACTCTTCAAACACATTCCACTCAACAATGCAAACACAAAATATCACCATAAAACTAGTAACGATTCAAAAATCAAAAGTTTGCTTTGTTTGTTTTTGGATTTAGAGTGGCACGAACAGCTACGTTTATATAGCAACTTTCCAGCTTTAAGTGGCGGCGGAAGACCACAGATGCCCAACCGAGCATCGTTTCAGGCACAGGCACCTGGGTAGAACCACAGACCTACTGCAAACCAGTTTCCTCACATGAAACAATTTGACACACCCAGTGGGATTCAAACATACAACAGTGAGGGGCAAGTGATTTGAAATAAACTACAGTAACCACTCGGCCACCCAAAAACTAAATGTGCAAGTAAATATTTTTGAGAACAATCATAAAATGCTTTTTTAAAACGGGAGATGTGTAAGAAATAAATGGCCGTATTCCACTCAGTGCAACACTATATACAGTATAACTTCCCTTAAGCAACAAGTGAGGGGAAAGCCAGGTTTGGCTGCTTACTGGAGGTGACCAGCTTGCAATCGGATGCCAGTCTTGTTATCAAATGCCAGCCTGCAATCGGATGCCAGTCTTGTTATCAAATGCCAGCCTGCAATTGGATGCCAGTCTTGTTATCAAATGCCAGCCTGCAATCAGATGCCAGTCTTGTTATCAAATGCCAGCCTGCAATCGGATGCCAGCCTGCAATCGGATGCCAGTCTTGTTATCAAATGCCAGCCTGCAATCGGATGCCAGCCTGCAATCGGATGCCAGTATTGTTATCAAATGCCAGCCTGCAATCGGATGCAAACTTTTTGGGATTGTACACATTTAACACACAATTCGGACAGTTTATGAATTTCTTCTGAAGTACCAGCCTACTGTACGTACATTGGTTTCCCTAAGACTGAGACAAGATGACACTGTTCTCTCAGTGTGCTGGTAATAACTTCCAAGTACCATCCATCCCAGCAAGACATTACCACAAGTTTCCTGGTCATTTATTACATGAAGCACCACTTAGATCTCCCCACCCACCATTGGGAACTATGGCCACAGTTTGGCTTTAAATAGCTGGAATAGTGCATCTTGGCCCCACATAGCTGGAATAGTGCATCTCTAGGCCCCACATAGCTGCAATAGTGCATATCTAGGCCCCACATAGCTGGAATAGTGCATCTAGGCCCCACATAGCTGGAATAGTGCATCTAGGCCCCACATAGCTGGAATAGTGCATCTTGGCCCCACATAGCTGCAATAGTGCATCTCTAGGCCCCACATAGCTGCAATAGTGCATCTCTAGGCCCCACATAGCTGGAATAGTGCATCTCGGCCCACATAGCTGGAATAGTGCATCTTGGCCCACATAGCTGGAATAGTGCATCTTGGCCCCACATAGCTGCATAGTGCATCTGGGCCCCCACATAGCTGGAATAGTGCATCTCGGCCCCACATAGCTGCAATAGTGCATCTTGGCCCCACATAGCTGCAATAGTGCATCTCGGCCCCACATAGCTGGAATAGTGCATCTCTAGGCCCCACATAGCTGGAATAGTGCATCTTGGCCCCACATAGCTGCAATAGTGCATCTCGGCCCCACATAGCTGCAATAGTGCATCTTGGCCCCACATAGCTGCAATAGTGCATCTGGGCACCACCCATTCCATTGAACTGGTATATGAATACAATTTATCTCGATATACAACGAAGCATGCATTGTAATAATGATTATCACAGAAACATAATAAACATAGTTTATAGAACATAATCTATATAGAACATAATCTATATAGAACATAATCTATATAGAACATAACATATATAGAACATAATCTATATAGAACATAATTCATAGAACATAATCTATATAGAACATAATCTATATAGAACATAATCTATATAGAACACAATCTATATAGAACATAATCTATATAGAACATAATCTATATAGAACACAATCTATATAGAACATAATCTATATAGAACATAATCTATATAGAACATAATTCATAGAACATACAAAATAAAGCAAGTCTTGATACACCCGAGCTCGGGTCTTATGCAAATATTCTACAAGAATTTTAACAAATCCAATATGAGGCGACTAGGTAAATGATTAAATCAACATTCTAACATCACTCAGCATTGTATCTGTATATACACAAAGAAGAAATCTGCAATAAAACATTGTTTAGCAAGTGACATCAAACACAACGTCATTTTACTCACACTAGGATGACTTTTACAAACTCTATAAAAATGACGCCAACTATTTTTGTGCTTTTTAGATATTTTGTCATGTTAGAATTAAAATAATATTTGTCTTTTGAGTTATTTATAGTTAATTCTAACACGACCCAGCTAATAACATACATACTTGTAGAGTAAAATCTATCTTGGGTTATTCTGCAATATACCTACCTTGAACTATGCTGCGCATGCACCGTGTTTTGGCTATTCCATTTATACAATGCGTGTAATGTTTTATGAATGAAAGTCACGTGATGTTTGTAAAAAATACCGTGGGAATTCACGGAAGTGAGCTATTTTTAGAATCAGATAATCTCTTGTCCGTCTTGTTTTTCTGTTAAGTAACGTTTCAGTTACTATTCTGTACAGTTTTATTTGACAAAATAAATAAAATTATTGATCAGTTACAACGTTTGTTCATTTATGCACTAAATTGATATTTTCCATAAAAAATAACGTCGCCCCTTACGCGGGAGGAAATTTCGAAAGCCAAATGCAGCGGCGTTTGAAGAAAATACTTCTTTAAAATTATTAGAAGTAAGTCGTGTTAGAATCGAAATAATAAGTATCAACCGTGGTATATCGCAGAATAACCCGTGTTTGAAGTTCTTATGCGAAGGCCTGAGTGATATATTTCTACGCATAAGAACGACAAACGATGGTTTATCATTCTGAGCTCGGAAACAACCATTTAAGGCCTTAATTCCTATGCATCAGAATGACAACCATGTTTATTCGACAATAAATAACTGACAGACAAATATTTCTTAAGCTACACACATATATGATGTATAATAGAACTTTTCATGTGACAACTTTCTACCAGGTTACAGCATAAAGTCTACCTTACCAATAAAGAATGTTTAACTGTTTCATAGATAGTGATACACCAGGGTTCATTCTAGGTCAGAATTTTTGGGAGAAGTGAGAAAGTGCTCGATGGTGTTATTTAATTAATTTAAACAAAATATGCTTAAAATGCACAGTACAACCATTAAATACAACATTTGAATAGGAGTCCTTTATAATGGGCCAATGTATTTTACTACCCAAAATTTTGTCTGGGGCTACCAGAGGGCGATTATTTCGCCCACATCGCCTCTCTAAAATGATCCCTAATACACCTAATATGTATAAAATATAGTCAGTAACTACATACAAACACATTTCTATATTGCATCATTACGTTGTATCGGAATAACTTATCTTTGAATCATGTTTATAAAATCTCGATGAAAGTTAACTGTCACAGTCTCTTAAACAATATTATCACAATATTAACACTCGGAAATCATTGCAATCGCACACGGCTTTACCCTTACTATGTTGGAAACGAGCATATTCATTTTTGCAAACAGCATAGAACGTGTCATCTGATCAGGTTCTATGCTATTCCGATAGTGGAACTAAAACACTTGACCGAATAGCAAATAACATAGATCCTGACCAGATGCAGCACTATGCCGCGGCTGATCTGGATCTATGTTGTTTGCACATTCCTTCCAATTTATTCAGTATTTTAAGGGTTAATAAAAAAAGCAAAAAAAAGCAGGTCCCTTACTTTTTCTGGGCCACAATCAATCTATTCTATTTCTTTTCTATACTGCCAAACAATCAATTTATGATTATAACTGGCAACAGTCCCTTTCTTTTCCTGGGCCACAATCGATCTATTGTTCTATTTTTATTTTATACTGCCAAACTTCTTTTTGAAGTGCCCTGCCCAAGAGCACAATTGTAACGGCTATACCTGGGCGCTAACTCCTGACCTCTGACACCTGAAGTGAACTTGCTACAACTGTGCCATCATTGACTTCCACAGTTTATGGTATACAAGAGAGAAGACTGGTGACCCAGCTAAGGGCTATATATATATATTCTATATGAAAAAATTCTTCACGAACCCAAAATATGGAGAAATGAGGCAGCTGAGGGAGAGCATTTATCCAGCTAAAGCACTATAACATATAGCACGAATGATATGAACTACGTGTACACAACTATATCGTTGGAGCTCACTGTAAATGTCACATATATAACTAACTAACAGGCTGCAAAGCAGATATACGATTTTAGGCAGCTACATTAAACGCTGTTCTCACATCCGGAGAAATCAGTAATCAAACATGACTTATACAAGCACTCCAATCAAACATGACTTATACAAGCCCTCCAATCAAACATGACTTATACAAGCACTCCAATCAAACATAACTTATACAAGCACTCCAATCAAACCCGACTTATACAAGCACTCCAATCAAACATGACTTATACAAGCACTCCAATCAAACATGACTTATACAAGCACTCCAATCAAACATGACTTATACAAGCACTCCAATCAAACCCGACTTATACAAGCACTCCAATCAAACATGACTTATACAAGCACTCCAATCAAACATGACTTATACAAGCACTCCAATCAAACATGACTTATACAAGCACTCCAATCAAACCCGACTTATACAAGCACTCCAATCAAACATGACTTATACAAGCACTCCAATCAAACATGACTTATACAAGCACTCCAATCAAACATGACTTATACAAGCACTCCAATCAAACCCGACTTATACAAGCACTCCAATCAAACATGACTTATACAAGCACTCCAATCAAACATGACTTATACAAGCACTCCAATCAAACCCGACTTATACAAGCACTCTAATCAAACATGACTTATACAAGTACTCCAATCAAACATGACTTATACAAGCACTCCAATCAAACCCGACTTATACAAGCACTCCAACAATCAAACCCGACTTATACAAGCACTTCAATCAAACGAGACTTATACAAGCACTCCAATCAAACATGACTTATACAAGCACTCCAATCAAACCCGACTTATACAAGCACTCCAATCAAACCCGACTTATACAAGCACTCCAATCAAACATAACTTATACAAGCACTCCAATCAAACATGACTTATACAAGCACTCCAATCAAACATAACTTATACAAGCACTCCAATCAAACATGACTTATACAAGCACTCCAATCAAACCCAACTTATACAAGCACTCCAATCAAACATGACTTATACAAGCACTCCAATCAAACATGACTTATACAAGTACTCCAATCAAACATGACTTATACAAGCACTCCAATCAAACATGACTTATACAAGCATTCCAATCAAACCCGACTTATACAAGCACTCCAATCAAACATGACTTATACAAGCACTCCAATCAAACATGACTTATACAAGCACTCCAATCAAACATAACTTATACAAGCACTCCAATCAAACATGACTTATACAAGCACTCCAATCAAACCCGACTTATATAAGCACTCCAATCAAACATGACTTATACAATCACTCCAATCAAACATAACTTATACAAGCACTCCAATCAAACATGACTTATACAAGCACTCCAATCAAACCCGACTTATACAAGCACTCCAATCAAACATGACTTATACAAGCACTCCAATCAAACATGACTTATACAAGCACTCCAATCAAACATGACTTATACAAGCACTCCAATCAAACCCGACTTATACAAGCACTCCAATCAAACATGACTTATACAAGCACTCCAATCAAACATGACTTATACAAGCACTCCAATCAAACATGACTTATACAAGCACTCCAATCAAACATGACTTATACAAGCACTCCAATCAAACATGACTTATACAAGCACTCCAATCAAACATGACTTATACAAGCACTCCAATCAAACATGACTTATACAAGCACTCCAATCAAACATAACTTATACAAGCACTCCAATCAAACGACTTATACAAGCACTCCAATCAAACATAACTTATACAAGCACTCCAATCAAACATAACTTATACAAGCACTCAAATCAAACATAACTTATACAAGCACTCAAATCAAACGTGAAATAATGAAATGCGACTTAAGCACTCCAATCAAACATGACTTATACAAATACTCCAATGAAATGCGACTTAAGCACTCCAAAACAGAAGTAGAGCTCCCCACTATACAAAAATAAATAAATATGAATTTTATATATTTCACAACGATTACGAAACAACTTTTAACATTTATATTAACCATTCTCGTTGTCACGGATGAAAGTGTACATGTGGTCCTGTGTGGGAGGAAACAGCATTACTCTGAGAACACCCACATTGAGTGGTCCTGTGTGGGAGGAAACAGCATTACTCTGAGAACACCCACATTGAGTGGTCCTGTGTGGGAGGAAACAGCATTACTCAGAGAACACCCACATTGAGTGGTCCTGTGTGGGAGGAAACAGCATTACTCAGAGAACACCCACATTGAGTGGTCCTGTGTGCGAGGAAACAGCATTACTCAGAGAATACCCACATTGAGTGGTCCTGTGTGGGAGGAAACAGCATTACTCAGAGAACACCCACATTGAGTGGTCCTGTGTGGGAGGAAACAGCATTACTCTGAGAACACCCCATTGAGTGGTCCTGTGTGGGAGGAAACAGCATTACTCTGAGAACACCCACATTGAGTGGTCCTGTGTGGGAGGAAACAGCATTACTCAGAGAACACCCACATTGAGTGGTCCTGTGTGGGAGGAAACAGCATTACTCTGAGAACACCCCATTAAGTGGTCCTGTGTGGGAGGAAACAGCATTACTCTGAGAACACCCACATTGAGTGGTCCTGTGTGGGAGGAAACAGCATTACTCAGAGAACACCCATTGAGTGGTCCTGTGGGGAGGAAACAGCATACTCTGAGAACACCACATTGAGTGGTCCTGTGTGGGAGGAAACAGCATTACTCTGAAAACACCCACATTGAGTGGTCCTGTGTGGGAGGAAACAGCATTACTCAGAGAACACCCACATTGAGTGGTCCTGTGTGGGAGGAAACAGCATTACTCTGAGAACACCCACATTGAGTGGTCCTGTGTGGGAGGAAACAGCATTACTCTGAGAACACCCACATTGAGTGGTCCTGTGTGGGAGGAAACAGCATTACTCTGAGAACACCCACATTGAGTGGTCCTGTGTGGGAGGAAACAGCATTACTCAGAGAACACCCACATTGAGTGGTCCTGTGTGCGAGGAAACAGCATTACTCAGAGAACACCCACATTGAGTGGTCCTGTGTGGGAGGAAACAGCATTACTCTGAGAACACCCACATTGAGTGGTCCTGTGTGCGAGGAAACAGCATTACTCAGAGAACACCCACATTGAGAAATCCTGATTTGGCGACATACTTCCCTGTAAGAGGATCAAACCCAGGTTGCATTGGTGAGAAGCGAATGTAACCACGGGTTACTGTTACATACAGGGAAGTATTTTGAAATAAGATAAGTAGGAGTGGATAGGACGCACGCTCAGCGAAACAGAATAAAACTTTGAAAGTTGCATTAACATTTAAATTAGAATTTATACCTAAGAGTGTGTGTGTGTGTGTGTGTGTGTGAGCCGGACGTATACATTTTAGTATTCAAACAAATAAACGCCAAAGTCTGAGAGATATTGCAAATTTGAACCTCTGCAATTAAGCACGTTACTGTATGAATTACATCACAGAAATCCAAAACATGAACGGACATGAAGACAGAATCTTTCAAAATACATTCACACTAATTCATGCAGTCCGGAAATATTGTTCAGCATCAATGAAATGCAGTTACAGCCTGTGCAAATGTTTCTATTTTGAAATAATGAAGTGTTTGGGTTCATAAATGCTGGACTGGCAACACTGGTGTGTAATCCAACCCCCACATGTGTCTGTCTCTAGTTGATTTACTTCATTCTAACATTTTAATACAGTTTTATTACTCTGGTGTTTCTATCTTGGTGGCTGTGTGGATTTTGTTGTTCTCTCAACTGTTGTTATTGTTGCTGAAACAGGAAATGGTAATACTAATAAATGTATATTCAAGTACATAATTAACCTGTCCTAGAATGTAATCTGATGACAACCATGCTATAATTAACCTGTCCTAGAATGTAATCTGATGACAACCATGCTATAATTAACCTGTCCTAGAATGTAATCTGATGACAACCATGCTATAATTAACCTGTCCTAGAATGTAATCTGATGACAACCATGCTATAATTAACCTGTCCTAGAATGTAATCTGATGACAACCATGCTATAATTAACCTGTCCTAGAATGTAATCTGATGACAACCATGCTATAATTAATCTGTCCTAGAATACAATCTGGTGACAACCATGCTATAATTAACCTGTCCTAGAGTGCAATCTGGTGACAACCATGCTATAATTAACCTGTCCTAGAATACAATCTGGTGACAACCATGCTATAATTAACCTGTCCTAGAATACAATCTGATGACAACCATGCTATAATTAACCTGTCCTAGAATACAATCTGGTGACAACCATGCTATAATTAACCTGTCCTAGAATACAATTTGATGACAACCATGCTATAATTAACCTGTACTAAAATGCAATCTGATGACAACCATGCTGTAATCAACCTGTTGTAGAATGCAATCTGGTGACAACCATGCTATAATTAACCTGTCCTAGAATGTAATCTGATGACAACCATGCTATAATTAACCTGTCCTAGAATACAATCTGGTGACAACCATGCTTATAATTAACCTGTCCTAGAATACAATCTGGTGACAACCATGCTATAATTAACCTGTCCTAGAATACAATCTGGTGACAACCATGCTATAATTAACCTGTCCTAGAATACAATCTGGTGACAACCATGCTTATAATTAACCTGTCCTAGAATGTAATCTGATGACAACCATGCTATAATTAACCTGTCCTAGAATGTAATCTGATGACAACCATGCTATAATTAACCTGTCCTAGAATGTAATCTGATGACAACCATGCTATAATTAACCTGTCCTAG
>CM026397.1:81749812-81767237 GCA_014843695.1 Archivesica marissinica
CAACCATGCTATAATTAACCTGTCCTAGAATGTAATCTGATGACAACCATGCTATAATTAACCTGTCCTAGAACGTAATCTGATGACAACCATGCTATATTTAACCTGTCCTAGAATGTAATCTGATGACAACCATGCTATAATTAACCTGTCCTAGAATGTAATCTGATGACAACCATGCTATAATTAACCTGTCCTAGAAGTAATCTGATGACAACCATGCTATAATTAACCTGTCCTAGAATGTAATCTGATGACAACCATGCTATAATTAACCTGTCCTAGAATGTAATCTGATGACAACCATGCTATAATTAACCTGTCCTAGAATGTAATCTGATGACAACCATGCTATAATTAACCTGTCCTAGAATGTAATCTGATGACAACCATGCTATAATTAACCTGTCCTAGAATGTAATCTGATGACAACCATGCTATAATTAATCTGTCCTAGAATACAATCTGGTGACAACCATGCTATAATTAACCTGTCCTAGAGTGCAATCTGGTGACAACCATGCTATAATTAACCTGTCCTAGAATACAATCTGGTGACAACCATGCTATAATTAACCTGTCCTAGAATACAATCTGGTGACAACCATGCTATAATTAACCTGTCCTAGAATACAATCTGGTGACAACCATGCTATAATTAACCTGTCCTAGAATACAATTTGATGACAACCATGCTATAATTAACCTGTACTAAAATGCAATCTGATGACAACCATGCTGTAATCAACCTGTTGTAGAATGCAATCTGGTGACAACCATGCTATAATTAACCTGTCCTAGAATGTAATCTGATGACAACCATGCTATAATTAACCTGTCCTAGAATACAATCTGGTGACAACCATGCTTATAATTAACCTGTCCTAGAATACAATCTGGTGACAACCATGCTATAATTAACCTGTCCTAGAATACAATCTGGTGACAACCATGCTATAATTAACCTGTCCTAGAATACAATCTGGTGACAACCATGCTTATAATTAACCTGTCCTAGAATGTAATCTGATGACAACCATGCTATAATTAACCTGTCCTAGAATGTAATCTGATGACAACCATGCTATAATTAACCTGTCCTAGAATGTAATCTGATGACAACCATGCTATAATTAACCTGTCCTAGAATGTAATCTGATGACAACCATGCTATAAATAACCTGTCCTAGAATACAATCTGGTGACAACCATGCTATAATTAACCTGTCCTAGAGTGCAATCTGGTGACAACCATGCTATAATTAACCTGTCCTAGAATACAATCTGGTGACAACCATGCTATAATTAACCTGTCCTAGAATACAATCTGGTGACAACCATGCTATAATTAACCTGTCCTAGAATACAATCTGGTGACAACCATGCTATAATTAACCTGTCCTAGAATACAATTTGATGACAACCATGCTATAATTAACCTGTACTAAAATGCAATCTGATGACAACCATGCTATAATTAACCTGTCGTAGAATGCAATCTGGTGACAACCATGCTATAATTAACCTGTCCTAGAATGTAATCTGATGACAACCATGCTATAATTAACCTGTCCTAGAATACAATCTGGTGACAACCATGCTATAATTAACCTGTCCTAGAATGTAATCTGATGACAACCATGCTATAATTAACCTGTCCTAGAATACAATCTGGTGACAACCATGCTTATAACTAACCTGTCCTAGAATGTAATCTGATGACAACCATGCTATAATTAACCTGTCCTAGAATACAATCTGGTGACAACCATGCTTATAACTAACCTGTCCTAGAATGTAATCTGATGACAACCATGCTATAATTAACCTGTCCTAGAATACAATTTGATGACAACCATGCTATAATTAACCTGTACTAAAATGCAATCTGATGACAACCATGCTATAATTAACCTGTCGTAGAATGCAATCTGGTGACAACCATGCTATAATTAACCTGTCCTAGAATGTAATCTGATGACAACCATGCTATAATTAACCTGAGAATACAATCTGGTGACAACCATGTTATAATTAACCTGTCCTAGAATACAATTGGGTGACAACCATGCTATAATTAACCTGTCCTAGAATGTAATCTGATGACAACCATGCTATAATTAACCTGTCCTAGAATGTAATCTGATGACAACCATGCTATAATTAACCTGTCCTAGAATGTAATCTGATGACAACCATGCTATAATTAACCTGTCCTAGAATACAATCTGATGACAACCACGCTATAATTAACCTGTCCTAGAATACAATCTGGTGACAACCATGTTATAATTAACCTGTCCTAGAATACAATTGGGTGACAACCATGCTATAATTAACCTGTCCTAGAATGTAATCTGATGACAACCATGCTATAATTAACCTGTACTAAAATGCAATATGATGACAACCATGCTATAATTAACCTGTCCTAGAATGTAATCTGATGACAACCATGCTATAATTAACCTGTCCTAGAATGTAATCTGATGACAACCATGCTATAATTAACCTGTCCTAGAATACAATCTGATGACAACCACGCTATAATTAACCTGTCCTAGAATACAATCTGGTGACAACCATGTTATAATTAACCTGTCCTAGAATACAATGGGTGACAACCATGCTATAATTAACCTGTCCTAGAATGTAATCTGATGACAACCATGCTATAATTAACCTGTACTAAAATGCAATCTGATGACAACCATGCTATAATTAACCTGTCCTAGAATGTAATCTGATGACAACCATGCTATAATTAACCTGTCCTAGAATACAATCTGATGACAACCACGCTATAATTAACCTGTCCTAGAATACAATCTGGTGACAACCATGTTATAATTAACCTGTCCTAGAATACAATCTGGTGACAACCATGCTATAATTAACCTGTCCTAGAATACAATTTGATGACAACCATGCTATAATTAACCTGTACTAAAATGCAATCTGATGACAACCATGCTATAATTAACCTGTCGTAGAATGCAATCTGGTGACAACCATGCTATAATTAACCTGTCCTAGAATGTAATCTGATGACAACCATGCTATAATTAACCTGTCCTAGAATGTAATCTGATGACAACCATGCTATAATTAACCTGTCCTAGAATGTAATCTGATGACAACCATGCTATAATTAACCTGTCCTAGAATACAATCTGATGACAACCACGCTATAATTAACCTGTCCTAGAATACAATCTGGTGACAACCATGCTATAATTAACCTGTCCTAGAATACAATCTGGTGACAACCATGCTATAATTAACCTGTCCTAGAATACAATATGATGACAACCATGCTATAATTAACCTGTCCTAGAATACAATCTGGTGACAACCATGCTATAATTAACCTGTCCTAGACTACAATCTGGTGACAACCATGCTATAATTAACCTGTCCTAGAATACAATTTGATGACAACCATGCTATAATTAACCTGTCCTAGAATGTAATCTGATGACAACCATGCTATAATTAACCTGTCCTAGAATACAATCTGATGACAACCACGCTATAATTAACCTGTCCTAGAATACAATCTGGTGACAACCATGCTATAATTAACCTGTACTAAAATGCAATCTGATGACAACCATGCTATAATTAACCTGTCGTAGAATGCAATCTGGTGACAACCATGCTATAATTAACCTGTCCTAGAATGTAATCTGATGACAACCATGCTATAATTAACCTGTCCTAGAATGTAATCTGATGACAACCATGCTATAATTAACCTGTCCTAGAATACAATCTGGTGACAACCATGCTATAATTAACCTGTCCTAGAATACAATCTGGTGACAACCATGCTATAATTAACCTGTCCTAGAATACAATTTGATGACAACCATGCTATAATTAACCTGTACTAAAATGCAATCTGATGACAACCATGCTATAATTAACCTGTCGTAGAATGCAATCTGGTGACAACCATGCTATAATTAACCTGTCCTAGAATGTAATCTGATGACAACCATGCTATAATTAACCTGTCCTAGAATACAATCTGGTGACAACCATGTTATAATTAACCTGTCCTAGAATACAATTGGGTGACAACCATGCTATAATTAACCTGTCCTAGAATGTAATCTGATGACAACCATGCTATAATTAACCTGTCCTAGAATGTAATCTGATGACAACCATGCTATAATTAACCTGTCCTAGAATGTAATCTGATGACAACCATGCTATAATTAACCTGTCCTAGAATACAATCTGGTGACAACCATGCTATAATTAACCTGTCCTAGAATGTAATCTGATGACAACCATGCTATAATTAACCTGTCCTAGAATGTAATCTGATGACAACCATGCTATAATTAACCTGTCCTAGAATACAATCTGATGACAACCACGCTATAATTAACCTGTCCTAGAATACAATCTGGTGACAACCATGCTATAATTAACCTGTCCTAGAATACAATCTGGTGACAACCATGTTATAATTAACCTGTCCTAGAATACAATTGGGTGACAACCATGCTATAATTAACCTGTCCTAGAATGTAATCTGATGACAACCATGCTATAATTAACCTGTCCTAGAATGTAATCTGATGACAACCATGCTATAATTAACCTGTCCTAGAATACAATCTGATGACAACCACGCTATAATTAACCTGTCCTAGAATACAATCTGGTGACAACCATGCTATAATTAACCTGTCCTAGAATACAATCTGGTGACAACCATGCTATAATTAACCTGTCCTAGAATACAATATGATGACAACCATGCTATAATTAACCTGTCCTAGAATACAATCTGGTGACAACCATGCTATAATTAACCTGTCCTAGACTACAATCTGGTGACAACCATGCTATAATTAACCTGTCCTAGAATGTAATCTGATGACAACCATGCTATAATTAACCTGTCCTAGAATGTAATCTGATGACAACCATGCTATAATTAACCTGTCCTAGAATACAATCTGATGACAACCACGCTATAATTAACCTGTCCTAGAATACAATCTGGTGACAACCATGCTATAATTAACCTGTCCTAGAATACAATCTGGTGACAACCATGTTATAATTAACCTGTCCTAGAATACAATTGGGTGACAACCATGCTATAATTAACCTGTCCTAGAATGTAATCTGATGACAACCATGCTATAATTAACCTGTCCTAGAATGCAATCTGATGACAACCATGCTATAATTAACCTGTCCTAGAATGTAATCTGATGACAACCATGCTATAATTAACCTGTCCTAGAATACAATCTGATGACAACCACGCTATAATTAACCTGTCCTAGAATACAATCTGGTGACAACCATGCTATAATTAACCTGTCCTAGAATACAATCTGGTGACAACCATGCTATAATTAACCTGTCCTAGAATACAATATGGTGACAACCATGCTATAATTAACCTGTCCTAGACTACAATCTGGTGACAACCATGCTATAATTAACCTGTCCTAGAATACAATTTGATGACAACCATGCTATAATTAACCTGTCCTAGAATACAATCTGATGACAACCACGCTATAATTAACCTGTCCTAGAATACAATCTGGTGACAACCATGCTATAATTAACCTGTCCTAGAATACAATCTGGTGACAACCATGCTATAATTAACCTGTCCTAGAATACAATATGATGACAACCATGCTATAATTAACCTGTCCTAGAATACAATCTGGTGACAACCATGCTATAATTAACCTGTCCTAGACTACAATCTGGTGACAACCATGCATGCTATAATTAACCTGTCCTAGAATACAATTTGATGACAACCATGCTATAATTAACCTGTCCTAGAATGTAATCTGATGACAACCATGCTATAATTAACCTGTCCTAGAATACAATCTGATGACAACCACGCTATAATTAACCTGTCCTAGAATACAATCTGGTGACAACCATGCTATAATTAACCTGTCCTAGAATACAATCTGGTGACAACCATGCTATAATTAACCTGTCCTAGACTACAATCTGGTGACAACCATGCTATAGTCTGGTGACAACCATGCTATAATTAACCTGTCCTAGAATACAATTTGATGACAACCATGCTATAATTAACATGTCCTAGAATGTAATCTGATGACAACCATGCTATAATTAACCTGTCCTAGAATGTAATCTGGTGACAACCATGCTATAATTAACCTGTCCTAGAATACAATCTGGTGACAACCATGCTATAATTAACCTGTCGTAGAATGCAATCTGGTGACAACCATGCTATAATTAACCTGTCCTAGAATACAATCTGGTGACAACCATGCTATAATTAACCTGTCGTAGAATGCAATCTGGTGACAACCATGCTATAATTAACCTGTACTAAAATGCAATCTGATGACAACCATGCTATAATTAACCTGTCGTAGAATGCAATCTGGTGACAACCATGCTATAATCAACCTGTCCTAGAATGCAATCTGGTGACAACCATGTTATAATTAACCTGTCCTAGAATACAATCTGGTGACAACAATGCTATAATTAACCTGTCCTAGAGAGCAATCTGGTGACAACCATGCTATAATTAACATGTCCTAGAATACAATCTGGTGACAACCATGCTATAATTAACCTGTCCTAGAATACAATCTGGTGATAACCATGCTATAATTAACCTGTCCTAGAATACAATTTGATGACAACCATGCTATAATTAACCTGTCCTAGAATGCAATCTGGTGACAACCATGCTATAATTAACCTGTCCTAGAATACAATCTGGTGACAACCATGCTATAATTAACCTGTCCTAGAATACAATTTGATGACAACCATGCTATAATTAACCTGTCCTAGAATGCAATCTGGTGACAACCATGCTATAATTAACCTGTACTAAAATGCAATCTGATGACAACCATGCTATAATTAACCTGTCGTAGAATGCAATCTGGTGACAACCATGCTATAATTAACCTGTCCTAGAATACAATCTGGTGACAACCATGCTATAATCAACCTGTCCTAGGATGTAATCTGATGACAACCATGCTATAATTAACCTGTCGTAAAATGCAATCTGGTGACAACCATGCTATAATTAACCTGTCCTAGAATACAATCTGGTTACAACCATGCTATAATTAACCTGTCCTAGAATACAATCTGGTGACAACCATGCTATAATTAACATGTCGTAGAATGCAATCTGGTGACAACCATGCTATAATTAACCTGTCCTAGAATACGACAACCATGCTATAATTAACCTGTCGTAGAATGCAATCTGGTGACAACCATGCTATAATTAACCTGTCCTAGAATACAATTTGATGACAACCATGCTATAATTAACCTGTACTAAAATGCAATCTGATGACAACCATGCTATAATTAACCTGTTGTAGAATGCAATCTGGTGACAACCATGCTATAATTAACCTGTCCTAGAATACAATCTGGTGACAACCATGCTATAATCAACCTGTCCTAGAATACAATCTGATGACAACCATGCTATAATTAACCTGTCGTAAAATGCAATCTGGTGACAACCATGCTATAATTAACCTGTCCTAGAATACAATCTGGTGACAACCATGCTATAATTAACCTGTCCTAGAATGCAATCTGGTGACAACCATGCTATAATTAACCTGTCCTAGAATACAATTTGATGACAACCATGCTATAATTAACCTGTACTAAAATGCAATCTGATGACAACCATACTATAATTAACCTGTCGTGGAATGCAATCTGGTGACAACCATGCTATAATTAACCTGTACTAAAATGCAATCTGATGACAACCATACTATAATTAACCTGTCGTGGAATGCAATCTGGTGACAACCATGCTATAATTAACCTGTCCTAGAATACAATTTGGTGACAACCATGCTATAATCAACCTGTCCTAGAATGTAATCTGATGACAACCATGCTATAATTAACCTGTCGTAAAATGCAATCTGGTGACAACCATGCTATAATTAACCTGTCCTAGAATACAATCTGGTGACAACCATGCTATAATTAACCTGTCCTAGAATGCAATCTGGTGACAACCATGCTATAATTAACCTGTCCTAGAATGTAATCTGGTGACAACCATGCTATAATTAACCTGTCCTAGAATACAATCTGGTGACAACCATGCTATAATTAACCTGTCATAGAATGCAATCTGGTGACAACCATGCTATAATTAACCTGTCATAGAATACAATCTGGTGACAACCATGCTATAATTAACCTGTCGTAGAATGCAATCTGGTGACAACCATGCTATAATTAACCTGTCGTAGAATACAATCTGGTGACAACCATGCTATAATTAACCTGTCCTAGAATGTAATCTGGTGATAACCACAGTAAAGTAACTAGTCCTGGAATGGATATCTGGTTTGTACCAGTAAGATGTATCAGAATACTGCTTCAACAAGTCAAGACTATACTTACATAGTGTTATATCAAATGCCTTAGCAAGCTCTTCTAAGGAATATAATCCGTTGCCATCCGTATCAAACCATTCAAGATCATCTTCATTTGGAGTCTGTGGTCCCAAATGATCCAATAAAGCGATGTAATTCACCTGGCCGGACCCACGGTCCCAACGTTGATAATTCAACTTAAAATCTGAAAAATGACATTGTTCTGTGGGTTGTGATGCTCAATACATGCTTGGTATACATGTATATTGGGTTGTGATGTTCAATACATGCTTGGTATACATGTATATTGGGTTGTGATGTTCAATACATGCTTGGTATACATGTATATTGGGTTGTGATGTTCAATACATGCTTGGTATACATGTATATTGGGTTGTGATGTTCAATGCATGCTTGGTATACATGTATATTGGGTTGTGATGTTCAATACATGCTTGGTATACATGTATATTGGGTTGTGATGTTCAATACATGCTTGGTATACATGTATATTGGGTGTGATGTTCAATGCATGCTTGGTATACATGTATATTGGGTTGTGATGTTCAATACATGCTTGGTATACATGTATATTGGGTTGTGATGTTCAATACATGCTTGGTATACATGTATATTGGGTTGTGATGTTCAATGCATGCTTGGTATACATGTATATTGGGTTGTGATGTTCAATACATGCTTGGTATACATGTATATTGGGTTGTGATGTTCAATGCATGCTTGGTATACATGTATATTGGGTTGTGATGTTCAATGCATGCTTGGTATACATGTATATTGGGTTGTGATGTTCAATGCATGCTTGGTATACATGTATATTGGGTTGTGATGTTCAATACATGCTAGGTATACATGTATATTGGGGTGTGAAGTTTGTTACATGCATGTATATTGGGGTGTGATGTTTGTTACATGCATGTATATTGGGGTGTGATGTTTGTTACATGCATGTATATTGGGTTGTGAAGCTTGTTACATGTATGTATATTGGGGTGTGTATATTGGGGTGTGAAGTTTGTTACATGCGTGTATATTGGGGTGTGATGTTTGTTACATGCGTGTATATTGGGGTGTGTATCATCTGAACGCCTTTCGTTGTACATAATTGTAACAAGTAAAAGCGTCTCGTCAATGAACAAGTACTCGGTGATCTTGTACATTTTATCCCTGCAGAAAGGTCCATATAATCTGCTATCAAAATATTGTTGCGTCACAGAAAACGCATTTAATGATTCTCATTGCGTCTCTGGCCATTTCATTGCATCAAAACCGCAAGAAACGCACAGTGAGAAAACACTGCATTATCGAATTCTGATGTACAGAAATATCTGTGCTAATCAGTTGTAGGATTAAAGACTACCATTTAATCCAATTAGCCGTAATTAAAATTTATCAACACCCCATGCAATCAAGTGCCAAACAGTTGATTTCCAATAAACAAACGCTTGTCATCATCGCACGCGTGACCGCACACGCGACCTTCACTTTCATGGATTTTCGGCCGATTATGTTTCTTGAAAAATATTATTTTGCTGATATTTATGGCATGCGCCAAGGATTTTCGCCAACTGAAGATTTTTGGACCCAGATTTAATTTCTATGCGCATTTGGCGACAAATGCGACCGACAGCGGGAACCCTGCCAAGCACTACCTGCACTACTACATCGTAGCCTGCCAAGCACTACCTGCACTACTACATTGTAGCCTGCCAAGCACTACCTGCATTACATCATTGCCTGCCAAGCACTACCTGCACTACTACATTGTAGCCTGCCAAGCACTACCTGCACTACATCACTGCCTGCCAAGCACTACCTGCACTACTATATTGTAGCCTGCCAAGCACTACCTGCACTACTACATCATTGCCTGCCAAGCACTACCTGCACTACTACATCATTGCCTGCCAAGCACTACCTGCACTACATCACTGCCTGCCAAGCACTACCTGCACTACTACATCATTGCCTGCCAAGCACTACCTGCACTACTACATCATTGCCTGCCAAGCACTACCTGCACTACTACATCATTGCCTGCCAAGCACTACCTGCACTACTACATCGTTGCCTGCCAAGCACTACCAGCACTACTACATCACTGCCTGCCAAGCACTACCTGCACTACTACATCATTGCCTGCCAAGCACTACCTGCACTACTACATCGTTGCCTGCCAAGCACTACCTGCACTACTACATCGTTGCCTGCCAAGCACTACCTGCACTACTACATCATTGCCTGCCAAGCACTACCTGCACTACTACATCGTTGCCTGCCAAGCACTACCTGCACTACTACATTGTAGCCTGCCAAGCACTACCTGCACTACTACATCATTGCCTGCCAAGCACTACCTGCACTACTACATCGTTGCCTGCCAAGCACTACATGCACTACTACATTGTAGCCTGCCAAGCACTACCTGCACTACTACATCATTGCTTGCCAAGCACTACCTGCACTACTACATCATTGCCTGCCAAGCACTACCTGCACTACTATATTGTAGCCTGCAAGCACTACCTGCACTACATCACTGCCTGCCAAGCACTACCTGCACTATTACATCATTGCCTGCCAAGCACTACCTGCACTACTACATCATTGCCTGCCAAGCACTACCTGCACTACTCCATTGTTGCCTGCCAAGCACTACCTGCACTACTACATCATTGCCTGCCAAGCACTACCTGCACTACTACATCGTTGCCTGCCAAGCACTACCTGCACTACATCACTGCCTGCCAAGCACTACCTGCACTACTACATTGTAGCCTGCCAAGCACTACCTGCACTACTACATTGTAGCCTGCCAAGCACTACCTGCACTACTACATTGTAGCCTGCCAAGCACTACCTGCACTATTACATCATTGCCTGCCAAGCACTACCTGCACTACATCGTTGCCTGCCAAGCACTACCTGCACTACTACATCATTGCTTGCCAAGCACTACCTGCACTACATCACTGCCTGCCAAGCACTACCTGCACTACATCGTTGCCTGCCAAGCACTACCTGCATTACTACATCATTGCTTGCCAAGCACTACATGCACTACATCATTGCCTGCCAAGCACTACCTGCACTACATCGTTGCTTGCCAAGCACTACATGCACTACATCATTGCCTGCCAAGCACTACCTGCACTACTATATTGTTGCCTGACAAATCTGAGCACTCTACCTGCATCGCTATCATACAAACCCCAAAAATTGTGCAATAAAGCAATCTTCGCATCACATTGATAACGTGCTTAGTATGATAACAGCTTTGACTACAAGCATAGGAAGATATTTTAATGGCCGCTGCACTGTACAAATAGTGCTATTGTGAATTTACATTATACAGACATAAGCCAGGCTCCAAAATTGATTTTTGACATGTATTTACCTTCTTCAGTTCTTATCCAGTCTACCTTAAACGTTCTGTGTGCTTGTGTGCTTGGTTTCTCTGTTGGGGGTTCTGTAATGATAAACATGCATTTATGTTAAACTTGTCCACTTGTATACTAACATTTCTGCCATAGAAAGCGAAATCATGCTTCAAATAGAAAATTAAGACTATTATTTTTATGCTATTTTATGAAATATAGAAATTTATCAGTGAAAAAAAATGTGCTATTGCTATTGGTTGAATGCAGTGAAATAACACATTTGATTTATCACTGCTCTGTGCACGTGGTTCCTAGCCACTGCATGTTGAAATGCAACATGAACGTTTTGGAAATGTTTTCCTTGTTCATTTGGTAAAATATAATTTGATCATAAACTGAAACAAACAAATATCCTCTATATATTCATACATAAATTTGGTGAATTTCAAAAATTGGACAAAAAATCGGTAAAATTGCATTTGTGCCATATGGTAACCTTTCTTACTCAACTGGTTTTAGTATAATTGATGATGCTGCTTGCGGTGAAAGAAAAATCGATACACAGTCTGTGTTCAAGTTTTCTGCTCTGGTGTACGATATAGTTTGGAGAAACAAGCGATTCTCAGTCAAAAGAGCTGTTTTACATAATTAGATAATCGAGGTTGATCAGAGAATCATATAATCCGCGGACAATCATTAATCCAGATCTAATCAACTGAACCATGTAATTACCCCCCTGGACTATACAAATAACAAAAGTCGTATTAAATTGCCGGAGGCTAATTGGTCTCCGAAGCAACAAAATACAACAATGTACATGGCACAATGTGTGAATAAACAGATTAAAGCAGTCAACATTAACAGGTCATATTTGATTAATATGTTGCTAGCATCATACAATATGTTTAAGCCATGCATCTTTTTGAAATTCAGCTGTCAAAATTATTTTGAATCAAATTAAATAATCAATATACATACAGCTGTAGTAGTAGTCGGATATGTAAATATTTCGGACATATTTATTCAACTGAATTACTGCTGAATTTGTTACCAACTTGCTATTGATGTTAAATGATGTGTGTGCATGCTACAGGTACATTCTATGTATTTTGGATTCATTTGCTTTCTAATCGGGGGGGAGAAGCTAAATTCCAAGATTCAGGAAATTATAAATACAATAAAAGTGCTTAGTAGGAGGTATCTTCTGAGCCAATTATGCTGTACCAAAATATAACTTGTGACATGTAGGTCTGCTTCAAAAGTTAATTATTTTGTAATTGTTGCAATGATCTCCTCTGTGATATAAAATACTGTGTAACACAGGTGTACCCACGTTTCTGTGGGATAAACCCACCTTTCTCAAGGTTTAGTCATTGCTGAAAAGAACTCTACTAAACAGGCTAGAATATTGCCATTTACAAAAAAAACCAGTTAAAACAAACGTAAGTGAACATTATGCTACAACTTAGATCGCTGTGTACGCACCTGTTTGTGTCCCCGATTCCTCTGTTTCCTCTATTAGTTTTGTTGCTGTTGGTTTAGCGACAGGTTTTCCTGTAATTACTTTCACAGTGTCCAACTTTTCTGTAGCCATTTCAGTGGCAGGAGGAGGTTGTGTTCCTATCTTCACTTTCTCTGTTGTTGTTGTCGTCGGCGACTGTGTTCCTGAATCTGTGGAAGCAGCTGGATAACGGGAACAATAGAACAAGTCAATGCAACATACAGCACTAAATAATAACCACACTAACATTTCTTTTAATTGTATGCAAAATCTAAATGAATTACACACAAGTCACGTGTCATACAGTGTACAGTCAAACTTGTATTAAGAGTCCACCAAACGTAATGGCAGAAACTGGTCTCTAAGCATGAATTGTCTCTTAATATAGGCTAATTTGTTTCTTAGCAACACAATCATTAACTGAAGTGGTATCAAGGATGAGAGTGGGTATCCCAAAAAAAAGCTTATTATATTTAATGCACAATTTACATGTCATAAATTTATGCTGGGAGTCATATTCTAGCCACGAGAAATCAGTCAACCAAGTTGATTTAAATTTTCTCTCCATTTTGGCTAGTTTCGTTTTCATTACGCTTGACTCGGAGGTGGGTGGGGAATGGCCATGGGGCTGTGACATTTCGGCCATTTTATTTAATTTTTTATTCAACAGTAACGGAGGAGGATCTGTATGGCTTGTCGATGCATCAAACTTGGAGGAACTCTACTCTTTGCGACAATTGGTGCGAAAAAATTTAACAGTGTCCGCAATTTCTTCTTGGGTGCGCATTCGTCAGTTTGTTCCGACATTTTGGAACAGAAAAAACACTTAAAAAAAGATCAACTATCGATCGATGCGCTTTCGATTGGCTAAAGGAAATACGAATCATCCAATCGCTTTCAACTATGTACGAGTGTCTATTTAAAGACTATTTCCGGATATGCCGATTCGTCCCCAGACATATTGGCCGCCGCAATGGGAATCGCACCTAGACCAATTTTGATGCGACATTTTCGTTTTTATGGCGATAATGTCGCAATTACGCAGCCTGAGCAGAACACTGAAAAAGACAGATATTAATCGGATTTTGTTCTGAATTTACCTGTCCTGTTGACATTGGTGGACAGGTGCAAGCTGCGCGAGTCTGGTTTCTAACACACAACCCTATTGGTGGAAAGGTAAAAGCAGACCGGATTTCCAACAAATCACAGTAGCTATAGCGAAAATATGTAGACAGACATCAGGTGATCAACCAAAATACGGACCGTGAACGCTTCGAAATCATTGATAGAATAAAATAACCCATAGCCCCTCAGAATTTTAAGCCGGAGTTACACGATTCAGTAAAAACGGACATTTACACTCTGAAAAAAAAACCGGAATTCCGGGAAAAAACAGAAAACTCTCATCCCTGTGGTATATTAGTATAAGTGGTCTCTTAATGCACACAGTCATCAAGCAAGTTTGACTGTATTAGTAGATGGACGACAATAAAAAAAAAATGAATAAAAATCACATATGAAAATAATTTAGGAAAATCAGATATCATAATGTATAAAATACACGAGTGATACGCACTTGTGATACGCACTTGTGATACGCACTTGTGATACGCACTTGTGATACGCACTTGTGATACGCACTTGTGATACGCACTTGTGATACGCACTTGTGATACGCACTTGTGATACGCACTTGTGATACGCACTTGTGATACGCACTTGTGATATGCACTTGTGATATGCACTTGTGATACGCACTTGTGATACGCACTTGTGATATGCACTTGTGATACGCACTTGTGATACGCACTTGTGATATGCACTTGTGATATGCACTTGTGATACGCACTTGTGATACGCACTTGTGATACGCACTTGTGATATGCACTTGTGATACGCACTTGTGATACGCACTTGTGATACGCACTTGTGATATGCACTTGTGATACGCACTTGTGATATGCACTTGTGATATGCACTTGTGATATGCACTTGTGATACGCACTTGTGATATGCACTTGTGATACGCACTTGTGATGCACTTGTGATACGCACTTGTGATATGCACTTGTGATACGCACTTGTGATACGCACTTGTGATATGCACTTGTGATACGCACTTGTGATACGCACTTGTGATATGCACTTGTGATACGCACTTGTGATACGCACTTGTGATATGCACTTGTGATACGCACTTGTGATACGCACTTGTGATATGCACTTGTGATACGCACTTGTGATACGCACTTGTGATACGCACTTGTGATACGCACTTGTGATACGCACTTGTGATATGCACTTGTGATACGCACTTGTGATATGCACTTGTGATACGCACTTGTGATATGCACTTGTGATACGCACTTGTGATATGCACTTGTGATACGCACTTGTGATATGCACTTGTGATACGCACTTGTGATATGCACTTGTGATACGCACTTGATACGCACTTGTGATATGCACTTGTGATATGCACTTGTGATACGCACTTGTGATATGCACTTGTGATACGCACTTGTGATATGCACTTGTGATATGCACTTGTGATACGCACTTGTGATATGCACTTGTGATACGCACTTGTGATATGCACTTGTGATATGCACTTGTGATACGCACTTGATACGCACTTGAATATGTTTTCAATTTGAATGCTATACGAATGCATCACATAAACAGTTGATTAGTTTATACAAATTTATTTTAGTTCGATTGTGAAACAAATTTTACAACTTATTTTAATCACTCTCGAGACCTCGTTCCTGATGGAATCCATCGCCACGAGGGAGAGAAAAGGCAACGTGGAATTTAAATGCCTTGCTTAAGGGCACAATTGTAACGGCTCCAGCGGTGCTCGTTCTCTGGGCCTTTGGCACCTGAAGCGATCGCGCTATCACGACTTCCACAAAGTTGATTAAATATACTTGGAATGTTCAACAATGGTTGGGTGTTCTCAGGTTTGTAATAGTAGTAATGACAGGGTTCACTGATAATGAAAGGGACATTTAATGACTGATTTTGGTCTACTGTTGTAAAAAAACTAGTTTGTCAGTCATGGAAATCTCAAATTTAAGGACTTTTGAGGACTAAATGGGAATTTTGGCTATTTGTAAAGACTTTTGAGTAATGAATTTGGTATTTTTAACCTTACGGACAATTAATGATTTTTAAGGACCCGTACTAACCCCGGGTACAGTATGGCTCACACCAACACACAATTCATCCACAAGCAATCTTCATCTTTGACCGATTTACCCCTAAACAAATACGCTTCATCTATGGATAACGACCACTGTGGCTACACAAATTGGGGACTGAAAGTCCATTACTTCATAGGATATTGTGTTTTCTTGGGGGTTTCAAAGTCCCACAGACAGATTCGGTCATATGCCGACTCTCTAGCTATTATTGACGGAGGAAGACCCTGTGTGCCCCTCCGAGTAGTATTATTGATGGAGGAAGACCCTGTGTGCCCCTCCGAGTAATATTATTGATGGAGGAAGACCCTGTGTGCCCCTCCGAGTAATATTATTGATGGAGGAAGACCCGGTGTGCCCCTCCGAGTAGTATTATTGATGGAGGAAGACCCTGTGTGCCCCTCCGAGTAGTATTATTGATGGAGGAAGACCCTGTGTGCCCCTCCGAGTATATTATTGATGGAGGAAGACCCTGTGTGCCCCTCCGAGTAGTATTATTGACGGAGGAAGACCCTGTGTGCCCCTCCGAGTAGTATTATTGATGGAGGAAGACCCTGTGTGCCCCTCCGAGTAGTATTATTGACGGAGGAAGACCCTGTGTGCCCCTCCGAGTAGTATTATTGACGGAGGAAGACCCTGTGTGCCCCTCCGAGTAGTATTATTGATGGAGGAAGACCCTGTGTGCCCCTCCGAGTAGTATTATTGACGGAGGAAGACCCTGTGTGCCCCTCCGAGTAGTATTATTGATGGAGGAAGACCCTGTGTGCCCCTCCGAGTAATATTATTGATGGAGGAAGACCCTGTGTGCCCCTCCGAGTAATATTATTGATGGAGGAAGACCCGGTGTGCCCCTCCGAGTAGTATTATTGATGGAGGAAGACCCTGTGTGCCCCT
>CM026397.1:81768237-81866424 GCA_014843695.1 Archivesica marissinica
TGTGCCCCTCCGAGTAGTATTATTGATGGAGGAAGACCCTGTGTGCCCCTCCAAGTAGTATTATTGACGGAGGAAGACCCTGTGTGCCCCTCCGAGTAATATTATTGACGGAGGAAGACCCTGTGTGCCCCTCCGAGTAGTATTATTGATGGAGGAAGACCCTGTGTGCCCCTCCGAGTAATATTATTGATGGAGGAAGACCCTGTGTGCCCCTCCGAGTAGTATTTCAGGCACGGACTGACACCCAGTACGCTGGTACAACAATAAACCTTCCAAAAGCCAGCTAGGGAGCTCCATCACATGCAACAATCTACACCCGATCTTGGATTTGAACCTATAGCGTTGAGGGCCAATGATTTAAGTCGATGACATAACGACTCGGCCTCTATTCACAGAATATTATATGGAAATAGTTTAGCACTGCACGGTCCTACAACTTTTGACGCATTGACAAGACTATCAACTGATGGTAACCAATAAAAGGTTTGACACTGCATACCCGGGCATTCATGTTATTGAGTGGATATGGTATTTGTATTAAAGGCTACTAAGACCTTCTGAACCAATAGGCTTCACCTAGTAACGAACGCCAATGTCCCTACCAATTTGAAGAATGTGGGAATATAGGTCTCAAGATATTGAGTGGAAGTGTGACAAACAGTGAAAAAACGTAATGATCTCAAATACAGTACCTGCACGTTCAAATACAGTACCTGCATGTTCAAATACAGTACCTGCATGTTCAAATATAGTACCTGCATGTTCAAATATAGTACCTGCATGTTCCAATTTGCTTTGAAGTGTTGCTAAGTAAATCCTTGTACCATCCATTTGATGCGTTAGGTTATTTATTGTGTTGGATTGTGTAATTAAAATATGGGACATGGTGGAAACATCCAACTTCAGATGCACGAACGTTGCATTTAGATTCTGAAAGTAGGAAAAACAAATGTTATAAATGTGCAAGCAACACAGCATATAAAACTGATGATAATGATGTTTCTTTGTTTGTTATTAGGGGTTTAAAGTCACAACAATAGCTTAGTTTATACAAATTGTATACAGATTATACAGATTGCGACAATAATTTAGGTCATACGGCGACTCTCCAGCTATGATTGGTGGAGGAAGAACCTGGCTGCACCTCTGAGCAGTATTGCAGGCACAGACGGGCACTCGGGTAGAACCACCGACCTACCGCAAGCCAGCTAGATAGCTTCCTCACAAGGAAGAATTTGACGCCCCCAGTGGGATTCGAACCTACAGCAGTCATGGGCTAGTGATTTGAAGTAAACAACCATAACCACTCAGCCACTATATATGTATACATAACAAGGCAGACTTTTTGTATCCCTTGGGGATATTTCACACGTGTAAGGAAGAAAAAAAGGACTACAGCTCGGTATAAACAATATGGCGCTGCACAAATTTCTGATTCAACCTAATTTCAGATATCCATAAAGTAAAAAGTTGAGCTACTGTTGAGTGACTTAATTACAGCGTACAGTATCTCCACATATCCATGTCCACATTACACTATTGTACAACTACATGTAGCAGGATGGCTGTAATACGATTAACCTTCAACAATTAACTACAATAACACAGTGCATAAGTATATAGCAGGATGACTGGAATATGATTAACCTTCAACAATTAACTACAATAACACAGTGTATAAGCATATAACAGGATGACTGTAATACGATTAACCTTCAACAATTAACTACAATAACACAGTGTATAAGCATATAGCAGGATGACTGTAATACGATTAACCTTCAACAATTAACTACAATAACACAGTGTATAAGTATATAGCAGGATGACTGGAATATGATTAACCTTCAACAATTAACTACAATAACACAGTGTATAAGTATATAGCAGGATGACTGTAATACGATTAACCTTCAACAATTAACTACAATAACACAGTGTATAAGTATATAGCAGGATGACTCTAATACGATTAACCTTCAACAATTAACTACAATAACACAGTGTATAAGTATATAGCAGGATGACTACAATACGATTAACCTTCAACAATTAACTACAATAACACAGTGTATAAGTATGTAGCACAATGACTGTAATACGATTAACCTTCAACAATTAACTACAATAACACAGTGTATAAGTATATAGCAGGATGGCTGGAATACGATTAACCTTCAACAATTAACTACAATAACACAGTGCATAAGCATATAGCAGGATGACTCTAATACGATTAACCTTCAACAATTAACTACAATAACACAGTGTATAAGTATATAGCAGGATGGCTGGAATACGATTAACCTTCAACAATTAACTACAATAACACAGTGCATAAGCATATAGCAGGATGACTCTAATACGATTAACCTTCAACAATTAACTACAATAACACAGTGTATAAGTATGTAGCACAATGACTGCAATACGATTAACCTTCAACAATTAACTACAATAACACAGTGTATAAGTATGTAGCACAATGACTGTAATACGATTAACCTTCAACAATTAACTACAATAACACAGTGTATAAGCATATAGCAGGATGACTGCAATACGATTAACCTTCAACAATTAACTACAATAACACAGTGTATAAGCATATAGCAGGATGACTGTAATACGATTAACCTTCAACAATTAACTACAATAACACAGTGTATAAGCATATAGCAGGATGACTGTAATACGATTAACCTTCAACAATTAACTACAATAACACAGTGTATAAGTATGTAGCACAATGACTGCAATATGATTAACCTTCAACAATTAACTACAATAACACAGTGTATAAGTATATAGCAGGATGGCTGGAATACGATTAACCTTCAACAATTAACTACAATAACACAGTGTATAAGCATATAGCAGGATGACTGTAATACGATTAACCTTCAACAATTAACTACAATAACACAGTGTATAAGTATATAGCAGGATGGCTGGAATACGATTAACCTTCAACAATTAACTACAATAACACAGTGTATAAGTATATAGCAGGATGGCTGTAATACGATTAACCTTCAACAATTAACTACAATAACACAGTGTATAAGTATGTAGCACAATGACTGCAATACGATTAACCTTCAACAATTAACTACAATAACACAGTGTATAAGTATGTAGCACAATGACTGCAATACGATTAACCTTCAACAATTAACTACAATAACACAGTGTATAAGTATGTAGCACAATGACTGCAATACGATTAACCTTCAACAATTAACTACAATAACACAGTGTATAAGTATATAGCAGGATGGCTGTAATACGATTAACCTTCAACAATTACAATGTTTTTTGGCTTTGGAATTTAAACCCACACCAACAGCTTAGGTCATGTGGCGACTCTCCAGCTATTACTGGTGGAGGAAGACACCTCTAAGTAGTATATAATGCACGGGTGGGCACCCAGGTAGAACAACCAATATTCCACAATCTAACTGGATAGCTATCTCATTTGAAATAATTTGTCTCCCCCAGTGGGTTTTGAACCTACAGCGGTGAGGGGCAAGTGATTTGAAGTCACCTACTGTAACCACTCTGCCACCTTAATAACAGTATTTACCTCAATCTTTGTTTCAAACCCATCCCCTAGGGTCTGGAACATGTCCATAGACACATATGCATCACCAGACACAGGCTCTAACTGAAAATATAAACAACAAAATAATTTAAGAATAATCCAGGACAACTTGATATTGTTGTCTGCATCAATTTTATTTCTCCAAGTACCCACCAGTTGTGATCAATATTTCATTTTCTCAGTCTTGCATCGGACCATAAAAATTAAATTTGTTATCCTTTATCGATTGGTTTACGAGTATAATTGTGATAGTCAAGTACGTGAGATGGTACGTGGTCGCCAGATAGGACAGGTGGTTTTCTCTGGGTACTTAGGTTTGCTCAAACACGAATGACCATTATTCGCCTTCATCGGCGCCAATGAGATGGATTAATGTAAGTTGTTAAAGCTTGTTCACACTCGTTTATACTTGAATCTGTACTTGAATACCTCAGACTTTTGCTCCATATCTTTGTATTTCTCCTCCATTTCTTTAAGGCTGTCTAATGCTTTCGTTATATTAGTCATGACAGCTTGTACATCGGCACTGGATGGCACAGGACCTTCGTTGATTAACTGAAAATCATGTAAATACAGAGTTCATAACCATTGCCCGATTATTCTGGTAGTGTAACTTAGTGTAGTTAACTTATTGTTGACTTTAGTGTACAAACACCGCAGAAAGGAGCATCTGTTGGTGTGTACATTCTACTGAAGCAGGTTCGAGTTTATTTGTTTGTTGGGTTTAACGTCGCACCGACAGCATAGGTCATGGCAACTTTCAAGCTATTATTGGTGGAGGAAGATCCCGGGTGTCTCTCCCGAGCAGAATTGCAGTAGCAGAGGGGCACCTGGGTAGAACCACCGACCAAACGCAAGCTAACTGGATACTTTCCTCACTTAAAACAATTTGACACCCCCAGTGGGATTCAAACCTACAGCGGTATTTGTATGTACATAATATTTAAACTTGACTATGTTTATTCAAAGAAATAAATACTGTTTAAACTAACCTACAGCGGTGAGGGGCAAGTGATTTGAGGTCACGACAGTAACCACTCGGCAACAGAGTCCCTTGGTTCAAGTAGTAACTGGGATTACATTTAATGAGTGTAGAGAAGAATTCTATAAGACCCTTTCATTCATTCTAATTTGTTTCCCATCATAACATGTGAATACATGGCTTCTATAAACTGGGAAATAATATATGTCTAAACATTAGACGGGTCAGTAGTCCAGTGCGCAACAAGTTGGCCCGAAAATCATTGGATCTCAGGTTCGATCCCCCGGCTGACACTAATTGTATTAACAGTATCTTCAGCTGGGACTATAAACCAAGATCTCATGTATCAGTACTATACACTGGCCATGTAAAAGAACCAGGGCTCCTTCTGGAATTGGAGGGTCTTCTGTATCCTGCACTATCCTCCATAACAACACACACACACACGCACGCACACACCACAGGCGGACGGACGGACATACATACGTATGGAGGCATCGCCACAATTAACAAGGGGGTGATGATAAATAAACATATAAAAACAAATAAAAGTGGTTAAATAAACTGGGGGAATAAGATGATCATCTTATCCCTTTTTTAATATTGAGGCCCCTTTCGGGTCATCCCATTTATTTTTGTTCTGTACATACATACAAAGCAATGCAGTTAATTAAACAATGGCATTTTATATTATTAATATTAAAAAACGTATATAGATATTGCATTCCATGTATCTACAAAACTGGTTTGTGGAGTGTTTTCCCCAGTTTGAAAAATAGAGGGAAAAAAATAGAGAATGAATTTGATCATTTCCATTTATTTTACTATATGAGCAATATCTAAAATGGTATTTTAAATGGTCATTTCTTAATGCAATCTCTCGTTCTATATTAATTCTGATATTCAGGTAGTTTCTGAAGTAGTCTAAGCGTGGCAATTTGTTTCTATATTTCATTCTATAAATGAAAAGATGTCAATTCTTCTACTTAACTTTATTTGTCAAACTCACCAAATCTTGCACAATATCTGATACACTAGATTTAAATTCTTCACTCATATAATCATCGGTGTTTGTTGCATGTTCGCTGGGTATAGAAGTACGCTCACTCGACATACTCGATAAATTACTCATCAACACACGAGTTGCATTCTCCAGATGCGTCAGTCTATCCTATAACAATACAAGAATCCAGATTATATGGTGCTACATTCATAAATACACAAACTATATACCGTATTTACTCGCCTATAAGATGGGGATATTTCCCGCTGATTTAAGGCTCAGTCAGGATCCCGTCTTATAAGCAGGTCACAAAACCTGACCTAAAAGTTTTCAGTCATTATCAGTTGGTTTGGCATTTTCTAAATGTCAGCCAGCTATATTTTATTTGTGTGTGTGTTTTACATTTATTTATCGTCGCTACCGGTTACCCATATGAGCGACGCCTCCTGAAGAGATTAGTCAGTTTAGATTTTGGAGGATAGTGCAATGATACAGATAGAGACCCATTCCAGAGTCTCCTCTGGTTCTTTTACGTGCACGGTGTAAAGCACCGACACAAGACGTCGGTTTAACGTCCCATCTGAAAGACTGTTAATTTTATTAGGGTCAGACGGGGGATCGAACCTGCGATCCCTGGATTACCAGTCCAGCGTGTTACCACTGGACTACATATCCGTCTGTATATTTTATTTGGTCAATTTGATCCATTTTTATACTTTTTTTCACCGACTTTTTGACGGGTATTAAATGTAATAATAACTGACATTAAATATATTATACATATTTGTTAATTCATATATTCATGCAATATTAATATTATTTTCATTAAATGAACAAAACACTAAAGTGTATAGTAAATTAATTCGAAATATGTGGAAAAGTTAGCAACGACACCAATTGGTCACAGTTTTCAAAAAGTCAGTCATATATATATATATATATATATATATATATTATCTTTTATTCCTCCATTTCTGAAGAGTTACATACAATCATCAAGAAAGATACAAAAGTGTATCTGCTTTATATTGTTTGGCAACATTAAACTGAGACAAATTAATCTCCGTCAACGCCTTCGTAACTTTTCGTGCAAATCACAATAATTACCGAACCGTTTATAATTGCTGGGTGCACCAAATACAAAATTACTAGCACTCGAATAATTCCAAATTGGGTTAAATTGTTATGGAAGAAAACTGTTTAAAACATTATTTTACAGTGAACAATAATGTACGAGGGTTGTTACATACAATTTCATCTTATTTACATCTATGGCTAGCCCACTATAGCATTTGTCTGTGTAATTCTTTGACAACCCTCGTATGTATAATGACATAAAGAGGCTGCCGGTGTTTCAAAGGTTTCCTGTCTGCCAAAACATGCCACGTTATCGTTTGATCTCACAATCATAGCAGCAGGTGTAAGGCTCTATCACACAGCTGTACGAGCTAGGCAGGCAGTTAGATAAACAGTCTAGTCATGTTTTGTTGATAATTTCACAACTTTGTGTGGCATTTCAGATTGAGTAAATGGCATGGGACAATATGCAAAATGTTCGTGTCTAAGTTGATCTTATGCTGGCTAACCGTTTAATGATTGGCTGTGTCTGTAAGAAAGGTTGTCCTTGTATAATTATGTCATGGATTAATTTACATATTTCGTATGTTTTTGAGTAATTAGCATGCAATAAAAGATAAAACATTATTTTATTGTGCACAAACAATCTCATGAATCAAATATCGGATATTATTTAGAAATCTATGCAATATTGTGATTGTCTTATCAGCTTGGATTATTTTGTGTGTAGCTGTGGATTGTGATTGTCAGCTTGGATTATTTTGTGTGTAACTGTGGATTGTGATTGATTGTGTAACTGTGACTGAATTTCACGAATAACCACAAACAAACTTAATAGGTTGATAGCACAGTAAATGTGTTTACCGGCGGCGAGGGTAAAGAAACTGAATCATCAAATGTGCTAGATGTTATCCATATGGTAATTAGGAAAGAAAATTGTTGAAAATTTCTTCAACTTGCACTGGCCAAAATTGTTTGCTCTGCTGTAAATTTGATCAACCCGTCTTATATGCGAGTCCATGCCAAAACCACAGATTACAGAACCAAAGTAGGGGTGTCGTCTTATAGGCGAGTCGCCTTATAGGTGAGTAAATACGGTATGCTATATGGTGCGACATTCATAAATACACAAACTTTATATGTTATATGGTGCGACATTCATAAATACACAACCTATATATATGTTATATGGTGCGACATTCATAAATACACAACCTATATATATGTTATATGGTGCGACATTCATAAATACACAACCTATATATATGTTATATGGTGCGACATTCATAAATACACAACCTATATATATGTTATATTGTGCGACATTCATAAATACACAACCTATATATGTCATATGGTGCGACATTCATAAATACACAACCTATATATAACCGGCAGCTATACTGTTGGGTGTCACCCATATATTCAAGAACACTGTTGTGTGTCAGCTAAACTGTTGGGTGTCACGCATAACTACAGTAACTTGTAAATGAAGGAATTGTTATATATTTCGGGTTTTACGCCTGCATCAGCACCATTTTGGGCTATATCGCCGGCGGGCAGTTTACCTAACAACACCTTTCCTGGGCAGGCTCCAACGGTTAACCAGTACTTGGGTGCACCAACCTCCGTAAGAAACTGCCAACTTTTTCATATAAATGAGACACGGCCTGAGCGGGGCTCGAACCCGTGACCATCAGTGATGATAGGTTACAGTGGTATACAAGTCAGCGACCTTAACCACTCGACCACGGAGGTGGACCCTAAATGAAGGAACTATACCGTTGGATTCTGCTTGCAATGAGTAAACACATGAACTACATCACACTGTGTGTGTCACTTGTACATATATAAATCATATGTAGTAACACATGAACTACATCACACTGTGTGTGTCACTTGTACATATATAAATCATATGCAGTAACACATGAACTACATCACACTGTGTGTGTCACTTGTACATATATAAATCATATGTAGTAAACACATGAACTACATCACACTGTGTGTGTCACTAGTACATATATAAATCATATGCAGTAAACACATGAACTACATCACACTCTGTGTGTCACTTGTACATATATAAGTCCGCCTCCGTGGTCGAGTGGTTAAGGTCGCCGACTTGTATACCACTGTAACCTATCATCACTGATGGTCACGGGTTCGAGTCCCGCTCAGACCGTGTTTCATTTATATGAAAAAGTTGGCAGTTTCTTACGGAGGTTGGTGTACCCAAGTACTGGTTAACCGCTGAAGCCTGCCCAGGAAAGGTGTTGTTAGGTAAACTGCCCGCCGGCGATATAGCCCAAAAATGGTGCTGATGCAGGCATTTGGGTAAATCACATATACATTTCAGAAAGACCAGAGAGGGGCAATGCAGCTGGCTATCAAACTTGGCTTGAAATATTATGCCAAAGAACATTGTGTGCAAATTTGGTGAAGATTGGATAAAAGATCATTATGTGCAAGTTTGGATAACAACTATTAAAGTAAGAGAGTGGACAGCAGAAATTTGGACAATTCAAGGGCCATAACTCCTGAGTGACCATGGAAATGTAGCTGGTAATAAAACATGGCCAATATAGCATGCCAACAAACCGTGCGTGCAAGTTTGATGTAGATTGGGTAATGGCTGTACAAGTTAGAGAGTGAACAGAAGAAATTTGGACAATTCCAAGGACTATAACTCAAGAGTGACTGGGGCAATCCAGCTGGTTATAGAACCTGGACGAAATATTATACCAACATATTGTGTGCAAGTTTGGTGAAGATTGGATAAAAACCTGTTCAAGCTAGAGAGTTGACAGTATGAATTTGGACAATTCATGGGCCATTACTCTGGAGTGACAAGCACAATGCAGCTGGTTATAGAATTTGGCTGAGATATTATATAGTGGAGATTTTGGACAATTCAAGGGCAGTATGTAGTGACGGGGCATTGCTGTTGGTTATCAAACTTGGCCGAGATATTATGCTAACAAACATTGTGTGCATGTTTGGTGAGGATTGGATAAAAATTGTTCAAGTTAGAGAGTGAACAACATCATTGTGGAACGCTGCCTGTTGCAACTTATTAAAACATTACTAGTACATATACAAGCAGTTATCCCGCTATGAAAATATGAAACTGTACCTCATACTGACTATAACTTCTTATTAGAACAGATATCTGGGTGGCTACAGTAGAATTCACATCTTGTATGTGCTGCGACAATCCCTGAAAATATACAATTGATATTCATTGAACACTTTGTAAATTATACTGAACTCTTTACAGATATCACCGGGAGTCAATAGATCCGCGTGTTTGTATATATTAGAGCAAGTATAATGGGCAGTCTCAATAATGTTAGATCTCTAACATTTATATAAAGATTATGGGCAATGCGTAAATGCCACTATGAATGCCTGTATTTTTTGTCATATTCTTCAAAAGCAGTTCATTTTCATCCTACACATATGTTGAATCAAATGATACTACAATCCATACACCTGTAAATAGTATGGTATATATACCGGTATATACCACCAAAATCATCCAAATTCTTATTTCCCAGTATTTCCTGGTATTTCCCGCCGAAATTGCCAACCCTGCTCAGAAACAGTTTAGGTCATATGGATACTCTCCAGCTAGTATTGGTGGAGAAACACCTCAGGTGCCCGTACAAGAAACAACAACAAGTTGAGGCATGGACGGCCACACGGGTACAACAAGTTGAGGCATGGACGGCCACACGGGTACAACAAGTTGAGGCATGGACGGCCACACGGGTACAACAAGTTCAGGCATGGACGGCCACGCGGGTACAACAGGTTCAGGCATGGACGGCCACACGGGTACAACAGGTTCAGGCATGGACGGCCACACAGGTACAACAAGTTCAGGCATGGACGGCCACACGGGTACAACAGGTTCAGGCATGGACGGCCACACGGGTACAACAGGTTCAGGCATGGACGGCCACACGGGTACAACAGGTTCAGGCATGGACGGCCACACGGGTACAACAGGTTCAGGCATGGACGGCCACACGGGTACAACAGGTTCAGGCATGGACGGCCACAGGGTACAACAGGTTCAGGCATGGACGGCCACACGGGTACAACAGGTTCAGGCATGGACGGCCACACGGGTACAACAGGTTCAGGCATGGACGGCCACACGGGTACAACAAGTTCAGGCATGGACGGCCACAACAGGTTCAGGCATGGACGGCCACACGGGTGCAACAGGTTCAGGCATGGACGGCCACACGGGTACAACAGGTTCAGGCATGGACGGCCACACGGGTACAACAAGTTGAGGCATGGACGGCCACACGGGTACAACAAGTTCAGGCATGGACGGCCACACAGGTACAACAGGTTCAGACATGGACGGCCACACGGGTACAACAGGTTCAGGCATGGACGGCCAACCCGGGTAGAACCACCGACCTTCCGCAAGCCAGCTTCCTCACATGAAACAATTTGACACCCCCAGTGGGATTCAAACATACAACAGTGAGGGGCAAGTGATTTGAAGTCAACAACAGTAACCACTCGGCAACGGAGGCTCCTCAAAGATTTTGGTAAACGTTCTGGTCTTCAGATTTACAGAAGCAAACATAAATTTGGAAGATCTCTGTCACAAGCAGCCTGTATTAAGCACCCTGCTCCCAGATTATTACTTGGCAAGCTCTGTTAAGCAATAACCTATGCTAAACTGTCACAAGACATTTGACAGTACCACTGTATTTCTATCTAGGAGCTTTGAAGTACAGTACACAATGTTGACAATGTTTGTGCTAGAGAACTTTCCGAGATTTCATACATGGAAATCTTTGCATCCAGGCAATTTCTAATTATATAGTATTTATACTGCGTGATAAATTATGTCATCATAGTTCGATAGTATATATATATATATGCAGGCCGGGATTAAACAGAAATAGCACAAATATTGAGGTGGAATATGTTGCATGTTGTGTCATAAGAGGTATACACGTAAATAGGCGGATGTGCATCCGAGATCCACACGAATCTAGTCCTAATAACTAATATAGGGACTTTTCTTTTTGGTAAAACATGAAATTTCATGAGAAAGAGGGAGTGGATAGTTTGTGTGTTTTGAGAAGACTTGAGACTAGTTGATTTGTATAAAAGATGTGATATAAAAAAATCAGACAATTGCAAATGGATGATGGAGTATACTGTAATATTTGGCGGGTGAATATTGTGTAAACATAGTGATGTCATTCAGCAGTAAGTGGTACTTTGGTTAAATGTTTTATTTGCAAATACTTCAGTATTCTGATAATGAACATACGCATTCTTTGAAAGGAAAAATAAAACGCCACTTCATATGCATTTTTTTAAAATTAAGTTTATTTAACATCGCTACCGGTTTCCCATTTGAGTGATGGGCAGTTTACCTAACAACACTTTCCTGGGCAGGCACGAGCGGCTAACCAGTGCATGGTGCACCAACCTCCATAAGAAACTGCCAACTTTTTCATATAAATGAGACATGGCCTGAGCGAATTTATCCCAGTGTCAACATCAGTACATAACTGTTTACACCGTTAATCACAATATAATAAACTTAATTATCCATAAAGTGAGGTAATTTACAAATAATAATTTCTCAATATCCAGTTTCATTGTAGGCAAACCTTTAAAAATTCACTTAAAATATAAATTAATTCTTATTAAAAATGGAAATATAAGACAGCAAGCATGATCTCATCAGTGTGCAGCACATTGTAAGTAATCTCATAGGCGGGTCTTTAATAATTGGCTAACTTTGATCATTCACTCCTTATAATATCTCAGTGTGCAGTACATTGTAAGTAATCTCATAGGCGGGTCTTTAATAATTGGCTAACTTTGATCATTCACTCCTTATAATATCTCAGTGTGCAGTACATTGTAAGTAATCACATCGCGGGTCTTTAATAATTGGCTAACTTTGATCATTCACTCCTTATAATATCTCAGTGTGCAGTACATTGTAAGTAATCACATCGCGGGTCTTTAATAATTGGCTAACTTTGATCATTCACTCCTTATAATAACTCCGTGTGCAGCACATTGTAAGTAATCTCATAGCGGGTCTTTAATAATTGGCTAACTTTGATCATTCACTCCTTATAATATCTCAGTGTGCAGTACATTGTAAGTAATCACATCGCGGGTCTTTAATAATTGGCTAACTTTGATCATTCACTCCTTATAATATCTCAGTGTGCAGTACATTGTAAGTAATCACATCGCGGGTCTTTAATAATTGGCTAACTTTGATCATTCACTCCTTATAATAACTCCGTGTGCAGCACATTGTAAGTAATCTCATAGCGGGTCTTTAATAATTGGCTAACTTTGATCATTCACTCCTTATAATATCTCAGTGTGCAGTACATTGTAAGTAATCTCATATTGGGGCTTTAATATTTGGCTAACTTTGATCATTCACTTCCTTATAATATCTCAGTGTGCAGTACATTGTAAGTAATCACATCGCGGGTCTTTAATAATTGGCTAACTTTGATCATTCACTCCTTATAATAACTCCGTGTGCAGCACATTGTAAGTAATCTCATAGCGGGTCTTTAATAATTGGCTAACTTTGATCATTCACTCCTTATAATATCTCAGTGTGCAGCACATTGTAAGTAATCTCATTGCGGGTCTTTAATAATTGGCTAACTTTGATCATTCACTCCTTATAATATCTCAGTGTGCAGCACATTGTAAGTAATCTCATAACGGGTCTTTAATAATTGGCTAACTTTGATCATTCACTCCTTATAATATCTCAGTGTGCAATACATTGTAAGTAATCTCATATTAATATTTGGCTAACTAAGATGCAATTGGCACAAAATTGAATTAGTTAATATTGGGGTTTCGCAAGTATTGACAAAAGGTGACAACTTGAGAGAAAACATAGTTTGCCACTGTTGTGGATGGACAATAACATAAATAATTAAATATACAGTGAATAATTAAATATACTGTCTAGAACCTACCTCAATAACATTTGCCAGCTCCGGTTTAATATTTCCATTATCTGATGAAGATTTCTCCTCCGGTACCTAAAATTCATTGAAATGACTACATTTACACAGAGCATATATTAACCCTATTCACATAAGAGCTTTTAGGCTAATACACTACTGTACCTCCATACACACAAGTTGTATGATACGACAGCCATTTAAACTGTTAGCATATCTACCCCACCTCTACAGATACTACAGCATATCTACCCCACCTCTACAGATACTACAAGAGGTTCTGGCCGTTATTACTTAGATATGAATTTTATCCCATTTTTTGTCGTTATTTGCCAACCACAATACTGTTTACCACCCAGGTTGATACGCTGTTTTCCAGTGATATTATTAATAATTAAATTAATTAAATTTTGCTGGTTTGATACGGTCACGAATCGGTATCAAACCAAAAATGTCGTATCATAACTAGTTCCTTTTAAATAACGCATGCATACTCGGTGCTAGTTTGTTTACTTTGACAGATAACAGATGTTTGTAGTTCATATTTCAATCGTGTTTGTGTATCTAATTCAGTAATTGTGATTTATTCCTGATAAATGGAAAATGGGATTTCGATTATTAAATGTTCAAATTCATATCAAAGTAATAAAGATGTTATTACATCGCTAGTTTCATACTAGGTATCGACACTAGGTAACTTGATATCAGCCCGAGATCGAAGGTATCGCTGATATGAAACTAGCCACGTAATAACCATCATGAATGTTGATTGGCTACAACATTGTCAATGTATGTAGTATTTGCTATGCAGTCATGAGTGGATTCTAAGTAGGAAAAGGTTAAATAAAACAAGACAATCATTGTAACATAGCCAAGTGGTTCATACGATATTCTTAGGTTGAAATTAAAAATGAAATTTCAAGATGATAACAATCTTTATTTTAATTAGCTATTTATTAATCTACTAGTCACCAGATGCCCAAGTCAACATTTCAAATAGAGGGAAGTGAATCAGGTAAAAAATAAATTGCTTTCTTTATATTGCCTACAGGAAATAGGGAGACATTTTAACCCTTAAAATGCTGAATAAATTGGAAGGAATGTGCAAACAACATAGATCCAGATCAGCCATGTTTTATCAGGATCTATGTTGCTTGCCATTCAGCCAAGTGTATTAGCTCCACTAACCAAATAGCATACAGCTATCTGGTGTCTGATCTGGCTCTATGTTGTTTGCAAAGGCAACTTTAGTTGCAATTAGAAGGTTACGGGTCGAGTGTACAGGGGAGAGAATCCTCTACATAGTCTCTATGAAACACCTTCCCACCGAGCTATGTGGGGTTGTGGATACAGTGCCCGCCTTGTAAACGAGTGGTAGTGAGTTTGAGCCCCATCAGAACCATGGTGGTGGTGTAATTAGGAAAGACCTTTAAATCCACATGTCCTCTTCTCACTCCTTCATGGATATGGATGCCATCTGGAATGAGGTCTCGAGAGCAATTAATCTAATGTTTACAATTGCAAAAATTTAGTTTGTATTCGAGGCAAAATAAATATGTGAAACTCAATATAGACCACCCCAAACATCCCTATAGCTTACCGTAAGCCACGAATAATCCAAACATCCCTATAGCTTACCGTAAGCCACGAATAATCCAAACATCCCTATAGCTTACCGTAAGCCACGAATAATACAAACATCCCTATAGCTTACCGTAAGCCACGAATAATCCAAACATCCCTATAGCTTACCGTAAGCCACGAATAATATAATATGTAGTCTGCCATAACGAATGGCAACTCTGGTATGACTACGACAAATAATAACAGCAGTAATATTTGGGAAACTGGTACCCAACTCGTATAACTAGATACAATTTATATTAACCGGGATGGCAAACAGTGATGGAACAGTCACTGCAATTGTATTGTTCTGTCCCAATTGGGGAATTCCGGTTGTCGCTGATCAAGTTCCAGTTCAGAAATAACAATTATTTGAGTTACCTGAGTGTTGTTGATGGCTTGTATCTGGCTAGTGAGAGAATTTAACTTTTCGTTTGTGGATTTCATAAAAGGTGAAACACTATCCACTACATCTTTCATCCCCGACACATCACTGCCCAATGCTGCCAAACTCTGCATAAATATACCTTCATATATGTAGAAAATCTCCAAAATATACAAAGGATATTTGTTTGTTGCATTGTATGATCGAATTACATTTTACCGAAGGAACATCGAAAGCATCATTATGATAATAACAGCCGGCTATGTTGATGAATGAAATATAATTTGATAAGATTATTCTAGTTTTTATGATAGTAAATGAAGCAACTGTATGGTAAGTGGTGCTAGGTCGCGCTTACATGAGGGCATAAATGATGTCACTAACGATTTGATTCTGAAAACGTTAAAGACGACCATACGTCATAAAATATGTCACTGACAGCTGGAGTCCGAAAAAGTTTGTGTTGACAACATATCAACATGCAGTGGCTAGGAACCACAAGTATAAAGCAGTGAGAAATAAAATGTGTTATTCCATTGTTTTCAACCATTGGCAAAACACATTTTATTTCACTGATAAATGTCAATACAGGCAAACCTGTCTTAAGCATCCAGCCAAAGGAATCATATAGTGGCTGCTTAGTACAGGTGGTTGCTTAATAGAGGTAAAATGCATAGTAAATCAGCATATTTTGAATCTGGAAACTGGCTGCTTAATACAGGTTGGCTGCTTTATCGAGGTGACCACTAACACAGGTTTGCCTGTATTTCATTGGCAAGAATAAAATAAAAACAATAATAATAGGTGCCCCACTTGTAATGGATACTGTATCTGCCTCGTAATGGAGGGGTTGTGAGTTCCAGCCTAGACAGTAACCATGGTAGTGGTGCACTTGTAATGGATACTGTATCTGCCTAGTAATGGATGGGTTGTGAGTTCCAGCCTAGACAGTAACCATGGTAGTGGTGCACTTGTAATGGATACTGTATCTGCCTAGTAATGGATGGGTTGTGAGTTCCAGCCTAGACAGTAACCATGGTAGTGGTGCACTTGTAATGGATACTGTATCTGCCTAGTAATGGATGGGTTGTGAGTTCCAGCCTAGACAGTAACCATGGTAGTGGTGCACTTGTAATGGATACTGTATCTGCCTAGTAATGGATGGGTTGTGAGTTCCAGCCTAGACAGTAACCATGGTAGTGGTGCACTTGTAATGGATACTGTATCTGCCTAGTAATGGATGGGTTGTGAGTTCCAGCCTAGACAGTAACCATGGTAGTGGTGCACTTGTAATGGATACTGTATCTGCCTCGTAATGGAGGGGTTGTGAGTTCCAGCCTAGACAGTAACCATGGTAGTGGTGCACTTGTAATGGATACTGTATCTGCCTCGTAATGGAGGGGTTGTGAGTTCCAGCCTAGACAGTAACCATGGTAGTGGTGCACTTGTAATGGATACTGTATCTGCCTCGTAATGGAGGGGTTGTGAGGTCCAGCCTAGACAGTAACCATGGTAGTGGTGCACTTGTAATGGATACTGTATCTGCCTCGTAATGGAGGGGTTGTGAGTTCCAGCCTAGACAGTAACCATGGTAGTGGTGCACTTGTAATGGATACTGTATCTGCCTAGTAATGGAGGGGTTGTAAGGTCCAGCCTAGACAGTAACCATGGTAGTGGTGCACTTGTAATGGATACTGTATCTGCCTCGTAATGGAGGGGTTGTAAGGTCCAGCCTAGACAGTAACCATGGTAGTGGTGCACTTGTAATGGATACTGTATCTGCCTCGTAATGGAGGGGTTGTAAGGTCCAGCCTAGACAGTAACCATGGTAGTGGTGCACTTGTAATGGATACTGTATCTGCCTCGTAATGGAGGGGTTGTGAGGTCCAGCCTAGACAGTAACCATGGTAGTGGTGCACTTGTAATGGATGGGTTGTGAGTTCCAGCCTAGACAGTAACCATGGTAGTGGTGCACTTGTAATGGATACTGTATCTGCCTCGTAATGGAGGGGTTGTGAGGTCCAGCCTAGACAGTAACCATGGTAGTGGTGCACTTGTAATGGATACTGTATCTGCCTCGTAATGGAGGGGTTGTGAGGTCCAGCCTAGACAGTAACCATGGTAGTGGTGCACTTGTAATGGATGGGTTGTGAGTTCCAGCCTAGACAGTAACCATGGTAGTGGTGCACTTGTAATGGATACTGTATCTGCCTCGTAATGGAGGGGTTGTGAGGTCCAGCCTAGACAGTAACCATGGTAGTGGTGCACTTGTAATGGATACTGTATCTGCCTAGTAATGGAGGGGTTGTAAGGTCCAGCCTAGACAGTAACCATGGTAGTGGTGCACTTGTAATGGATACTGTATCTGCCTCGTAATGGAGGGGTTGTGAGGTCCAGCCTAGACAGTAACCATGGTAGTGGTGCACTTGTAATGGATACTGTACCTGCCTCGTAATGGAGGGGTTGTAAGGTCCAGCCTAGACAGTAACCATGGTAGTGGTGCACTTGTAATGGATACTGTATCTGCCTCGTAATGGAGGGGTTGTGAGGTCCAGCCTAGACAGTAACCATGGTAGTGGTGCACTTGTAATGGATACTGTATCTGCCTCGTAATGGAGGGGTTGTAAGGTCCAGCCTAGACAGTAACCATGGTAGTGGTGCACTTGTAATGGATACTGTATCTGCCTCGTAATGGAGGGGTTGTGAGGTCCAGCCTAGACAGTTCCCATGGTAGTGGTGCACTTGTAATGGATACTGTATCTGCCTCGTAATTGAGGGGTTGTAAGTTCCAGCCTAGACAGTAACCATGGATACTGTATCTGCCTCGTAATGGAGGGGTTGTAAGTTCCAGCCTAGAGAGTAACCATGGATACTGTATCTGCCTAGTAATGGAGGGGTTTTGAGGTCCAGCCTAGACAGTAACCATGGTAGTGGTGCACTTGTAATGGATACTGTATCTGCCTCGTAATGGAGGGGTTGTGAGTTCCAGCCTAGACAGTAACCATGGTAGTGGTGCACTTGTAATGGATACTGTATCTGCCTCGTAATGGAGGGGTTGTGAGGTCCAGCCTAGACAGTAACCATGGTAGTGGTGCACTTGTAATGGATACTGTATCTGCCTCGTAATGGAGGGGTTGTGAGGTCCAGCCTAGACAGTAACCATGGTAGTGGTGCACTTGTAATGGATACTGTATCTGCCTCGTAATGGAGGGGTTGTGAGGTCCAGCCTAGACAGTAACCATGGTAGTGGTGCACTTGTAATGGATACTGTATCTGCCTCGTAATGGAGGGGTTGTAATGTTCAGCCTAGACAGTAACCATGGTAGTGGTGCACTTGTAATGGATACTGTATCTGCCTAGTAATGGAGGGGTTGTAAGGTCCAGCCTAGACAGTAACCATGGTAGTGGTGCACTTGTAATGGATACTGTATCTGCCTAGTAATGGAGGGGTTGTAAGGTCCAGCCTAGACAGTAACCATGGTAGTGGTGCACTTGTAATGGATACTGTATCTGCCTCGTAATGGAGGGGTTGTGAGTTCCAGCCTAGACAGTAACCATGGTAGTGGTGCACTTGTAATGGATACTGTATCTGCCTCGTAATGGAGGGGTTGTGAGGTCCAGCCTAGACAGTAACCATGGTAGTGGTGCACTTGTAATGGATACTGTATCTGCCTCGTAATGGAGGGGTTGTAAGGTCCAGCCTAGACAGTAACCATGGTAGTGGTGCACTTGTAATGGATACTGTATCTGCCTAGTAATGGAGGGGTTGTAAGGTCCAGCCTAGACAGTAACCATGGTAGTGGTGCACTTGTAATGGATACTGTATCTGCCTCGTAATGGAGGGGTTGTGAGGTCCAGCCTAGACAGTAACCATGGTAGTGGTGCACTTGTAATGGATACTGTATCTGCCTCGTAATGGAGGGGTTGTGAGGTCCAGCCTAGACAGTAACCATGGTAGTGGTGCACTTGTAATGGATACTGTATCTGCCTCGTAATGGAGGGGTTGTGAGGTCCAGCCTAGACAGTAACCATGGTAGTGGTGCACTTGTAATGGATACTGTATCTGCCTCGTAATGGAGGGGTTGTGAGGTCCAGCCTAGACAGTAACCATGGTAGTGGTGCACTTGTAATGGATGGGTTGTGAGTTCCAGCCTAGACAGTAACCATGGTAGTGGTGCACTTGTAATGGATACTGTATCTGCCTCGTAATGGAGGGGTTGTGAGGTCCAGCCTAGACAGTAACCATGGTAGTGGTGCACTTGTAATGGATACTGTATCTGCCTCGTAATGGAGGGGTTGTAAGGTCCAGCCTAGACAGTAACCATGGTAGTGGTGCACTTGTAATGGATACTGTATCTGCCTCGTAATGGAGGGGTTGTGAGGTCCAGCCTAGACAGTAACCATGGTAGTGGTGCACTTGTAATGGATACTGTATCTGCCTCGTAATGGAGGGGTTGTGAGGTCCAGCCTAGACAGTAACCATGGTAGTGGTGCACTTGTAATGGATACTGTATCTGCCTCGTAATGGAGGGGTTGTGAGGTCCAGCCTAGACAGTAACCATGGTAGTGGTGCACTTGTAATGGATACTGTATCTGCCTCGTAATGGAGGGGTTGTGAGTTCCAGCCTAGACAGTAACCATGGTAGTGGTGCACTTGTAATGGATACTGTATCTGCCTCGTAATGGAGGGGTTGTGAGGTCCAGCCTAGACAGTAACCATGGTAGTGGTGCACTTGTAATGGATACTGTATCTGCCTCGTAATGGAGGGGTTGTAAGGTCCAGCCTAGACAGTAACCATGGTAGTGGTGCACTTGTAATGGATACTGTATCTGCCTCGTAATGGAGGGGTTGTAAGGTCCAGCCTAGACAGTAACCATGGTAGTGGTGCACTTGTAATGGATACTGTATCTGCCTCGTAATGGAGGGGTTGTGAGGTCCAGCCTAGACAGTAACCATGGTAGTGGTGCACTTGTAATGGATACTGTATCTGCCTCGTAATGGAGGGGTTGTAAGGTCCAGCCTAGACAGTAACCATGGTAGTGGTGCACTTGTAATGGATACTGTATCTGCCTCGTAATGGAGGGGTTGTGAGGTCCAGCCTAGACAGTAACCATGGTAGTGGTGCACTTGTAATGGATACTGTATCTGCCTAGTAATGGAGGGGTTGTAAGGTCCAGCCTAGACAGTAACCATGGTAGTGGTGCACTTGTAATGGATACTGTATCTGCCTAGTAATGGAGGGGTTGTAAGGTCCAGCCTAGACAGTAACCATGGTAGTGGTGCACTTGTAATGGATACTGTATCTGCCTAGTAATAGAGGGGTTGTAAGGTCCAGCCTAGACAGTAACCATGGTAGTGGTGCACTTGTAATGGATACTGTATCTGCCTCGTAATGGAGGGGTTGTGAGTTCCAGCCTAGACAGTAACCATGGTAGTGGTGCACTTGTAATGGATACTGTATCTGCCTCGTAATGGAGGGGTTGTGAGGTCCAGCCTAGACAGTAACCATGGTAGTGGTGCACTTGTAATGGATACTGTATCTGCCTAGTAATGGAGGGGTTGTAAGGTCCAGCCTAGACAGTAACCATGGTAGTGGTGCACTTGTAATGGATACTGTATCTGCCTCGTAATGGAGGGGTTGTAAGGTCCAGCCTAGACAGTAACCATGGTAGTGGTGCACTTGTAATGGATACTGTATCTGCCTCGTAATGGAGGGGTTGTGAGGTCCAGCCTAGACAGTAACCATGGTAGTGGTGCACTTGTAATGGATACTGTATCTGCCTCGTAATGGAGGGGTTGTGAGGTCCAGCCTAGACAGTAACCATGGTAGTGGTGCACTTGTAATGGATACTGTATCTGCCTCGTAATGGAGGGGTTGTAAGTTCCAGCCTAGACAGTAACCATGGATACTATATCTGCCTCGTAATTGAGGGGTTGTAAGTTCCAGCCTAGACAGTAACCATGGATACTGTATCTGCCTCGTAATGGAGGGGTTGTAAGTTCCAGCCTAGAGAGTAACCATGGATACTGTATCTGCCTAGTAATGGAGGGGTTGTGAGGTCCAGCCTAGACAGTAACCATGGTAGTGGTGCACTTGTAATGGATACTGTATCTGCCTCGTAATGGAGGGGTTGTGAGTTCCAGCCTAGACAGTAACCATGGTAGTGGTGCACTTGTAATGGCTACTGTATCTGCCTCGTAATGGAGGGGTTGTGAGGTCCAGCCTAGACAGTAACCATGGTAGTGGTGCACTTGTAATGGATACTGTATCTGCCTCGTAATGGAGGGGTTGTGAGTTCCAGCCTAGACAGTAACCATGGTAGTGGTGCACTTGTAATGGATACTGTATCTGCCTCGTAATGGAGGGGTTGTGAGGTCCAGCCTAGACAGTAACCATGGTAGTGGTGCACTTGTAATGGATACTGTATCTGCCTCGTAATGGAGGGGTTGTAATGTCCAGCCTAGACAGTAACCATGGTAGTGGTGCACTTGTAATGGATACTGTATCTGCCTAGTAATGGAGGGGTTGTAAGGTCCAGCCTAGACAGTAACCATGGTAGTGGTGCACTTGTAATGGATACTGTATCTGCCTCGTAATGGAGGGGTTGTGAGGTCCAGCCTAGACAGTAACCATGGTAGTGGTGCACTTGTAATGGATACTGTATCTGCCTAGTAATGGAGGGGTTGTAAGTTCCAGCCTAGACAGTAACCATGGTAGTGGTGCACTTGTAATGGATACTGTATCTGCCTAGTAATGGAGGGGTTGTGAGGTCCAGCCTAGACAGTAACCATGGTAGTGGTGCACTTGGGGAATAAACTTAAATCTCTCATCTCATCCTCATGACGATGGATTCCATCTGGAATGAGGTCTCATGAGTTATTAAACTAATATTGCAATAACTTGTTTCGCATTCCAGCTAAACGACAAATTGAAATGTTATTTGTATTTATGGTGTTCGCAGTTCAGCTACCAGTAACATACAAGTAAATAATGACTGTATATCTTAGTTTATGGAAGATACAATATTTGTTGTTGTTTCTTCAACCTTATTTCCAGATTTTAAAGACTTTGCAAAAGCGATTGGTTTACAAAATACAGTCCTTCATACCAGAATGATGGTTTGTAATTTATCTGTTCATATCTGTGAGACAGTCTGTAATTTATCCTATCATACATGTGAGACAGTCTGTAATTTATCCTATCATACCTGTGAGACTGTCTGTAATTTATCCTATCATACATGTGAGACAGTCTGTAATTTATCCTATCATACCTGTGAGACAGTCTGTAATTTATCCTATCATACAGGTGAGACAGTCTGTAATTTATCCTATCATACATGTGAGACAGTCTGTAATTTATCCTATCATACCTGTGAGACTGTCTGTAATTTATTCTATCATACCTGTGAGACAGTCTGTAATTTATCCTATCATACCTGTGAGACTGTCTGTAATTTATCCTATCATACCTGTGAGACAGTCTGTAATTTATCCTATCATACATGTGAGACAGTCTGTAATTTATTCTATCATATCTGTGAGACATTCTGTAATTTATCCTATCATACCTGTGAGACAGTCTGTAATTTATCCTATCATACCTGTGAGACTGTCTGTAATTTATCCTATCATACATGTGAGACACTCTGTAATTTATCCTATCATACCTGTGAGACTGTCTGTAATTTATCCTATCATACATGTGAGACACTCTGTAATTTATCCTATCATACCTGTGAGACAGTCTGTAATTTATCCTATCATACCTGTGAGACTGTCTGTAATTTATCTGATCATACCTGTGAGACAGTCTGTAATTTATCTGATCATACCTGTGAGACTGTCTGTAATTTATCTGATCATACCTGTGAGACAGTCTGTAATTTATCCTATCATACATGTGAGACACTCTGTAATTTATCCTATCATACCTGTGAGACTGTCTGTAATTTATCCTATCATACATGTGAGACACTCTGTAATTTATCCTATCATACCTGTGAGACAGTCTGTACTTTATCCTATCATACCTGTGAGACTGTCTGTAATTTATCTGATCATACCTGTGAGACAGTCTGTAATTTATCTGATCATACCTGTGAGACTGTCTGTAATTTATCTGATCATACCTGTGAGACAGTCTGTAATTTATCCTATCATACATGTGAGACAGTCTGTAATTTATCCTATCATACATGTGAGACAGTCTGTAATTTATCCTATCATACCTGTGAGGCAGTCTGTAATTTATCCTATCATACATGTGAGACTGTCTGTAATTTATCCTATCATACCTGTGAGACAGTCTGTAATTTATCCTATCATACATGTGAGACAGTCTGTAATTTATCCTATCATACCTGTGAGACAGTCTGTAATTTAGCTGATCATACCTGTGAGACAGTCTGTAATTTATCCTATCATACCTGTGAGACAGTCTGCAATTTATCTGATCATACCTGTGAGACAGTCTGTAATTTATCCTATCATACATGTGAGACACTCTGTAATTTATCCTATCATATCTGTGAGACTGTCTGTAATTTATCCTATCATATCTGTGAGACAGTCTGTAATTTATCCTATCATACCTGTGAGACAGTCTGTAATTTATCTGATCATACCTGTGAGACTGTCTGTAATTTATCCTATCATACATGTGAGACAGTCTGTAATTTATCTGATCATACATGTGAGACTGTCTGTAATTTATCCTATCATACATGTGAGACAGTCTGTAATTTATCCTATCATACCTGTGAGACTGTCTGTAATTTATCTGATCATACCTGTGAGACTGTCTGTAATTTATCTGATCATACCTGTGAGACAGTCTGTACTTTATCATATCTGTGAGACAGTCTGTAATTTATCCTATCATACCTGTGAGACAGTCTGTAATTTATCTGATCATACCTGTGAGACTGTCTGTAATTTATCTGATCATACATGTGAGACAGTCTGTAATTTATCCTATCATACCTGTGAGACAGTCTGTAATTTATCTGATCATACATGTGAGACAGTCTGTAATTTATCCTATCATACCTGTGAGACAGTCTGTAATTTATCCTATCATACTTGTGAGACAGTCTGTAATTTATCCTATCATACATGTGAGACAGTCTGTAATTTATCCTATCATATCTGTGAGACAGTCTGTAATTTATCCTATCATACCTGTGAGACTGTCTGTAATTTATCATATCATACCTGTGAGACAGTCTGTAATTTATCCTATCATATGTGTGAGACAGTCTGTAATTTATCCTATCATACCTGTGAGACTGTCTGTAATTTATCTGTTCATATCTGTGAGACAGTCTGTAATTTATCCTATCATACATGTGAGACAGTCTGTAATTTATCTGATCATACATGTGAGACAGTCTGTAATTTATCTGATCATACATGTGAGACAGTCTGTAATTTATCTGATCATACCTGTGAGACTGTCTGTAATTTATCCTATCATACATGTGAGACAGTCTGTAATTTATCTGATCATACCTGTGAGACTGTCTGTAATTTATCCTATCATACATGTGAGACAGTCTGTAATTTATCTGATCATACATGTGAGACTGTCTGTAATTTATCCTATCATACATGTGAGACAGTCTGTAATTTATCCTATCATACCTGTGAGACTGTCTGTAATTTATCTGATCATACCTGTGAGACTGTCTGTAATTTATCTGATCATACCTGTGAGACAGTCTGTAATTTATCATATCTGTGAGACAGTCTATAATTTATCCTATCATACCTGTGAGACTGTCTGTAATTTATCCTATCATACATGTGAGACAGTCTGTAATTTATCTGATCATACATGTGAGACAGTCTGTAATTTATCCTATCATACCTGTGAGACAGTCTGTAATTTATCTGATCATACATGTGAGACAGTCTGTAATTTATCCTATCATACCTGTGAGACAGTCTGTAATTTATCCTATCATACCTGTGAGACAGTCTGTAATTTATCCTATCATACATGTGAGACAGTCTGTAATTTATCCTATCATATCTGTGAGACAGTCTGTAATTTATCCTATCATACCTGTGAGACTGTCTGTAATTTATCCTATCATACCTGTGAGACAGTCTGTAATTTATCCTATCATATGTGTGAGACAGTCTGTAATTTATCCTATCATACCTGTGAGACAGTCTGTAATTTATCTGATCATACATGTGAGACAGTCTGTAATTTATCTGATCATACATGTGAGACAGTCTGTAATTTATCTGATCATACCTGTGAGACAGTCTGTAATTTATCTGATCATACCTGTGAGACAGTCTGTAATTTATCTGATCATACCTGTGAGACAGTCTGTAATTTATCTGGTAACTGTTTAAGTTCAGGTGCTGCCTTTAAACCTTCACTCAGTTTATCAACTTTCAATGACAACTGCCATACCTGCAAATAGTGGCCAAGGATTGGTACCTACATGTATGCTATGCTCTACCTCACATATATCTGCAATAACTGCACACATTCAATAAAATTATGGTCATAACCATCAACATAACAAATATGTTCATATTTCTCCAGTTTATTCAATAGTCAGTCTGGATTATTAGTCATATTGATGATACAGATTTATATATTATACTATATTATATAGTTTGCAATACCCCCCACCCTAGTTTCCAACATTTATTATTAAATAGCTTGTATACATATATCAAGGATAAATTTCCAGGCATTTTAAATTTTGTGAAACCACTGGCCTTTGAAATAATAAAATGTTTAATAGATACTTGAACCAAAGTGTGATTCTAATCTTAACTCTTTGCATGCTGGGTAAAATAAAAGCTATAAATAGTTCAAATAATTGTAGCAGACGAGAATTAATTAATGTCTGTTTCTTATTTGCAACTGAAAACTCTGGAAATATGTCGTGGAATTTCCTTAGAATTGTGCCGTAACGAATGAATTTTCATGACATACATTGACTGTTATTTTCATCGTTAGCATGCAAAACCTTGTGATGGCACTGTAAATGTACACTGTAAATGTACACTGTAAATGTACACTGTAAATGTACATTATAAATGTACACTGTAAATGTACACTGTAAATGTACATTGAAAATGTACACTATAAATGTACACTGTAAATGTACACTGTAAATGTACACTGAAAATGTACACTGTAAATGTACACTGTAAATGTACACTATAAATGTACACTGTAAATGTACACTATAAATGTACACTGTAAATGTACACTGTAAATGTACACTGTAAATGTACACTACACTGTAAATGTACACTACACTGTAAATGTACACTGTAAATGTACACTACACTGTAAATGTACACTACACTGTAAATGTACACTGTAAATGTACATTATAAATGTACACTGTAAATGTACACTTAAATGTACACTGTAAATGTACATTGAAAATGTACACTGTAAATGTACACTGTAAATGTACATTGAAAATGTACACTGTAAATGTACACTATAAATGTACACTGTAAATGTACACTGTAAATGTACACTATAAATGTACACTGTAAATGTACACTGTAAATGTACACTGTAAATGTACACTATAAATGTACACTGTAAATGTACACTGTAAATGTACACTGTAAATGTACACTGTAAATGTACACTATAAATGTACACTGTAAATGTACACTGTAACACTGTAAATGTACACTGTAAATGTACACTGTAAATGTACACTATAAATGTACACTGTAAATGTACACTGTAAATGTACACTATAAATGTACACTGTAAATGTACACTGTAAATGTACACTATAAATGTACACTGTAAATGTACACTGTAAATGTACACTATAAATGTACACTGTAAATGTACACTGTAAATGTACACTATAAATGTACACTGTAAATGTACACTGTATACACTGTAAATGTACACTGTAAATGTACACTGTAAATGTACACTGTAAATGTACACTGTATACACTGTAAATGTACACTGTAAATGTACACTATAAATGTACACTATAAATGTACACTGTAAATGTACACTGTAAATGTACACTGTAAATGTACACTGAAAATGTACACTGTAAATGTACACTGTAAATGTACACTGTAAATGTACACTGTAAATGTACACTGTAAATGTACACTGTAAATGTACACTGTAAATGTATGTAAATGTACACTGAAAATGTACACTGTAAATGTACACTATAAATGTATGTAAATGTACACTATAAATGTACACTGTAAATGTACACTACACTGTAAATGTACACTACACTGTAAATGTACACTGTAAATGTACACTATAAATGTACACTGTAAATGTACATTGTAAATGTACACTATAAATGTACACTGTAAATGTACATTGTAAATGTACACTGTAAATGTACACTGTAAATGTACACTGTAAATGTACACTGTAAATGTACACTATAAATGTACACTGTAAATGTACACTGTAAATGTACACTATAAATGTACACTGTAAATGTACACTATAAATGTACACTGTAAATGTACACTGTAAATGTACACTGTATACACTATAAATGTACACTGTAAATGTACACTGTAAATGTACACTGTAAATGTACACTATAAATGTACACTGTAAATGTACACTTAAATGTACACTGTAAATGTACACTGTAAATGTACACTGTAAATGTACACTGTAAATGTACACTGTAAATGTACACTGTAAATGTACACTGAAAATGTACACTGTAAATGTACACTGTAAATGTACACTATAAATGTACATGTAAATGTACACTATAAATGTACACTGTAAATGTACACTACACTGTAAATGTACACTACACTGTAAATGTACACTGTAAATGTACACTATAAATGTACACTGTAAATGTACATTGAAAATGTACACTGTAAATGTACACTGTAAATGTACATTGAAAATGTACACTGTAAATGTACACTGTAAATGTACATTGAAAATGTACACTGTAAATGTACACTATAAATGTACACTATCAATGTACACTGTAAATGTACACTATAAATGTACACTGTAAATGTACACTATAAATGTACACTGTAAATGTACACTGTATACACTATAAATGTACACTGTAAATGTACACTATAAATGTACACTGTAAATGTACACTGTAAATATACACGGTAAATGTACACTGTAAATGTACACTGTAAATGTACACTGTAAATGTACACTGTAAATGTATGTAAATGTACACTGAAAATGTACACTGTAAATGTACACTATAAATGTATGTAAATGTACACTATAAATGTACACTGTAAATGTACACTACACTGTAAATGTACACTACACTGTAAATGTACACTGTAAATGTACACTATAAATGTACACTGTAAATGTACATTGAAAATGTACACTATAAATGTACACTGTAAATGTACATTGAAAATGTACACTGTAAATGTACATTGAAAATGTACACTATAAATGTACACTGTAAATGTACATTGAAAATGTACACTGTAAATGTACACTGTAAATGTACATTGAAAATGTACACTGTAAATGTACACTATAAATGTACACTGTAAATGTACACTGTAAATGTACACTATCAATGTACACTGTAAATGTACACTATAAATGTACACTGTAAATGTACACTATAAATGTACACTGTAAATGTACACTGTAAATGTACACTGTAAATGTACACTGTAAATGTACACTGTAAATGTACACTATAAATGTACACTGTAAATGTACACTGTAAATGTACACTGAAAATGTACACTGTAAATGTACACTGTAAATGTACACTGTAAATGTACACTATAAATGTACACTGTAAATGTACACTGTAAATGTACATTGAAAATGTACACTGTAAATGCACACTATAAATGTACACTGTAAATGTACACTGTAAATGTACACTGTAAATGTATACTGTAAATGTATACTATAAATGTACACTGTAAATGTACACTGTATACACTGTAAATGTACACTGTAAATGTATACTATAAATGTACACTATAAATGTACACTGTAAATGTACACTGTAAATGTACACTATAAATGTATACTGTAAATGTACACTATAAATGTACACTGTAAATGTACACTGTAAATGTACACTGTAAATGTACACTGTAAATGTACACTATAAATGTACACTGTAAATGTACACTGTAAATGTACACTGTAAATGTACACTGTAAATGTACACTGTAAATGTACACTGTAAATGTACACTGTAAATGTACACTGAAAATGTACACTATAAATGTACACTGTAAATGTACACTGCAAATGTACAATGAAAATGTACACTATAAATGTACACTGTAAATGTACACTATAAATGTACACTATAAATGTACACTGTAAGTGTACACTGCAAATGTACAATGAAAATGTACACTGTAAATGTACACTGTAAATGTACACTGTAAATGTATGTAAATATATGTGTGATTAATAATACAAGCACAAGTGCTATAACAATAATAATATGCTGTTATCATGTAAACAAGACCACCTCTCTATGGGTCTCTCGCCCGCGAGATCAACTGTACAAGTGCTGGTTATCATGTAAACAAGACCACCTGTCTATGGGTCTCTCGCCCGCGAGATCAACTGTACAAGTGCTGGTTATCATGTAAACAAGACCACCTGTCTGTGGGTCTCTCGAGATCAACTGTACAAGTGCTGGTTCATCGAAATAAAAAATATTTTTTATTCATGTACTTTCCAACAAACTGCAATATTTGAAGTTCACGGTCAGTCATAGGGTGTTACTGTGGGTGTTGAGAAATAGTCATCGGATATGCATGGGAAGTTTCAGAGCAAAACCTTTGTTGGTCTTTGAGAAATAATAATGTTCCAAGTTCAATCATCACTGGTACAATGGACTTCATGTGGGTGTTGTGATTGACAGGTAGTTCTCGGATGTGTATGCAAAATTTTAAAGCAATACCTTTGATGAACAGTTTGTTGTGAAATAATCATGTACCGGGTATGTTTGTTGTGAAATAATCATGTACCGGGTACGTTTGTTGTGAAATAATCATGTACCAGGTACGTTTGTTGTGAAATAATCATGTACCGGGTACGTTTGTTGTGAAATAATCATGTACAGGGTACGTTTGTTTTGCTAAACTATCTCTGGAATCATACTATTTTTGGCTGATCTCAGATTGTAGGTCACTGGTAAGCTGGAGACAAACTTACTGTGGGTGTAGGTAGGTCACCGGTAAGCTGGAGACAAACTTACTGTGGGTGTAGGTAGGTCACCGGTAAGCTGGAGACAAACTTACTGTGGGTGTAGGTAGGTCACCGGTAAGCTGGAGACAAACTTACTGTGGGTGTAGGTAGGTCACCGGTAAGCTGGAGACAAACTTACTGTGGGTGTAGGTAGGTCACCGGTAAACTGGAGACAAACTTACTGTGGGTGTAGGTAGGTCACTGGTAAGCTGGAGACAAACTTACTGTGGGTGTAGGTAGGTCACTGGTAAGCTGGAGACAAACTTACTGTGGGTGTAGGTAGGTCACAGGTAAGCTGGAGACAAACTTACTGTGGGTGTAGGTAGGTCACTGGTAAGCTGGAGACAAACTTACTGTGGGTGTAGGTAGGTCACCGGTAAGCTGGAGACAAACTTACTGTGGGTGTAGGTAGGTCACCGGTAAGCTGGAGACAAACTTACTGTGGGTGTAGGTAGGTCACCGGTAAACTGGAGACAAACTTACTGTGGGTGTAGGGAGGTCACTGGTAAGCTGGAGACAAACTTACTGTGGGTGTAGGGAGGTCACCGGTAAACTGGAGACAAACTTACTGTGGGTGTAGGTAGGTCACTGGTAAGCTGGAGACAAACTTACTGTGGGTGTAGGGAGGTCACTGGTAAGCTGGAGACAAACTTACTGTAGGTGTAGGTAGGTCACCGGTAAGCTGGAGACAAACTTACTGTGGGTGTAGGTAGGTCACCGGTAAACTGGAGACAAACTTACTGTGGGTGTAGGTAGGTCACTGGTAAGCTGGAGACAAACTTACTGTGGGTGTAAGTAGGTCACCGGTAAACTGGAGACAAACTTACTGTGGGTGTAGGTAGGTCACCGGTAAGCTGGAGACAAACTTACTGTGGGTGTAGGTAGGTCACCGGTAAGCTGGAGACAAACTTACTGTGGGTGTATGGAATTAGTCCTTGGATATATATGCCAAGTTTCAAAGAAATATCGGTATCAGAGCAATATATGCGACGGTTCGTGCATACTGACATCATGCCAATTTAGTGACATCATACCAATTTAGTGACGTCATGACAATTTGCGCCACCACTTGGCTCCAAAATGAAAGTAACAACGTTATTTATTAAAATGAGCGCGCTATGGTAATGAGATGCAAAGGATCCTACACTTGTGATGATTTTGTACAATATGTTATGAAACTTGATTTGGAATTTATAAATAAAAATATAATAAAAAAATTCCAAAACTTGTTTCATAAAATATTGTATGAAATCCCGAATGTATTAAAGTAAGATATACTGAAAAATGGTCACTTTTTCGTAATCAATAAATCTTACTGTGCTATTAATGGTAGACATATTTGAGATCACTCGGTCCAGAATCTTGCTACGCTGGTCTACGGTCTTGTTGACTGCCGCCATCTGCTGGAATAATCTCTCCACATCATCTGTACTGGTTCGACTCCTTCCTTCCACTGTAAAACACTTGCCACTTAATATCTACATGTATATTGTAAACATTACGCCCATAAGTCTCCACTATCGTGGTATATATATATGGAGACCACTATCGTGGTATATATATATGGAGACCACTATCGTGGTATATATATATGGAGACCACTATCGTGGTATATATATATGGAGACCACTATCGTGGTATATATATATGGAGACCACTATCGTGGTATATATGGAGACCACTATCGTGGTATATATGGAGACCACTATCGTGGTATATATATGGAGACCACTATCGTGGTATATATATGGAGACCACTATCGTGGTATATATATATGGAGACCACTATCGTGGTATATATATGGAGACCACTATCGTGGTATATATAGGAGACCACTATCGTGGTATATATATATGGAGACCACTATCGTGGTATATATATATGGAGACCACTATCGTGGTAATATATGGAGACCACTATCGTGGTATATATAAGGAGACCACTATCGTGGTATATATATGGAGACCACTATCGTGGTATATATATGGAGACCACTATCGTGGTATATATGGAGACCACTATCATGGTATATATATATGGAGACCACTATCATGGTATATATGGAGACCACTATCGTGGTATATATGGAGACCACTATCGTGGTATATATGGAGACCACTATCATGGTATATATATATGGAGACCACTATCGTGGTATATATATGGAGACCACTATCGTGGTATATATGGAGACCACTATCGTGGTATATATATGGAGACCACTATCGTGGTATATATATATGGAGACCACTATCGTGGTATATATATATGGAGACCACTATCGTGGTATATATATGGAGACCACTATCATGGTATATATGGATCACTATCATGGTATATATATGGAGACCACTATCGTGGTATATATATATGGAGACCACTATCGTGGTATATATATGGAGACCACTATCATGGTATATATGGATCACTATCATGGTATATATATGGAGACCACTATCGTGGTATATATATATGGAGACCACTATCGTGGTATATATATGGAGACCACTATCGTGGTATATATATGGAGACCACTATCGTGGTATATATATATGGAGACCACTATCGTGGTATATATATGGAGACCACTATCGTGGTATATATATGGAGACCACTATCGTGGTATATATATGGAGACCACTATCGTGGTATATATATATGGAGACCACTATCGTGGTATATATATGGAGACCACTATCGTGGTATATATATGGAGACCACTATCGTGGTATATATATGGAGACCACTATCATATATATATATGGAGACCACTATCTGTGGTATATATATTGGAGACCACTATCGTGGTATATATATTGGAGACCACTATCGTGGTATATATATATGGAGACCACTATCGTGGTATATATATGGAGACCACTATCGTGGTATATATATTGGAGACCACTATCGTGGTATATATATGGAGACCACTATCGTGGTATATATGGAGACCACTATCGTGGTATATATGGAGACCACTATCGTGGTATATATATGGAGACCACTATCGTGGTATATATGGAGACCACTATCGTGGTATATATGGAGACCACTATCATGGTATATATATATGGAGACCACTATCGTGGTATATATGGAGACCACTATCGTGGTATATATATGGAGACCACTATCGTAGTATATATATATGGAGACCACTATCGTGGTATATATATGGAGACCACTATCGTGGTATATATATGGAGACCACTATCGTGGTATATATGGAGACCACTATCGTGGTATATATATGGAGACCACTATCGTGGTATATATATATGGAGACCACTATCGTGGTATATATATGGAGACCACTATCGTGGTATATATATATGGAGACCACTATCGTGGTATATATATATGGAGACCACTATCGTGGTATATATATGGAGACCACTATCGTGGTATATATATGGAGACCACTATCGTGGTATATATATATGGAGACCACTATCGTGGTATATATATATGGAGACCACTATCGTGGTATATATATATGGAGACCACTATCGTGGTATATATATGGAGACCACTATCGTGGTATATATATATGGAGACCACTATCATGGTATATATGTGGAGACCACTATCGTGGTATATATATATGGAGACCACTATCGTGTATATATATATGGAGACCACTATCGTGGTATATATATATATGGAGACCACTATCATGGTATATATATATGGAGACCACTATCGTGGTATATATATATGGAGACCACTATCGTGGTATATATATGGAGACCACTATCGTGGTATATATGTGGAGACCACTATCATGGTATATATATATGGAGACCACTATCATGGTATATATATATGGAGACCACTATCGTGGTATATATGGAGACCACTATCGTGGTATATATGGAGACCACTATCGTGGTATATATATGGAGACCACTATCGTGGTATATATGGAGACCACTATCGTGGTATATATATATGGAGACCACTATCGTGGTATATATATATGGAGACCACTATCGTGGTATATATATATGGAGACCACTATCGTGGTATATATATATATGGAGACCACTATCGTGGTATATATGGAGACCACTATCGTGGTATATATGGAGACCACTATCGTGGTATATATGGAGACCACTATCGTGGTATATATGGAGACCACTATCGTTGTATATATGGAGACCACTATCGTGGTATATATATATGGAGACCACTATCGTGGTATATATATGGAGACCACTATCGTGGTATATATATGGAGACCACTATCGTGGTATATATATGGAGACCACTATCGTGGTATATATATATGGAGACCACTATCGTGGTATATATGGAGACCACTATCGTGGTATATATATATGGAGACCACTATCATGGTATATATGGAGACCACTATCGTGGTATATATATGGAGACCACTATCGTGGTATATATATATGGAGACCACTATCGTGGTATATATATGGAGACCACTATCGTGGTATATATGGAGACCACTATCGTGGTATATATATGGAGACCACTATCGTGGTATATATATGGAGACCACTATCGTGGTATATATATATGGAGACCACTATCGTGGTATATATGGAGACCACTATCGTGGTATATATATGGAGACCACTATCGTGGTATATATGGAGACCACTATCGTGGTATATATATGGAGACCACTATCGTGGTATATATGGAGACCACTATCGTGGTATATATATGGAGACCACTATCGTGGTATATATATGGAGACCACTATCGTGGTATATATATATGGAGACCACTATCGTGGTATATATATGGAGACCACTATCGTGGTATATATATGGAGACCACTATCGTGGTATATATATTGGAGACCACTATCGTGGTATATATATATGGAGACCACTATCGTATATATATGGAGACCACTATCGTGGTATATATGGAGACCACTATCGTGGTATATATTGGAGACCACTATCGTGGTATATATGGAGACCACTATCGTGGTATATATATGGAGACCACTATCGTGGTATATATATGGAGACCACTATCGTGGTATATATGGAGACCACTATCGGTATATATATATGGAGACCACTATCGTGGTATATATATATGGAGACCACTATCGTGGTATATATATTGGAGACCACTATCGTGGTATATATTGGAGACCACTATCGTGGTATATATATGGAGACCACTATCGTGGTATATATGGAGACCACTATCGTGGTATATATATTGGAGACCACTATCGTGGTATATATATTGGAGACCACTATCGTGGTATATATATGGAGACCACTATCGTGGTATATATATATGGAGACCACTATCGTGGTATATATATATGGAGACCACTATCGTGGTATATATGGAGACCACTATCGTGGTATATATGGAGACCACTATCGTGGTATATATATGGAGACCACTATCGTGGTATATATGGAGACCACTATCGTGGTATATATATATGGAGACCACTATCGTGGTATATATATGGAGACCACTATCGTGGTATATATATATGGAGACCACTATCGTGGTATATATGGAGACCACTATCGTGGTATATATGGAGACCACTATCGTGGTATATATGGAGACCACTATCGTGGTATATATGGAGACCACTATCGTTGTATATATGGAGACCACTATCGTGGTATATATATGGAGACCACTATCGTGGTATATATATGGAGACCACTATCGTGGTATATATATGGAGACCACTATCGTGGTATATATATGGAGACCACTATCGTGGTATATATATATGGAGACCACTATCGTGGTATATATGGAGACCACTATCGTGGTATATATATATGGAGACCACTATCGTGGTATATATGGAGACCACTATCGTGGTATATATATGGAGACCACTATCGTGGTATATATATATGGAGACCACTATCGTGGTATATATGGAGACCACTATCGTGGTATATATATGGAGACCACTATCGTGGTATATATATGGAGACCACTATCGTGGTATATATATATGGAGACCACTATCGTGGTATATATATATGGAGACCACTATCATGGTATATATGGAGACCACTATCGTGGTATATATATATGGAGACCACTATCGTGGTATATATATGGAGACCACTATCGTGGTATATATATGGAGACCACTATCGTGGTATATATGGAGACCACTATCGTGGTATATATATGGAGACCACTATCGTGGTATATATATGGAGACCACTATCGTGGTATATATATATGGAGACCACTATCGTGGTATATATATGGAGACCACTATCGTGGTATATATATATGGAGACCACTATCGTGGTATATATATATGGAGACCACTATCGTGGTATATATATGGAGACCACTATCGTGGTATATATATATGGAGACCACTATCGTGGTATATATATGGAGACCACTATCGTCACAACAAAATGTCGGATCAAATGTCCATTCATTAGTTTCGACTAACACGTATTTGAGCGACTGCAGGATACCATTCAAAATGGAGTCATCTTGTTTATTTGTAAACACTCAAGCCAAATCAGATACTTGGAAACACTTTAAGGTTAAGCGAAAAGATGGGCAATTAGACAGAACATCTTCCTTCTACAACAACTGTGGGTCATCTGTTAATGCTTTCAACATCACATAACTCTAAATAGGCTTACAAAAGGTGAAGATCCAGATCAGTCGGATCATGACGAGCTGTCTCATCAGGATCTGCATTTTTTGCCAGTAATATTACTATGTTGCCCATTTTGATAAATGAACTGGTCCAAATGTAGTTCCATGTCAGTTACTTGGTGCTGAATGGGTTAAGGTATATGGTGCAACTACAATGTAGCAACCTCTCCTTCCAAAGCACCACACATAGATAATTCACAATGTAGAAACCTCTCCTTCCACATGAGAAAGCACCACACATAGATAATTCACAATGTAGAAACCTCTCCTTCCACATGAGAAAGCACCACACATAGGTAATTCACAATGTAGCAACCTCTCCTTCCACATGAGAAAGCACCACACATAGATAATTCACAATGTAGCAACCTCTCCTTCCACATGAGAAAGCACCACACATAGATAATTCACAATGTAGCAACCTCTCCTTCCACATGAGAAAGCACCACACATAGATAATTCACAATGTAGCAACCTCTCCTTCCACATGAGAAAGCACCACACATAGATAATTCACAATGTAGCAACCTCTCCTTCCACATGAGAAAGCACCACACATAGATAATTCACAATGTAGCAACCTCTCCTTCCACATGAGAAAGCACCACACATAGATAATTCACAATGTAGCAACCTCTCCTTCCACATGAGAAAGCACCACACATAGATAATTCACAATGTAGCAACCTCTCCTTCCACATGAGAAAGCACCACACATAGATAATTCACAATGTAGCAACCTCTCCTTCCACATGAGAAAGCACCACACATAGATAATTCACAATGTTCCAGCAATAATTCCAAAATTGCCAAATAATATGCTAGTCATACTTTGTCAGTCAATCAGTCATGGATACTAAATAGCAAGCACTAAAAGGTACACACATAGAACAATACATCTTGTGCAATGATGCAAAAAGACAATGACAAGCATAGGTGCCACTCTAGACACTGTTTCCTGCATGGCAGGTACACAGATAGAACCACACACCTTCCAAAAGATGGATAGCTTCCTCACTTCAATTAATGCGACCCCGGTAGGACTCAAACCCACATCAATGACGGGCAAGTGATTTCAGTTCACAAGGATTACAACTTGATCATGGGGAGCATACACCTTCAATACATGTATATGCATCCATAACCACAACAGAAGAGTGGAACAAAGGGCTAACTTAAGAAGTGTTGAAGATTGCTACATGCATAGATATGACGACTCAATATACATGTACATGTACTACCATTTGTACAGCATTACTTTGGACAGAAATGCAACCAATGGAAGTATAAGTAATGATCTGAAACACACAAACATATACCTCAAGTTCAGAACATATTCCACAACAAAATACTCACAATTGTATTTAAACAAATGTATCTTGTTTACCCTTGGTGGCCTCCCATTTAGAACATAATCCAAATTAGCAATGAAAAGTGTAGGAATTGAGAGCAGTTGTATAGATGTATATGAGAAGAAGCTATCAGACCGGATTGTTCCGTTCATTTAATGTCAACAGGGTTTTTGTATTTGGGGTTTACAGTAACATTTAACCTGCCAATCACAACAAAAGTCGCTTTTACAGCATACATGTATAGCCAGATCAGGCGACACAGAACGTGCCGTGTGATCAGGTTCTATGCCATTTGCTAATCGGATAGTGGAGCTAAAACACTTGTCTGAATAGCATTCAACATAGATCCTGATCAGATGCGGCGTTACGCTGTGGTTGATCTGGATCTATGTTGTTTGCAAATTCCGTCCAATTCATGCGGCAGGGTTAAAGTTGCACAAGCTTATGGCAACTCTCCAACTATTAATTACTGCTTGTGGAAGGTCTTATGGCAACTCTCCAACTATTAATTACTGCTTGTGGAAGACTCTGGGTGACCTTCTCAGTAGTATTTCAGGATGGGCAGCTGGGTAGAACCATCGACCCTCTGCAAGCCAGCTACATTGTTGACAATGTATTCCTAGTTGGATGAAAACTACAGGAGTTCAGGCCACAAGGTTCAGATGTGATATGGTTTGATATAGCAAAATACACAGTTTCTTTTGGATTGGACGCAATTGTAGGATATAAGCAGTAAGACGAGTGGACACATTGCTGGTCCAAACAATATATGTACAGTATCCCAGCTCCACCAGATCATGGCGCATAAAAACATAATAAAATATTTAACAGATCAATAAATGTACAAAACTACAAAATGTAATGTTCACATACATGCTGTTTGACATTGGAAATATGGATGTAAGAGAATAAATCAATACAACTTCTATTAAAATAAAGGTGAGTCATATTAGCAAAGTATACAGGTTCATGCCAAACTACTAAACTACTGTAGCACAATATTGAATATAAATGTATCACAGTTTGAGGGTTGATCAAAATGTTTTGGGACTAGTTTTATAACTGTATAATTGTTTTGTGAAATAAGATAAAATATAGTTAGATTATGGACTTTGGTACATGTACACGCTATTATTGGAATACGATATGTACATACATGCATTATATGTACCAAATTACCTGGTACTGTACTTCCATAGCAAATTACCTGGTACTGTACTTCCATAGCAAATTACCTGGTACTATGTACCAAATTACCTGGTACTGTACTTCCATAGCAATTTCATGTAAGAATTGGAGGGGCACTGACATTGATTTATGCAGATTTGGAGTTGGACTACACATTTGAATGTGGATAATGGAGAATTCGTTTCCCATCAGTCTCAGACTGTCATAGCATTCATTTGTAGGATTGGTTAAAATAGACAAGACCTTCTACTAGATCAATCTTTCTTTAACCCATTCAACACCAAGTAACTGACATGGACTGGTCCAGGATATTTTTAGACGGCTCATCTGGACCTACACTTTTTGTAAGCCTATTTAGAGGTTTGTGGTGTTGAAAGGGTTAAGGTGGTAAACTGTGATCAGCTGCATGCCATGTGTAAGAAGCAACAAGGTTTAAATGGTAAGCTTCTCATTGGTCAGTTATTACCAGGTTGCATGGATAGAGAGTTTTGATGATGTCGATGACATCGGTTGCATCGTTAACAGGGATCAGTTTAGAGGACGAAATTGTCGCCCTAGTGACCCTGACATCGCCCTCTGGGGGCCCCACTTCTCCCTAAAAAAAAAAAATTGAACAAAATGTTGTCTAGTAAGATACACTGTCCCATTATAAAGCACTACTTCTATTCAAATGTTGTATTTAATGGTTGTACTGTGCATTTTTACCCTATTTTGCAGAAGTATATTAAAGAACACCATTTTAGGAAGCGATCACGTGCTTTCTCACTTCTCCCAAAAATTCTGACCTAGAATGAACCCTGCATTAACGCATCAAATTGCAGATAAACTCTTGTGTGCTTTGCATTTATTATCATCACTACCGGTTGCTCATATGAGCGACGGCTCCGGGAGAGATTATTAGTCATTTTAGATTGTGGAGGATAGTGCAACAATACAGACAGAGACCCATTCCCAGTCACATCTGGTTCTTTATATGTGCACGGTGTAAAGCACCGACACGAGTCCTCGGTTTACATGTATAGTCCCATCTGAAAGACTGTTAATTTTATTATGGTCAGACAAGGTATCGAACCTGCGATCACTGGATTCGCAGTCCAACGGGTTAACTACTGGAAAACAGACCCGTCTTATATTGGGTGCATAGATGGGAAGAAATGCAAAAAATAGGCTGGTGGTCCACTCAACGTGACACCATACATGACCGTAACATAATTTTACGATATAGTGACCAAATTTATTCCATTTGCTGCAGTATAATACTAGTTCAATTTTCGTCAATAAAACAGCAATAAAACGTGTACCCAAACTATTTTGATCATCCCTCGTACATTCACGGCAGCTTATCAACTAAAAATGTATTACAAAAATAAAAATAAAATCACACACACACACACACACACACACACACACACACACACACACACACACACACACACACACACACACACACACACACACACACACACACACACACACACACACACACACACACACACACACACACACACACACACACACACACACACACACACACACACACACACACACACACACACACACACACACACACACACACACACACACACACACACACACACACACACACACACACACACACACACACACACACACACACACACACACACACACACACACACACACACACACACACACACACACACACACACACACACACACACACACACACACACACACACACACACACACACACACACACACACACACACACACACACACACACACACACACACACACACACACACACACACACACACACACACACACACACACACACACACACACACACACACACACACACACACACACACACACACACACACACACACACACACACACACACACACACACACACACACACACACACACACACACACACACACACACACACACACACACACACACACACACACACACACACACACACACACACACACACACACACACACACACACACACACACACACACACACACACACACACACACACACACACACACACACACACACACACACACACACACACACACACACACACACACACACACACACACACACACACACACACACACACACACACACACACACACACACACACACACACACACACACACACACACACACACACACACACACACACACACACACACACACACACACACACACACACACACACACACACACACACACACACACACACACACACACACACACACACACACACACACACACACACACACACACACACACACACACACACACACACACACACACACACACACACACACACACACACACACCACACACACACACACACACACACACACACACACACACACACACACACACACACACACTCCAACACATGCGGTCGTTCCATATAGACCATACATACAGTACACATGCGGTCGAGGTTCCATATAGACCATACATACAGTACACATGCGGTCGAGGTTCCATATAGACCATACATACAGTACACATGCGGTCGAGGTTCCATATAGACCATACATACAGTACACATGCGGTCGAGGTTCCATATAGACCATACATACAGTACACATGCGGTCGAGGTTCCATATAGACCATACATACAGTACACATGCGGTCGAGGTTCCATATAGACCATACATACAGTACACATGCGGTCGAGGTTCCATATAGACCATACATACAGTACACATGCGGTCGAGGTTCCATATAGACCATACATACAGTACACATGCGGTCGAGGTTCCATATAGACCATACATACAGTACACATGCGGTCGAGGTTCCATATAGACCATACATACAGTACACATGCGGTCGAGGTTCCATATAGACCATACATACAGTACACATGCGGTCGAGGTTCCATATAGACCATACATACAGTACACATGCGGTCGAGGTTCCATATAGACCATACATACAGTACACATGCGGTCGAGACAACAAATGTCGCCCATGTACACCCAACAACTTTTCCTGGCTAACAAAGAACGATCAGACATTTGGCTACATTAATACAATTTACATTACAAATGATTGGGAATCACAATGTACATGTACCCTTTTCATTTCAGGCATATATTCTTAGAATCATGCATACCAGTCATTGCCATTAGTAAACCATAAAATGCCGAATAAATCAGAATGAATGTGCAAACAACATAGATCGTCTGACCAGGATCTATGTTGTTTACTATTCTGACAAGTGCTGCAGTTACACTACATAAATAGCAAACAGCCTGATCAGATGGCACGTTCTGTCAGATCTGGCGCTATGCATATGCAAAAGCAACTTTAGTTATGATAGCATTTTAAGGGTTATTAATTAATTGGCATACTATCGACAAACAGGTGTAAATTTTAGTTACGTCATTAAATCTGTTCAATGCCTGTCTAAAAATACACTAATTATAAATTTATTAACAAATAGTTGATGTGTGTGGGGTTGGTCAAAGAAAATAAGCAAATAAAACACAAGAGTTGAATACAATTTAATGCATAAATAATTGTAATAACAAACAAGTGGGCTGTAATGGCCTAGGTCGCTCACCCGATCTTAGCATGACAACACTTCCAAGTAGAAGGGATGCAAGACAAATCAACCGGAGGAATGTGTTGCAGGAAATTCCCATCAATTTACTATTACATGTTTTTTTAATATAGATATATATTATTATATACATTTAATATAGATATATATTATTATATACATTTAATATAGATATATATTATTATATACATTTAATATAGATATATATTATTATATACATTTAATATAGATATATATTATTATATACATTTTTTTTTTTTTTCACTGCATGAAGCTAAAATATAATATAACTTTGTAAAAAATGGCAAGGGTACAGTCTGTTTTTTATCAACAGATACACACTGTACTCCGTACCAAGTTTCATTCATATAGATCAACAGATACACACTGTACTCCGTACCAAGTTTCATTAATATTGATCAACAGATACACACTGTATTCCGTACCAAGTTTCATTGATATTGATCAACAGATACACACTGTATTCCGTACCAAGTTTCATTCATATTGATCAACAGATACACACTGTATTCCGTACCAAGTTTCATTGATATTTATCAACAGATACACACTGTACTCCGTACCAAGTTTCATTGATATTGATCAACTGATACACACTGTACTCTGTACCAAGTTTCATTCATATTGATCAACTGATACACAATGTACTCCGTACCAAGTTTCATTGATATTGATCAACCGATACACACTGCACTCCATACCAAGTTTCATTGATATTGATCAACAGATACACACTGTACTCCGTACCAAGTTTCATTGATATTGATCAACTGATACACACTGTACTCTGTACCAAGTTTCATTGATATAGATCAACCGATACACACTGTACTCTGTACCAAGTTTCATTCATATTGATCAACTGATACACAATGTACTCCGTACCAAGTTTCATTGATATTGATCAACCGATACACACTGCACTCCATACCAAGTTTCATTGATATTGATCAACAGATACACACTGTACTCCGTACCAAGTTTCATTGATATTGATCAACTGATACACACTGTACTCTGTACCAAGTTTCATTGATATAGATCAACCGATACACACTGTACTCTGTACCAAGTTTCATTCATATTGATCAACTGATACACAATGTACTCCGTACCAAGTTTCATTGATATTGATCAACCGATACACACTGCACTCCATACCAAGTTTCATTGATATTGATCAACCGATACACACTGTACTCCGTACCAAGTTTCATTGATATTGATCAACTGATACACACTGTACTCTGTACCAAGTTTCATTCATATAGATCAACCGATACACACTGTACTCCGTACCAAGTTTCATTGATATTGATCAACAGATACACACTGTACTCCGTACCAAGTTTCATTCATATTGATAAACTGATACACACTGTACTCCGTACCAAGTTTCATTGATATTGATCAACAGATACACACTGTACTCCATACCAAGTTTCATTCATATTGATCAACTGATACACACTGTACTCCGTACCAAGTTTCATTGATATTGATCAACAGATACACACTACTCCGTACCAAGTTTCATTCATATTGATCAACTGATACACAATGTACTCCATACAAAGTTTCATTGATATTGATCAACCGATACACACTGTACTCCATACCAAGTTTCATATTGATCAACAGATACACACTGTACTCTGTACCAAGTTTCATTGATATTGATCAACCGATACACACTGTACTCTGTACCAAGTTTCATTGATATTGATCAACAGATACACACTGTACTCCGTACCAAGTTTCATTGATATTGATCAACAGATACACACTGTACTCTGTACCAAGTTTCATTGATATTGATCAACAGATACACACTGTACTCCATACCAAGTTTCATTGATATTGATCAACAGATACACACTGTACTCCATACCAAGTTTCATTGATATTGATCAACCGATACACACTGTACTCCGTACCAAGTTTCATTGATATTGATCAACTGATACACACTGTACTCTGTACCAAGTTTCATTGATATAGATCAACCGATACACACTGTACTCTGTACCAAGTTTCATTCATATTGATCAACTGATACACAATGTACTCCGTACCAAGTTTCATTGATATTGATCAACCGATACACACTGCACTCCATACCAAGTTTCATTGATATTGATCAACCGATACACACTGTACTCCGTACCAAGTTTCATTGATATTGATCAACTGATACACACTGTACTCTGTACCAAGTTTCATTCATATAGATCAACCGATACACACTGTACTCCGTACCAAGTTTCATTGATATTGATCAACAGATACACACTGTACTCCGTACCAAGTTTCATTCATATTGATAAACTGATACACACTGTACTCCGTACCAAGTTTCATTGATATTGATCAACAGATACACACTGTACTCCATACCAAGTTTCATTCATATTGATCAACTGATACACACTGTACTCCGTACCAAGTTTCATTGATATTGATCAACAGATACACACTACTCCGTACCAAGTTTCATTCATATTGATCAACTGATACACAATGTACTCCATACAAAGTTTCATTGATATTGATCAACCGATACACACTGTACTCCATACCAAGTTTCATATTGATCAACAGATACACACTGTACTCTGTACCAAGTTTCATTGATATTGATCAACCGATACACACTGTACTCTGTACCAAGTTTCATTGATATTGATCAACAGATACACACTGTACTCCATACCAAGTTTCATTGATATTGATCAACAGATACACACTGTACTCTGTACCAAGTTTCATTGATATTGATCAACAGATACACACTGTACTCCATACCAAGTTTCATTGATATTGATCAACAGATACACACTGTACTCCATACCAAGTTTCATTGATATTGATCAACCGATACACACTGTACTCCGTACCAAGTTTCATTCATATTGATCAACAGATACACACTGTACTCCATACCAAGTTTCATATTGATCAACAGATACGCACTGTACTCTGTACCAAGTTTCATTCATATTGATCAACAGATACACACTGTACTCCATACCAAGTTTCATATTGATCAACAGATACACACTGTACTCTGTACCAAGTTTCATTCATATTGATCAACAGATACACACTGTACTCCATACCAAGTTTCATTGATATTGATCAACCGATACACACTGTACTCTGTACCAAGTTTCATTGATATTGATCAACCGATACACACTGTACTCTGTACCAAGTTTCATTGATATTGATCAACAGATACACACTGTACTCCATACCAAGTTTCATTGATATTGATCAACAGATACACACTGTACTCTGTACCAAGTTTCATTGATATTGATCAACAGATACACACTGTACTCCATACCAAGTTTCATTGATATTGATCAACAGATACACACTGTACTCCATACCAAGTTTCATTGATATTGATCAACCGATACACACTGTACTCCGTACCAAGTTTCATTCATATTGATCAACAGATACACACTGTACTCCATACCAAGTTTCATATTGATCAACAGATACGCACTGTACTCTGTACCAAGTTTCATTCATATTGATCAACAGATACACACTGTACTCCATACCAAGTTTCATATTGATCAACAGATACACACTGTACTCTGTACCAAGTTTCATTCATATTGATCAACAGATACACACTGTACTCCATACCAAGTTTCATTGATATTGATCAACCGATACACACTGTACTCTGTACCAAGTTTCATTGATATTGATCAACCGATACACACTGTACTCTGTACCAAGTTTCATTCCTATAGATCAACAGATACACAAGTCTGTACTCTGTACCAAGTTTCATTCATATAGATCAACAGATACACACTGTACTCCGTACCAAGTTTCATTCATATTGATCAACAGATACACACTGTACTCTGTACCAAGTTTCATTGATATTGATCAACCGATACACACTGTACTCTGTACCAAGTTTCATTGATATTGATCAACAGATACACACTGTACTCCATACCAAGTTTCATTGATATTGATCAACCGATACACACTGTACTCTGTACCAAGTTTCATTGATATTGATCAACTGATACACACTGTACTCCATACCAAGTTTCATATTGATCAACAGATACACACTGTACCAAGTTTCATTGATATTGATCAACAGATACACACTGTACTCTGTACCAAGTTTCATTCATATAGATCAACTGATACACACTGTACTCTGTACCAAGTTTCATTCCTATAGATCAACAGATACACACTGTACTCTGTACCAAGTTTCATTCATATAGATCAACAGATACACACTGTACTCCGTACCAAGTTTCAGCCATATTGATCAACAGATACACACTGTACTCCGTACCAAGTTTCATTGATATTGATCAACAGATACACACTGTATTCCGTACCAAGTTTCATTGATATTGATCAACAGATACACACTGTACTCCGTACCAAGTTTCATTGATATTGATCAACAGATACACACTGTATTCCGTACCAAGTTTCATTGATATTGATCAACAGATACACACTGTACTCCGTACCAAGTTTCATTGATATATATCAACTGATACACAATGTACTCCGTACCAAGTTTCATTGATATAGATCAACTGATACACAATGTACTCCGTACCAAGTTTCATTCATACTGATCAACTGATACACACTGTACTCCGTACTAGTTGCCATGATGCTGCATGTATACACCATGTTTCAGCTGTACTAGTTGCCATGATGCTGCATGTATGCACCATGTTTCAGCTGCACTAGTTGCCATGATGCTACATGTATACACCATGTTTCACCTGTACTAGTTGCCACAATGCTACATGTATACACAATGTTTCAGCTGTACTAGTTGCCACAATGCTACACGTATACACCATGTTTCACCTGTACTAGTTGCTACATGTATACACTATGTTTCAGCTGTACTAGTTGCCACGATGCTACATGTATACACCATGTTTCACCTGTACTAGTTACTACATGTATACACCATGTTTCAGCTGTACTAGATGCCACAATGCTACATGTATACACCATGTTTCATCTGTACTAGTTGCCACGATGCTACATGTATACACCATGTTTCACCTGTACTAGTTGCTACATGTATACACCATGTTTCATCTGTACTAGTTGCCACGATGCTACATGTATACACCATGTTTCATCTGTACTAGTTGCCACAATGCTACATGTATACATCATGTTTCATCTGTACTAGTTGCCACGATGCTACATGTATACACCATGTTTCACCTGTACTAGTTGCCACGATGCTACATGTATACACCATGTTTCAGCTGTACTAGTTGCCACGATGCTACATGTATACACCATGTTTCAGCTGTACTAGTTGCCACGATGCTACATGTATACACCATGTTTCACCTGTACTAGTTGCCACGATGCTACATGTATACACCATGTTTCAGCTGTACTAGTTGCCACGATGCTACATGTATACACCATGTTTCAGCTGTACTAGTTGCCACGATGCTACATGTATACACCATGTTTCACCTGTACTAATTGCCACGATGCTACATGTATACACCATGTTTCACCTGTACTAGTTGCCACGATGCTACATGTATACACCATGTTTCATGTACTAGTTGCCACGATGTTGTTTGGCTGTACTAGTTGCCACGATGCTACATGTATACACCATGTTTCACCTGTACTAGTTGCCACGATGCTACATGTATACACCATGTTTCACCTGTACTAGTTGCCACGATGCTACATGTATACACCATGTTTCACCTGTACTAGTTGCCATGATGCTACATGTATACACCATGTTCCACCTGCACTAGTTGCCAGGATGCTCTACACCAAGCTTCACAAAAACTGGATACAATGTAAAACTATGCGGTTTCAGAGAAATATTATCTGAAGACATTGTGAACGGCACGGATGGAAGACATTGTGAACGGCACGGATGGTAGGCATTGTGAACAGCACGGATGGAAGGCATTGTGAACGGGTGGGGTTGTGGGCACGGATGGAAGGCATTGTGAACGGCACGGATGGAAGACATTGTGAACGGCACGGATGGAAGGCATTGTGAACGGCACGGATGAAAGACATTGTGAATGGCATGGATGGATGACTGGCCTATACTAATAGTCCACATTGAGTTTAGATAGGGTGATCTATTAAAAGGTACATGTAATAACAATATACTGACAGGGCTGGAAAAATTGAGTCTATAAATGTTCATCTTGCATATCAGAATAACATCATACTGTAAAGAAATATAGATCAGATATATACCAGTAAGTAGCCACGCATAGTTTCCCTTGTATATAGTCAGGTATATACCAGTAAGTAGCCACACATAGTTTCCCTTGTATATAGTCAGGTATATACCAGTAAGTAGCTTCACATAGTTTCCCTTGTATATAGTCAGGTATATACCAGTAAGTAGCCACGCATAGTTTCCCTTGTATATAGTCAGGTATATACCAGTATATACATAGCAAGTTAATGAGTATCTAAGAAGTGTTCTAATGATGCTTCACAGATGGATCTGTAGTCCAGTGGTTAACACAAGTCAACAAATCAAGTCTTTTAGATGGGGCTTTAAACTGAGGTCTTGTGTCGGTGCTTTACACTGTGCACGTAAAAGAACCAGAGGAGACTCTGGAATGGGTCTCTGTGTGTATCATTGCACTATCCTCCAAAAATCTAAAGTGACTAATATCTTCAGGAGACGTCGCTCATATGGGTAACCGGTAGCGACGATAAATAAAAGTAAAAACACACTAATTATGCAGCAGATATAATTTTCTGAGAAATTGTTTCAATGCTGTGGTGATGCATCAGGGCATGTTGGGGAATGTTCAAATGATTACTATATTTGAGATAATCGTTATTTACAACATAACATTATTATACAAATATACATTATAATTTATACATGTACACGATATCGTCATATACCTATACGTATAAATATTAATGTTTAGGTCAAAAATAACTTCATTAGTATTTACATAAAACAATTTCTTATAAGTTTCCAGCCCTGCATAAATATCTTGTAATCATAATTTTAAAGAAGAACGGTCACACAACTGGAGGTTACCTGCTTGCACGCTTAGTCTAAGTATTTCCAAATCCTTCTTCATTTCAACATGCATCCATGCTAGTCCAGCACACACTAGCATACAGGCAACAAGCAGTAAGAATACCAAGATGGATACACATGTGGAACATAACCCTGTACCCCGGCTACAAAAACAGAAACAATCGCATAAACATCAGATCACCCTGCAATGCCTTACGGGTCCATCCCAATCCCACCGAGCGACCAAGATAAATATTGCCCATCCCAATCCCACAGAGTGACCAAGATAAATAATATATATACTGAAATACAGCATTTAATCACAATTCTGAATATGTAGTGAATACACAATACAAGCACTCTCACATATACTGTGACATATTAGTTACATTGAAATACTATGTGGTTCAGGACTCCAGCTCAAACCTCATGCATACATGTAGGCCATGAGTATGGGTTCGTACAAGCAGCCAGGAATGCAGACATGGACCCATTGCTTTATAAGAATCGAGCCTAACATGCATAAATACATTTTGTGTAAAGTTAAATGAGAATTTTCATTTAAAATTTACAGATTTGTATCTGTTCATGTTCACATAATCCGTTGATTTAAAGATACTTTTGATTTCCGAGAGAATGTTTTAATCACATGTTGAAGCACTTGAACTAGGAGAGGTCTGTTTTGTACTTCCACACAGTCTATTAACAATTCATTATCGCCTTATGGTGGCAATACACATATCGGGATATTTACAAAAGACAAGTTCTCACATACGATAGTAGAAAAGGGCATTTCAACCAGTAGACAACATGATGCTTACACCTAACACACTTAAAGTATGCTGTTATTTTCAGCTTGCATTCTTTACACAAATATAAAGCAAGAGAAAATAATAATTATTCGAGTCATATTATCAATAATTAAGTTGGCAATATCTTTCAATATATATATATATACCTAAATTTAAATAAAATTTGAACAAATTAATCATGTCCATAGTTGTGTACTTTTATAATTAAATATGTACATGTATTATACACCAATACCAGGCCAAGAGCGATTATGGATCTACATTCAGGGATCATTTTAGAGGGCGATGTGGGCAAAATTGTCGCCCTAGGGACCCTGACTTTTCCCTCTGGGGGCCCCACTTCTCCCTAAAAAATGATTTTCAAACAAAATTTTGTCTAGTAAGATACACTGGACCATTATAAAGCACTCCTTCTATTCAAATGGTGTATTTAATGGTTGCATATTAACCATATTTTGCAGAAGTATATTAAAGAACACCATTTAAGGAAGCGATCACACGCTTTCTCACTTTTCCCAAAAATTCTGACCTAGAATGAACCCTGACATTACAGGTAAAAATATAGATTCACGAGAAGATGAATTATGAAGAAATGTATTAACCTTTGAAAACCTACGAAAATAACAACTTATTATTGAAGAAAAAGTATTATTGATATTCGTATAGATCTAGATGTAATAAAAATTGTGACATCCACGAAAACTATTTTTTAGCTCAAATAACCAAAATTGTTCAGTTAAAATTGTTAATTTACAATACTTCAACAAGATGTCTTCATGAGGAAGATAGAGATGGGTTCGATACTCAGTCAGGCCAAGGCACCTCACACACATTGCTTTGTACTGGTTAACCACTTAGGTTGGCTAAGCTTGCCCAGGAAAACATGTCTATGTCCCCGCAAGGGGTTTGACATACATACATGTACTCCTAAATGCCACTGTCCACATCTACTGAGGATGTGTTATTAACAGTTGACTAAGTATCAGTCCAACAGACAATAGTAATACTATATTATTCATTTGTTGTACATATATGTGTAGTGATTCACTAAGACAGAGTTTCGCTTTGTACATCATTGGATGGCTCTCGGCATGGATCAATGATGTATGAACTACGATGTACATATTGCTGGCTGCTTACAGACAATGTAAATACAGAGTATAACAGTCTTCAAGATACAACAACCATAACATACACTTTTGGTGGAGCTAAACGAAAGTCTTCATCTGATGACTCCGATGCGTTGTACCTCAGCAGCTCATGTCCGCTGCCACTGTTTGAGCATTTCCGCCGGGACTTTCCGTTGCCGACGAGGGCATCCAATTCTCTCCGCTTTTTCATCTTTTTGGACGGTTTGAAGTCCACATTGATCCTCGCGTGTGGATCCAGCTTCGAATTCTGTATTACACCCCACACTGTTCTTGTTTAATTAACTTCCACATAAATTGTGTGTTATTTTCAGAGATTGTATGTCAAAACCCGGAAGTGTGTATGTTAATTGATCGTCAAGCGATTTGATTGGTTCTGGTAGACGAAACAACACTGACGACTATATTTTCATGTTTGTAATCGTTATCATCTATACACAGTAACATATATGGATTACAGTGCAGCTGCAGTAGTCGTGTCCTATTACTTGGTAGTGCACGCTAAGATAAAGTACCAGTAAACATACCTAGTGTAGTCTAGCACAAAATATGTAACGTACAAGTCCAGTACTAACCAATACTAACCCATACAGTCAAACATGGCTATAAAGTCAACAAGTGGGTGTCACCAAGTGATTTTTGTTGGGAGGTGACACCATTAAGTCTTCGTGGGTGGATATTTGTCTCCCTTAAAATAATCTGACCCACTTAAGATTGCATTGGTGAATGTTTTCCTCCATTGAAAGAATGTGACCCCATTAAGGTGATAAGTACATGTAAGTGATTGCTGGAACATTTTATCTATCTGCCATGTAAGCCCCTGCAAGCAGCCAAACACAGTGTACTCCTGCATGAAATGTATATGACCAACAAAGTGTGACAATAGTCTAACTGTATCAAAGTTATCCTTAGCTTTCACAGTCTAGATAGCAATGATACATGAAACGTACATGTAGGCAACATTAGACAAATGTTCCGTGTTCTCACCATACTTACACTGCCTGAGTTGTTCATTCATGTCAGTGAGTTGAGAGGACAACCACACGGTGATGACACACAGTAGTACTATGGCTCCAACAACACAGAGACCCAGAAGTGCTTTCAGCATACCCCAGAATGAGCACTCTGTTTCTCTCTGAGCCTTTATACCCTTTTTCCTAAAGTGTAATGAAAAACACAATAAACAATTTTATTGACAGTGATTATACATGTAACAATGTATAATTATGTATATACTCCGTGCACGCTAGCAGTGAACATAACAGTAAAATATCTCATGCAATTTCATTAGAGTTGTCCCGTAACAACACAATTTTAATGACATTCCATGACACATCTTCCGAGTGTTCAGTTATAAACAAGACAAAGACATTAATTAATTGTTGTCTGCTGCAATTATTTGAACTATTTATAGTCTTTATTTTACCCAGCATGCAAAGAGTTAACTAGGGGTGAGACCTATCACCTCAAAACTCTGATATCGGTCTTGTATCGAGAACAAAAGCGATAATTTCTGATTTAGTACATGTATTTTGGAGAACCATTCCTAAGATTTGTTGTTATACAATTATACATACTTCATAATATTTACTATCGATTCAAATTAATACATATTACAAATTCATTCAACATTTCATTTACATAATTCTTCATGAAACGATGGCTCACTGCATTCCACATACTGGGATCAAAACTAACCAGAATACCATGGTGGAAAATCCGGGTACAACTACATAATACTTACTATACATTCAAATTCAAACATGCTACAAATTCATCAAATTTGGTATTAAGTTTATTGTTGTATTTAATATATTTTAAAAATGATGTCTATTTCTAGAAATACTCAGTTGTATGTCAATATTAGGAAAGAGGTAATCAGGTTGCTTTATCCTCAACCCTACATGTACGTACATATTATTTTTATTATTTATTTGTGGAAGTCGTGATAGCGCAGTGGAAACGCGTTTGCTTCAGGTGCGAAAGGTCCGGAGTTCGAGCCCCGCTGGAGCCATTACGATTGTGCCCTTAGGCAAGGCACTTAAATTCCACATTGCCTCAGGAATGAGGTCTCGAGAGTGATTAATATAAGTTGAAAGAACTTGTTTCGTAATCGAGCTAAAATAAATATGTATAAACATATTATTTATACTTGACTATGTTTATTCAAAGAAATAAATATTGTTTAACCCATTTCATTCTGGATACCTTTCAAACGGTATTTGCAAAGAACATAGAGCCATATCAGCCGCCACGGAACGCGCAGTCTGATCAGGCTCTATGCTGTTTGCTATTCAGATGATCTTACTAAGACACTTGGCTATGTAGCAAACAACATAGATCCTGATCAGCATGCAGCGTCATGCTGCGGCAGATCTGGATCTATGTTGTTTGCAAAAGCCTTTAAATGTATCCAGAATGAAATGGGTTAAACTAATGCTTAATGAGTTTGATATATTTGTAATACTTTACTTCTGCATTTGTTTATCAAGTTCTACCATCCGTAGTCAATTATTTAGTTAAATTACTTATCGTCTACTTTTTCAATCGCCATTTGATAACAGAATTACTTTCATGTGAGAGTCATTTCCCCTTTGTTAGGATTACTACAATATGTGTTGTCTCCCATGACTTCCATTTTCAATTTATTATTGTGTTCACATTTATCTAAGATTAATCTGAAACTGATCATATTTTAACAATTACCAAGAATTATATATATAGCCCGTAATAAGCCGATAATGTTACTCATTTAAAAACAGACCAAATATAACTTAGTTGTAATCAGGAACATAGGTAGAAATGTCAATCAAACAGATCATGGTGTAATACTATGTGTAGAATGTAACTGTTTATCTTTATCTGTGAAAATTACTTTGTGAGTACTTTGTGAAGCTTTACTTGTATGTGATCATTTAGACTGTGTGTTGGACATTCTTCTATTTCTTGTAAATAAATTGTAAAAACACAAACATTTCCATTACACAATTTTTCACTTTTTGTTACAGTAACATACAGTTCAGTAGAAATTGAAATAGTCTCTCTGTGATGATGTACATGTCAGAATGGCTAGCCTTTGCCTACAGTAACATACAGTTCAGTAGAAATTGAAATAGTCTCTCTGTGATGATGTACATGTCAGAATGGCTAGCCTTATGGGGATCAGTCTCTATTCCATTTGAACTGGCTGTACTATCTTCTATGTTTGAGATGGTTTCATCATTTGGGTTTTCATAATGACATATGTCCTGTATTTTCATTATACAAATGGAGATAAGTCTTAATTGGGATTTGGGGCAGGAAACAAACTAAAACTGCTTGTTCAATGCTGTGGCCTTAGCAGTTTCATCATGGTGAAACTTGTTTAAAGTTTAATTATTTTACAATGATTGCGAAGCAAGTTCTAACAACTTATATTAATCACTCTCGTTGGCGCGGATGAGAGTATATGTGGTCATTCGTGTGGAAGGAAACCGGATTACCCGGAGAAAACCCATATGTCTGATCTGCCGACAACCTTACCATCTCACATACTTCCCGGTCCGAGGATCGAACCCGGGTGGCATTGGTGAGAAGCGAGCGCGCTAACAGTTAACCACTACGCTAATCGGACAGCCAAACTTGTAGTTATACTTTAGGCGTAGCATAGAATTGGAATCTTGTTTGGAGTAAGTAGAGAGTAAAATGTCTTGGTGTCTGGTCTGTTTGGAAAGGAGGCTGAGGATACAACAAAAATGTACTTTCAAGGTGTTGGCAGGCCCGTCGATGGGGATACGCAAGTACGCACGTGCGTATCATTGGTCTCAGAAAATGAAAAAAATGAAAACTCCAAAAACGCAATAAAACCCCAGGGGGGGGGGGTGTAGTAGGGATACATAGGCGTCGTGATGTGTGGAGTGGTGGAATAATTGAGACCATTGTAAATATGGTGCATCTCGAAATTTAGTTTGCGCTATTTTACGTGCTTGTTTAATTGATAAGGGCGATAATCTATACTGATGTTAACATCAGCTCTTTGCAACAGTAGTTTCCCTTGAAAATTAATGTGTTCCGAGTTATTCCGAAACAATTGTTTACGTGGCGCGAAATACAAAATGGCGGAGTCCAGATCGGAAATTGATCCGCCTTACGCTGACGTTTTCGAGGAAAGTGTTCGCACTCCAGATGACAATTTGCGGTTGACGTTATTAACCTCAACATGGGAGAAAGTTCACGTCTTTCAATTTCCAAGCAGGTAAGCCGAATTTTGCTATACATGACGTGAGCCACCCGTAAACTAGGCCTACATTAAATTTGGTTCTTATCATTACTGGAAAACAGTGCTATTTGCTTCTTAAATACATGTTTGGTAAACACGAATAAATAGATCTATGTAGATACGCAAAAACAATCGGGAAACATATATTGGGGGGAAAAGCTGAGCAAATGACAGCGAAGCTTATATACAATAATGAAATTAAATTTATATTAACGTTAATTGGCTTGGTGGCGTAGTGGTAGAGTGTTGGCTTTGCAATGTGGAGTTCCGGGATCGAATCCCTTAACCATCGTTTTTTTTTTGATTATTGAGCTTGGCTGCATCTGAACTTGACCTTTCGAGACTGGAATGACTAACCTTTTTTGTAGATTCCAAGCGGGACGGTACAGAAAATTGCAAAGCCACTACTTCATTAGCAATACCTGGCTGAGGTACTCAAAAGCTGCAGATGGAGTATATTGTGCGCCGTGTTACTTCTTCGCTCCAAAGGAAGATAAGACGAAAAACCTCACTACTCACCCTCTGAAGGACTGGAGCAATGTATCTAAGGTGTGTATACTACAGAACGTAATTAGCTTAGCTTAGACCTCCGCTAAGAAACCGCACCATATTAAGCTTAACTTTCTCTTTTACAACATATGCCGGTTGTAGTAGCCGTGACGTCTGATTCATTGACTGTTACAGTACACAAGAGAGCAAGTGCACTACCAAACAATCTGGTACAAACTAGTTGTGTTGGGCGATTATAACGGATTGTCTTGCAATTGTTGATACATGTTGAACTTGTACACGGTCACTCTATACCACTAGTTTCTCAATACCGCTGATAGTTATTGTATCACAAGAACAATTTATACCAAAATTTAACTGGTTTCTAAAATTAATTAATTATTAAATACGAGTTGAGTGTGACTGGAGAACTGGATTTCTGACATTTGTGACCAGTGTAAATCCATACCAGGCAGCTCTTGTTGTCGTTTCATGTTCTGCAGTATTCGTAATTTTGTCAGTTAAGCACCCGCCATGATGATGAGTCTAGCAAACAGTAATATAAATCCTTATCAGGCCGTTATTATTTTGTTGTTGGTATTTTGACCATGTTGGTGACGTACTTGTAATCGTAAGACCTAAGTTTCTGGCTGTATAACCCGCGCCGCGACATCGCCAGAAAATGCGGGCTAGTAATTGGCTAACAATTCAATTATGGAAACAATCCAAAAATCAGTAGTAGCACAATACGGAGATCATGGTACATAATTTGGAAATACAATATTATCATTACAAGTACTATGTGTCTACAATTTAAGAGTTGCCCACAAACATGTATAGATTTTCCTTTTCTGCAGGTGATTGGGAACCATGCCAAATCAAGTATCCACATTTCGTCACTGGAGGCCGCGGAGAACTTCATTGGCGTGATGAAAGGTGAAAAAAAGGACATTAGTTGTAGTATCTCGAGCGCATATAATGCTGCAGTGGAAAAGAACAGACAAATACTTGTCGGCATAGTCGACACAGTCATACAACTTGGCAAGCAGGGCCTGCCATTTCGCAGCGATGATGATGCCAAAAGCAATTTCATTAGTCTGTTGAATTATCAGGCCAAATATAATCCAGTAATGAAAGAACATGTGTGCAATGGCGATCCGAGAACCAAGTACACTTCCGCCGAAACACAAAATGAACTAATTGACATTTGTGGAGAGCTTATCAAAGCCGAAATTGTGCGGAAGTGCAATCAATCCTTCTGCTTTGGATTCATCGCCGACGAAGCCACAGACGCTGCTACTATTGAGCAAATGGCAATCTGCATTCGATTTTATGACGATGCTACACATTCGATAAGAGAGGATTTCTTACAATTTGCTGAATGTGAAAACACAACTGGCGAGTCATTGTCGGAGGCGTTCATCGAACAGCTAAATGCGGCAGGGATTGACATCTCCCGAATGAGGGGTCAAGGTTATGACAGGGCCGCGAATATGTCCGGAAAATATAGAGGCGTACAGGCGCGTATAAAACAAATTTTGCCAGATGCCGCCTACACCCATTGCAAGGCACATTGCCTCAACCTCGCCATTATAAATGCATCTAAGGAGAGTTTTGCACGGATAATGATGGACAAAGTTCAAGAAATCGCCTTTGCCGTTAACTATTCAGGTAAACGACATTTAAAGTTCCAGGAGACGCTGAAGGACGACCCTGTAAGCCGGGACTAAATGGACAGACGGACAAAACTGCAGTCTCTTTGCGAAACAAGGTGGGCGGCAAGAGCTGATGCGCTGTACACGTTTCTATCCGCTTTCCGGACCGTCGTGGCTGCTCTTGGGGAATTAGCAACTGGGGGAGACACAAAAGCTGCAACACACAGGAACGCTATCTTGTCTTTCGACTTCATTATAAACTTAGTTTCCATTGAACACATTCTATCATCGTGTGTGCCACTGTCCCAGTTGTTACAGCGAAAGTCATGTGACCTGGTAGAAGCTGTGACAGAGGCACATGTACTGTCCAAGCAGATGACTGAAGAAAGAAACGACAGGCTGGTCTGGGAAGCACTGTACGATAAGTCCGTAGCCCTCGCACAAGACATGGACGTTGATCCCACCAACAAACGTTCTGTAAGCGGCAGAGCACAGCACAGACCGAATTCCCCTGCACTCACCATATCTGAATATTGGAGGGTGAATATATACCTGCCATTTGTAGATCATCTAGTCTCTGAACTAGATACCCGGCTAATACAAGAGGGGGAAAGATTTCAAAGCCCAGTTCCTACTTCCTAAACGTGTGCCAAGTCTAACAGATCAGGTAAGTTCTAATTGCCAATTGTAGATATTAAGCATAACGGTGTGCACATTGGTCTATATTGTGTGTGGACTATTCAATCCGTGTTAAAAGTGACAGTACACTTTACATTTAGTATCTACCATGAGTCGGTGACATGTTGTCACTCGTCAAAATCGTGACATTTGTAAGCTGGAATTCTATGTTACCTCGACTTTTCCAACCAAACACAGACATGATAACTCGTATTCGTGCTGTGCCATGCTAATAAAGCCGGAGGTCACGGATTCAAATCACACATCCAGTGAATGTGTTTTCCTGGCGATAAGTGCATGTACACAAACTATATACAAACATTGAGCACGCCAAAGTGCCGACTATATCTCGCTGTCTGCAAGCGGGCGCGACAAAACTCAGTCAAATCTTCTGAAAATTTTCTTCTGGCTGCATGTTGGTGTGACATTTATCTCTTCAAAACAACACTTACCTGGATCTCTAATGCGATTTTAATCGCTTTTTTGCAACACCATATATAACTAAAGTCGCCAAACAATTCCGGTTATTTTCGGAGATTGCAAAGTTTGCGTTAGTAGTAGCACTTTCCTAGATAAATGACACAAAACTAGCCTACTAGCACTATTGCGCATAATAGCAGAATTATCATGTCACCGGATAGTTGTACTCAGTGATTTCAATGGATCTCGGACGGTACCGTTAAACGTTATATTTCAGCATATACAATGCGCCGTGTGAAAACCTATCTGAGGAGCACAATGTCAACAAAACGCCTTTCTGGGCTTGGGCTTCTTAACATATACGGGAACAAGAACTAGACAGTCAAGAAATAGTAGATATTTTTGCAAGACGAAAGGAGCGAAGGATGGCATTATTATTTAAAGTTTAAGTTGGTGTCGATATATATGTTGGTCGCAAATGCAATAATCCTTTTTTCCTCAGAAACAGCCACATAAATATATACACAATGTACGATGTTTGTCATATGAATATAATTATGCACATGTGTTGAACAGCATTGATTTTAATGATAAGCAGTGTGGAACCCAATCTTACAGTTACAATCTTAGAGATATTTATTAGACCCATATGCAATGTCATGATAAAATTATTTGCCATATGTAGCATTAGTATGAATTGCAAGCAGTGGGGACCACAAATCAGTCCATGTTGATGCACGCAGACTGGCTGCTTTTCCATTCCAAGTAAGGTTTGATGAATACGATGTCTCCGGTCTACCTACCATGGACAGATCATGTATAATATACATCTAGTCATTTATACCTTTATACGGATTGTCTTAAGAAATTTAGTCCTGCAATTATATGTTACAAAATGCATTGAAATGCAGGAAATTGCTTTCTCATTTCAAAAAATGTCTGGGGGGCATGCCCCCGGACCCCCCTAGCGTACTCGCTCGCTATGCTCACTCGACGAACAAGCATATTTGGCCGTGCATATCATCAAAATAGCTCCAGCGACGGCCCTGGTTGGTGACAAGTCTTTTTGACCTTATTTCCCAAGAGTTTCTTTCCTCAATGCATAAAAAGTTTGTAAAAGCTAGTACAGTTAAACCTGTGTTATTGATCACCTCTGTTAAGTAACCAACCTGTATTACGCTGCCATTGTTCATATTCCCAATATGTTCTTTTATTAGAAATTTGACCTCTATTAAGCAGACAGCTGTTCTAAGCAGCCACTTTCTGTGATTCCCTTGGCTGGCTGCAAGACAGGTTTGACTGTATATACCGAGAGGCTTGAATACATGACCTACCAAACAGTAATCAGGCAATTCCATCAACTTAGCTTGCCAACCGTTGAGAAGCCAAAAGAGAGACATTGCTAGGAGGTCCGGGGACATGTCACATGTCCCCTGAACATTTTTAAAATGGTGATTCTCTGAGATCTATGTGTTTACCTGTGTTTTAGGGACTGAAATACATATGTAACCCAGGTGAGAAAAACATGCAGCCAGTCCGGGACTCGAACCCGGGACCTCTCGCTTACAGGGCGATTGCTCTACCGACTGAGCTAACCGGGCTGCCTACATATCACCTCACATATTGGGTTAATATACATACCGTTACATAAATACATTTCCATCAACAACTCAGCATTGAACAAAGCATTTAACACATAAACATGTATACATTTTTAATATGACACATTATACAAAGAATGGCCCAAGTGGGTATGTGACCAATGTAATCCAAGATCAGCTGGCACAGTCGAGTATGGTCTACAATGGTCAAAGGTTTTTCAATGAAACCATACAATAATGTAATGGTGCTGATTCTACTTTGAAACAGGAACCCTCATGTAGGTATCAATAAAAAATATATCAATAAAAAAGATCATGTTTGAAATTAGTTCCCTGGCCCAAAACATTGTTGTTGTTGTGTGAATTGCATTTCATGTGACTCAACCAAGCGTCTACAAAGGTATAACAAATTAAGAAAATAATAATATACGGCAAGTGCAATTAACATTGTATACTGGTCATTATGATTATATGTGGTATTTACGCCGAGCATAGGTTCCACCACCCTAGTCTCTATACTATACACAGTTTATCATCATATAAAAGTTTATGGAGATAAAGTTGGCAGTGTCAGTTGAACACACAGGAACTAGCTCCTGTGGTTGAAGATATCTTAACCATTGATAGGGTTACAAACCTTTTTGGCTTTTTGCTTTTTAGTGGCGGCAGACTGAGCCATTCCGTATCACTGTCAGTGGAGTCCAACAGATTGAACGTGTCAGCTTTATCCCCCGACTCACCATGCACCCCGTTACTGTTTTTACCTCTCACCATGACTCTATGAATAGTTTGTTCTGTGTGTATCGTTCCTAACAGTTTCTATGATGTAACAACCAAATAACTATACTGTATTCCTTGTCGATTGATTAAAAACACTAATGCAGAAAGTTGGAAAAGTTTCATTTTATAAAAAAATTTATACAGGAAGTTGTCATCTTTAGGGAGAAACTATTATATGGGACATTTACACGGACACTGTGCTTCTAAATAGCTTTCGTTTCCCTATATATTTGAACTGATGGATGTCTTATATTTTAATGATATTTTCCTGTTCTGTTATATGTCAGTAGGCAATGTTTCAACAATATATAACGTTCAGGGGAGTACACTAAATAGCGGACAGGCACGAAAAGACACGGAAAGAATGACAACAGCTGTCGGACAAAAACTATAGGCCTTCAGAAATAACATTGATTTGATTTGGTTGTTCAGCAGAGCTCGCAGAAGCATTACAAAATAATTATGTCATCAATGTGTGTACTGTATGTCTTGATTGCATACACGGGTGACGGTTACCGAGCGAACGAGAGTTCGAGCCCCGTTCAGAAGTACGGTCGTGATGGCCTTATGCACATGGCACTAAAATACACTTGTATTACAACGAATACTATAAACACATACATTCCCATAGCCTGGGAACAGGCGTCGATATGTGTTGCCTGGTCAGTTAAATAAATATATGTTAACATCGAGACTATTAATTGGCCGGATTGAGTTTCTGATCATGTCATTTTGCCAGAAGTTAAAAAGTGAAAAATCGACAGACTCACACCCAGGCTAACATTCCCAAAGAATCCGATCACAATGTGATTTCAGTAATGACAGAATATAACATGTGACATTGTCAGAAATATCAAGACATTCGATAATCTCCAGGGACGAGGAAGGTCATTTTAAAAAAAGGGTATGTTCACAGCCGCTTGGCGTCTGGACAAACATATACAACAGTACAACCGTTGTATTTTTTTTAGATCAAAATTATTATACATGTAACATGCATTTAAGCAATACACAGCCCCAAAACACGCTGCTCAATAGAAGGTATTCCTCTGGAAGTCAAAATATGTCTTTACGACAGGAAGTTCAGTGACTTCTAGCGAGCAGAGTGAGACCTTCATAAACTCGAACATGTATAGATATTTCTCGGATTTTCCCAATAAGAGGGCGTGTCACGTAAACCCCTATATTGATATACAATGTACATGTATGTTGGTGTGAAACAGTAAATTACAAGTGAAAAGGTACACATACGAATAAATCTATTTTATTTGCAGTTGATACATAACATATAAATTTATATACAATGTAGATATATATTAATTTTATAGAAAAAAACTGCATTTATTATATATATAACACAACGTTGTAACAATGTAACACAGGTCGGTTAACCAACATTCGAGTGGTTATTTGTCTTTTAGAATATAATTATTTTATCATCAACAACACTTTATTGTTAAGTCCTTGAAAACAGAGATATTCAAATATTATTAGATTGAAGTTAACATAAATGTGCAACTCATGATTAAACTAAGCAATCTGGGTGCATCTGGCTTCACCATGATTAAACTAAGCAATCTGGGTACATCCGGCGTCACCATGATTAAACTAAGCAATCTGGGTGCATCCGGCTTCACCATGATTAAACTAAGCAATCTGGGTACACCCGGCTTCACCATGATTAAACTAAGCAATCTGGTACATCCGGCTTCACCATGATTAAACTAAGCAATCTGGGTACATCCGGCTTCACCACGACGACGTTATTGTTAGTATTTCCAGCTTCAGTCATGCTTGTTGTATCTAGCCTGATAACAAATAAGCTACATATCACGAGAAGCAGTAATTAAATGGCAAGGGAGAAGGGATTTGTGAAAGTGGATGACAAGTGAAATTAAAGTATCGCTAGATCTATATTCCTTTTGAAAATCTTATCTTAAATACCAGAAGTGAGAAAAGTAGATCTTTGAGACATGCATAGAGACAGGGATATTAACACTGACCAACTGCACATGCATAGAGACAGGGACATTAACACTGACCAACTGCACATGCATAGAGACAGGGACATTAACACTGACCAACTGCACATGCATAGAGACAGGGACATTAACACTGACCAACTGCACATGCATAGAGACAGGGATATTAACACTGACCAACTGCACATGCATAGAGACAGGGACATTAACACTGACCAACTGCACATGCATAGAGACAGGGACATTAACACTGACCAACTGCACATGCATAGAGACAGGGACATTAACACTGACCAACTGCACATGCATAGAGACAGGGATATTAACACTGACCAACTGCACATGCATAGAGACAGGGACATTAACACTGACCAACTGCACATGCATAGAGACAGGGATATTAACACTGACCAACTGCACATGCATAGAGACAGGAACATTAACACTGACCAACTGCACATGCATATAGACAGGGACATTAACACTGACCAATTGCACATGCCTAGAGACAGGGACATTAACACTGACCAACTGCACATGAATAGAGACAGGGATATTAACACTGACGAACTGCACATGAATAGAGACAGGGACATTAACACTGACCAACTGCACATGCCTAGAGACAGGGATATTAACACTGACCAACTGCACATGAATAGAGACAGGGATATGAACACTGACCAACTGCACATGCATAGAGATATAGATATTAACACTGGCCTGGTCATTCGCCGTGATACAGGATAGAAGACTAGTTCTACTGTTCAGCGTTCATATGATGATCGCGTTTCATCTATGTCCCATTATTTATGAGTATGGAAATGGAAATAATATGTCCAGAAATCTTCTCGATATAGTCTTATACATCAGTAATTAATTGTTCTATTAATATATGTTGTATAGTGTTTAAGTAGGCGTTTCAGAGTTGTAAAATATACGTCAAACCACATCTACAACTATCTAGAATTTAATAAAAATCCATATGAAATAGCAACAGTCAACTAAATGAAAGCATTGTTCATATGATATCGAAATATCACCAGAATGATGCACCATTTGTATTCTATATTTCAAAAATGTTCAGGGGAGGCCCCCTAACCCCTAGTGTCCCACCCTTCTGCACATATACCAACTCGGCTCTTCGTGTCGAGATTGGTGGTGTACTCTGAATAAGGCCCAGAAACACCCCTGACTGTGAACTGGTATTAATGTAAAATCATCACTATGTTTTGTAAAAATATGTTATGAGCTCAAACTTATAGGAGTTGTTCTTTGTCGATTAAAAATATTGGGGTGGGGGCTTAGATGACATGGATTGTTTTAGTCAAATAAATAAAATATGTATGTATGTTACATTTATGTCAAACCCCTTGCAGTGACCTAGACATGTTTGCACTGTACAAGGACACTGCATACTTGCCCCTACCGAATATCGAACCTGGGTCACTTCGAATCTAAATCCGACACTCTACCATTGGACCACGGACACCACACCTAGTACTGATGAGATAAAAATCTATTTAACCCTTAAAATAAAACTCTTGGCTGGATAGCAAGCAAAATACATCCTGATCAGATGCATCGTTACACCGTGTCTGATTTGGGGTTTTATTTGCCAGTAATATTACTATTTTTAGACAGAATTACATATTTTGATAAATTAACTGGTCCAAATGTAATTTTCTTATTAATTGATTGGTCTAAAAATAGACATTCGGGTCAGTTATTTGGTTGGTATTGAATGGGTTAACACGGCTGTAGGAATGGATTATCGTTTCATGTAGGTGTAGGAGGACGCTATAGGCATTTGGAAGAAACTGGTCAACGTATGTGGTCAGGGCTGCCCTGTCAGCGAAGTGTCAATGTGTGAAATACCAGTGCAGGGTTTGCATCTCTCAGATTGATATTCTCTAGTTCATAACTTGTTTTCCCACAAGTGGTTGCTAAATGTGAAAACATGTTATGTGTTAGTGTGTGCTCACGGCCTCATCTAGCAATACCTCGATAATAGGGTAACTTCCCCTGAATAATATAAACAAACATGAATATCTAACATTGCTCGTCATATGGAAAATTAAACAATGCTGTCTACATTTTGTTACTGGAAATATGTATATAAAAGGTTGCATCTATTGTTTTGTTTTTGCCTAAAACCATTTCACATTATTATAAAGTAAATTTCTCGTGGGGATCGACCCAGTAACACGGTTACACCAGAGTTATATCCTTTTAATTAATTAAATATCCACACATTTCCCCGTCAATATTCTGTTCTCAGTAGCCACTGGGTGGAATTTTAGGACGCTTAATATCACCATAGTGCAGTTGTGCATAGTTATTTACCTTTAATTGACTAAAGTCCACACATTTGTCTGTCCAGAGCCAGGTCTCAGTAACCAATGGGTGGATTTTTCTGTAACATAGAATAAATATGTATCAACATAGTGTTATGGTGCACGTGCATTTTTCATCGGGATCGACCCTGTATCAGTTATTACCCTTTAATTGACTAAACAAATCCACAAATGTGTCCGTTCTTGTCTGTTCTTAGTACCCAATGGTTGGACTAATTTATTAAGCTTACATTAAATATATATCACCATCGTGAGTGTGGTTAGTTTAAACAATATTTATATTTCTTCGAATAAACATAGTCAAGTATAAATATTATATACATACATGTAGGATTGAGGAGAAAGCATTCTGCTTGTATGCATGGTTAACTCTTTCCTAGTGAGTGTGGTTGTGCACATGCAATGGGATCGACCCAGTAGTACCAGCGTAATTGACTAAACATCCACCAATATGTCTGTCCAGAGCCACTTCTCAGTAGCCAATGGTTGGACTATTACAGGACTCATTCTATATCAGAATATTGTAACACTCTAGGTGTTAGTTTACCCTCTGAGCTCTATTATTCACCATGTATGTTTCCATGGAGTGTTGTGATGCCAAACAGAAGAGCAGGATTAGAACGACATTAGAGCAGGATTAGAACGACATTAGAGCAGGATTAGACCGACAGTAGAGCAGGATTAGACCGACAGTAGAGCAGGATTAGACCGACAGTAGAGCAGGATTAGACCGACAGTAGATCAGGATTAGATCGACAGTAGAGCAGGATTAGACCGACAGTAGATCAGGATTATACCGACAGTAGATCAGGATTATACCGACAGTAGAGCAGGATTACACCGACAGTAGATCAGGATTAGACCGACAGTAGAGCAGGATTAGATCGACAGTAGATCAGGATTATACCGACAGTAGAGCAGGATTAGACCGACAGTAGAGCAGGATTAGACCGACAGTAGATCAGGATTAGACCGACAGTAGATCAGGATTAGATCGACAGTAGATCAGGATTATACCGACAGTAGAGCAGGATTAGACTGACAGTAGATCAGGATTAGATCGACAGTAGATCAGGATTAGACCGACAGTAGAGCAGGATTAAACCGACATTAGAGCAGCATTAGACCGACAGTAGATCAGGATTAGACCGACCGACAGTAGATCAGGATTAGACCGACCGACAGTAGATCAGGATTAGACCGACAGTAGATCAGGATTAGACCGACAGTAGATCAGGATTAGACTGACCGACAGTAGACCAGGATTAGACCGACAGTAGATCAGGATTAGACCGACAGTAGATCAGGATTAGACCGACCGACAGTAGATCAGGATTAGACCGACCGACAGTAGATCAGGATTAGACCGACAGTAGATCAGGATTAGACCGACCGACAGTAGATCAGGATTAGACCGACCGACAGTAGATCAGGATTAGACCGACAGTAGAGCAGAATCAGCCATATATTAGAGCAATATTACACCAATATTAGAGTAGAATCAGACCGACATTAGAGCAGAATTAGATCAACATTGGAACAGGATAATATCAATGTTGGAGCAGGATCAGACCGATTTTAGATTAATCTGATTTCAATTATCTCTAAACAACAGTAACACACGCTTAGTATAGATTCCAAATATAAACAAACGTCAATTCATGATCGTTACATGTACCGCTATATGAAATCCGACATTCAATTTTGAAAGCGTGTAGGCTATACTGTATTAATACGTAAACTGTGATTGTTTTGCATTATGTGATACAATGTCGCTTTAATGCAGTCCATTCTCTCTCTGCAACTAAAACACTTTTACATACATGTATATGTGAACTAAAGATGTTCGAGCGGGTCAGCGGGTTCGAGGGTCTGGAAAATGGGGTAGATCGTTGTTTCATTCATAATGGTTAAGATAGTTATAGAAATAACGTTCCAAGATTCGAATCCGAACCAAACAGTTGATTGTTTCGCACATGCTCAAGCATACTCGAGAATGGCAACACGATTGAAAATCCTTGAACCGAGTTCGTTCTGCTCATATTTATATAATGCTATGTGCTATAATGACCTATGTACATTATTCATATAATTGTAGCTACTGGTCGTTGCTATAAGAGCATACCAATAGTATAGCTATTGATTGGTTCATTCTGTCACACGGGGTCCCACCGCAAACCACCGCTTTGAAACAGAACGAAGCTCTGATAAATCGCAAGACACGCTGGTGAATGCTTAGATGTTTCTTCTGCATGCTCTTCCGTTTACCGGATTCTTGCGCAACCTTATCCACACGCTGTGTAGTCGTTTCATCGACACCCTGGTGCATTACTGTAAAATGCAAAGAAGAAACATATATACTCGTCTTTTATTTTGAACACTTCGAGCTTACAATATGGGCTAATTCAACTATATACCAGTCATATTAGTCGACTATCCCAACAAGCACTCACATGATAATTTAATTGAACAAATACTGTCCATAAATTTAGAATTGGACATTGCCCATATGCCACAGCATATCTCCTATCTATTCAATGGAATACTATCTCCAAGAAAATAGCACTGATAATCAAGTTTCAATGACCATTCAAGCAACATTTGTGTACACATACATGCAGTGCACATTTTAATATTCCAAAAGTTGCTTTATCTAAGAAGGGAGAGAGGTAGATATATATGTAAATGTCTCCGATCTATTCAGTGGAGTAATTTATCCAAGTAAATGGCACTTTCCTGTGTGTTAATCAAGTTTTAATGACCAACCATTGACCATGCAAGCAACATTTTTCATTTTTGTAGACATACAGTGCACCCTTTAATATATCAAAAGTGCCTTTCTCTATGGGAGGGAAGTAGATAGATATATATGTAAATGTATCCGATCTATTCAGTGGAGTAATATATCCAAGTAAATGTATGTATGTATTTCCCATTATTGTCAAACTCCTTGCGGGGATCTAGACATGTTTTTCCTGGGCAGGCTTAGTCGACCTAAGCGGTTAACTTTATAACTAGTACTAAGCAATGTGTATGAGGTGTCTTGCTCAATGACACTACATACGTGGCCTGACCGAGTATCGAACCCGAGACAGTTCGATTCCAAATCCGACGCTCTACCGCTAGACCACGGATGCCACAATTCAGTGACAATTCAAGCAGCATTTTTCATTTTTATACACATACAGTGCACATTTTACTATTTCAAAATTGCCTTTTTCTCAATGACCATGGTGCCAGGCATGAATCCAGTATGCGGATCAGTTAAAGTATGAGCTCAATAGCGCTCGCCGCAGATCACCAAATGGAATATTCTGAAACTAACCCTACCCCATCCACAGGTCCAACTATATACCATACTCGACCAAGTGGCAATGCGCGTGTACTATATCATCTTAAAGGTATGGCGTCTGTCTTTAAATTGAGACTAAATGAATTGGATGGGTCTTGGGAAATGAGATCATGACAATGGAATATGCTGAAACTGAGCATACCCCACCCACTTACCAATATGTGGGTTGCTCGACAAAGTAGGACCCCACGTGTAATATATCCTCTTGTATCATGTATGGCTCAATGCTTCAACAAGAGACTGACAGGAATTGGACCGAAGCAGCTGACAGAAGCATTACATAAAATACTGTGTCACACATCTTAAGCGACCAGTCAATACCTATACAGAAAATGACTGTTATGCAGAGTTAAAATACGTCACTGCATAGCTGAGGCCAACTATAAAGAGGAAAACACATTGTAAAATTACTATGATCGTCGACCATGGAAACGTGGAGTGGTTTCGTGTTTTCACTAGCATAAACATGCTACTAGTTTTGTTTAATCATATTTTATTGCTCGATTCGTTTTACATATACATGTGAATACAAAACACGACACATTAAAGAAAGGCAAATTGGTCGGGCCACAAGTTCTATCAACATTAGTTACGGCCCTCCCAACAACATACTACTAACAACCTCCCAACGCAAATCTTCTGGACTAAATTCTTCCGATCATTTCCAGACTTGTATTTGGTAAAAAAAATGAAATTTCAAAGCAGTAGACGTGGATGGATGTGTATCGACCTGAACAAATGACGAATTTGTCATAATTTTGTCATACATGGCTGTATCCTGACATTCAGTCAAGTTAATATCAATAAAATGAATTACTGCTAACTCGCCAAATTTTGCTACATCATGCTGTGCGGAACTTTCAATGAACTTCTCGAATGCATTTAAGCGTAAACGTTTTACCAATGCCATATATTCGCGAAGGTGTGTCACAACCTGTCGTGATATGAATGATAAGATGAAAATCAGATATTTCTCTCCACAAAACATGTTGGGTCATTTGAATATCCCATATCTTGTTTTTCTTTAACCACAGCTTGCCTCCAGTTTGATCTGAAGAATAGTTTTTCGAATATTGCCTAACATGGTAACATAAGAAGTAGTAAATCTATGTTTTCAATAATAATGAAAGCATTTCTGGTTGCTGCAAGCTGAAGTACCACATTGACAATAAGTGAAACTGCATCACTGAATGCATATCTGATATCAATTCCGATTGACGTCAGAAGTGTAATAAAGTTTTGCTTGTTGTTCAGGTTTTTCAAATTAACACCATTCCATTTCCTCGTCTGTAATGGGTCAAGTCGTTTGTAGATGTTTCGTGGAAGCATCCATCAAACACTACAGTGGCATTTTTGTAGTTTTTATGATAGCTGTGGTGGTATTGCTGGAAAATATCACCAACTGTTTTATTCTTTTGCCAGGGAATTTATTAAGTGTCCTAGATATGTCTTGAGCGTAACACAAGTTCTAACAACGTATATTAATCATTCTCGTTGTCGCGGATGAAAGCGTATATGTGGTCATTCGTGTGGGAGGAACCGGAGTACCTGGAGAAAACCCATCTGTCTGATCTGGCGACTACCGTACCATCTCACATACTTCGAGGATCGAATCCGGGTTGCATTGGTGAGAAGCGAGCACGCTAACCACTGTGCTAATCGGACAGCCGATATATTGCAAGTTCAGATATAGCAGTATGCCGTCGGCGATGGATAACAAGGTTGAAGAAGAAAATAACAGATTTTAAATAGAATAGACTGAATAGTGCCAGAATTTGACGTACGAATCAAGCTATTGACGATTATGAAATGAAAACAAAATTTGGCATATCCCAGCGTGAAGAATTTTCACCCAGAACGGGTTTTCGCCTAAATGTGGGAATAGTAAGTCGCGAGAGATCACGCGATATTTCACGCTCCAGTTACCGGAAATATAAATAAACATACCTTGTGCACTTACAATCGATCCCCCGTCTGACCCTAATAAAATTAAGAGTCTTTCGGGTGGGACTTTAAGCTGAGGTCTCGTGTCGGTGCTGTACACCGTGCACGTAAAAGAACCAGAGGAGATTCTAGAATGAGTCTATTTCTGTATCATTGCACTAAATTTTTTTCAGGCCCGTCGCTGGGGATACGCAAGTACGCACGTGCGTATCATTGGTCTCAGAAAATGAAAAAAATGAAAACTCCAAAAACGCAATAAAACCCCAGGGTGGGAGTAGTAGGGATACATAGGCGTCGTGATGTGTGGAGTGGTGGAATAATTGAGACCATTGTAAATATGGTGCATCTCGAAATTTAGTTTGCGCTATTTTACGTGCTTGTTTAATTGATAAGGGCGATAATCTATACTGATGTTAACATCAGCTCTTTGCAACAGTAGTTTCCCTTGAAAATTAATGTGTTCCGAGTTATTCCGAAACAATTGTTTACGTGGCGCGAAATACAAAATGGCGGAGTCCAGATCGGAAATTGATCCGCCTTACGCTGACGTTTTCGAGGAAAGTGTTCGCACTCCAGATGACAATTTGCGGTTGACGTTATTAACCTCAACATGGGAGAAAGTTCACGTCTTTCAATTTCCAAGCAGGTAAGCCGAATTTTGCTATACATGACGTGAGCCACCCGTAAACTAGGCCTACATTAAATTTGGTTCTTATCATTACTGGAAAACAGTGCTATTTGCTTCTTAAATACATGTTTGGTAAACACGAATAAATAGATCTATGTAGATACGCAAAAACAATCGGGAAACATATATTGGGGGGAAAAGCTGAGCAAATGACAGCGAAGCTTATATACAATAATGAAATTAAATTTATATTAACGTTAATTGGCTTGGTGGCGTAGTGGTAGAGTGTTGGCTTTGCAATGTGGAGTTCCGGGATCGAATCCCTTAACCATCGTTTTTTTTTTTTGATTATTGAGCTTGGCTGCATCTGAACTTGACCTTTCGAGACTGGAATGACTAACCTTTTTTGTAGATTCCAAGCGGGACGGTACAGAAAATTGCAAAGCCACTACTTCATTAGCAATACCTGGCTGAGGTACTCAAAAGCTGCAGATGGAGTATATTGTGCGCCGTGTTACTTCTTCGCTCCAAAGGAAGATAAGACGAAAAACCTCACTACTCACCCTCTGAAGGACTGGAGCAATGTATCTAAGGTGTGTATACTACAGAACGTAATTAGCTTAGCTTAGACCTCCGCTGAGAAACCGCACCATATTAAGCTTAACTTTCTCTTTTACAACATATGCCGGTTGTAGTAGCCGTGACGTCTGATTCATTGACTGTTACAGTAAACAAGAGAGCAAGTGCACTACCAAACAATCTGGTACAAACTAGTTGTGTTGGGCGATTATAACGGATTGTCTTGCAATTGTTGATACATGTTGAACTTGTACACGGTCACTCTATACTACTAGTTTCTCAATACTGCGATAGTTATTGTATCACAAGAACAATTTATACCAAAATTTAACTGGTTTCTAAAATTTATTAATTATTAAATTATTAAATACGAGTTGAGTGTGACTGGAGAACTGGATTTCTGACATTTGTGACCAGTGTAGATCCATACCAGGCAGCTCTTGTTGTCGTTTCATGTTCTGCAGTATTCGTAATTTTGTCAGTTAAGCACCCGCCTTGATGATGAGTCTAGCAAACAGTAATATAAATCCTTATCAGGCCGTTAACTATATTATTTTGTTGTTGGTATTTTGACCATGTTGGTGACGTACTTGTAATCGTAAGACCTAAGTTTCTGGCTGTATAACCCGCGCCGCGACATCGCCAGAAAATGCGGGCTAGTAATTGGCTAACAATTAAATTATGGAAACAATCCAAAAATCAGTAGTAGCACAATACGGAGATCTAAACGACAGTGGAGATAGTTCCAGGTCATGGTCCACATACAATGTACATGGTACATAATTTGGAAATACAATATTATCATTACAAGTACTATGTGTCTACAATTTAAGAGTTGCCCACAAACATGTATAGATTTTTCTGCAGTTGATTGGGAACCATGCCAAATCAAGTATACACATTTCGTCACTGGAGGCCGCGGAGAACTTCATTGGCGTGATGAAAGGTGAAAAAAAGGACATTAGTTGTAGTATCTCGAGCGCATATAATGCTGCAGTGGAAAAGAACAGACAAATACTTGTCGGCATAGTCGACACAGTCATACAACTTGGCAAGCAGGGCCTGCCATTTCGCGGCGATGATGATGCCAAAAGCAATTTCATTAGTCTGTTGAATTATCAGGCCAAATATAATCCAGTAATGAAAGAACATTTGTGCAATGGCGATCCGAGAACCAAGTACACTTCCGCCGAAACACAAAATGAACTAATTGACATTTGTGGAGACCTTATCAAAGCCGAAATTGTGCGGAAGTGCAATCAGTCCTTCTGCTTTGGATTCATCACCGACGAAGCCACAGACGCTGCTACTATTGAGCAAATGGCAATCTGCATTCGATTTTATGACGATGCTACACATTCGATAAGAGAGGATTTCTTACAATTTGCTGAATGTGAAAGCACAACTGGCGAGTCATTGTCGGAGGCGTTCATCGAACAGCTAAATGCGGCAGGGATTGACATCTCCCGAATGAGGGGTCAAGGTTATGACGGGGCCGCGAATATGTCCGGAAAATATAGAGGCGTACAGGCGCGTATAAAACAAATTTTGCCAGATGCCGCCTACACCCATTGCAAGGCACATTGCCTCAATCTCGCCATTATAAATGCATCTAAAGAGAGTTTTGCGCGGATAATGATGGACAAATTTCAAGAAATCGCCTTTGCCTTTAACTATTCAGGTAAACGACATTTAAAGTTCCAGGAGACGCTGAAGGACGACCCTGTAAGCCGGGACGAAATGGACAGACGGACAAAACTGCAGTCTCTTTGCGAAACAAGGTGGGCGGCAAGAGCTGATGCGCTGTACACGTTTCTATCAGCTTTCCGGACCGTCGTGGCTGCTCTTGGGGAATTAGCAGCTGGGGGAGACACAAAAGCTGCAACACACAGGAACGCTATCTTGTCTTTCGACTTCATTATAACCTTAGTTTCCATTGAACACATTCTATCATCGTGTGTGCCACTGTCCCAGTTGTTACAGCGAAAGTCATGTGACCTGGTAGAAGCTGTGACAGAGGCACATGTACTGTCCAAGCAGATGACTGAAGAAAGAAACGACAAGCTGGTCTGGGAAGCACTGTACGATAAGTCCGTAGCCCTCGCACAAGACATGGACGTTGATCCCACCAACAAACGTTCTGTAAGCGGCAGAGCACAGCACAGACCGAATGCCCCTGCACTCACCATATCTGAATATTGGAGGGTGAATATGTATCTGCCATTTGTAGATCATCTAGTCTCTGAACTAGATACCCGGCTAATACAAGAGGGGGAAAGATTCAAAGCCCAGTTCCTACTTCCTAAACGTGTGCCAAGTCTAACAGATCAGGTAAGTTCTAATTGCCAATTGTAGATATTAAGCATAACGGTGTGCACATTGGTCTATATTGTGTGTGGACTATTCAATCCGTGTTAAAAGTAATAGTACACTTTAAATTTAGTATCTACCGTAAGTCGGTGACATGTTGTCACTCGTCAAAATCGTGACATTTGTAAGCTGGAATTCTATGTTACTTCGACTTTTCCAACCAAACACAGACATGATAACTCGTATTCGTGCTGTGCCATGCTAATAAAGCCGGAGGTCACGGATTCGAATCACACATCCAGTGAATGTGTTTTCCTGGCGATAAGTGCATGTACACAAACTATATACAAACATTGAGCACGCCAAAGTGCCGACTATATCTCGCTGTCTGCAAGCGGGCGCGACAAAACTCAGTCAAATCTTCTGAAAATTTTCTTCTGGCTGCATGTTGGTGTGACATTTATCTCTTCAAAACAACACTTACCTGGATCTCTAATGCGATTTTAATCGCTTTTTTGCAACACCATCTATAACTAAAGTCGCCAAACAATTCCGGTTATTTTCGGAGATTGCAAAGTTCGGGTTAGTAGTAGCACTTTCCTAGATAAATGACATATCTAAGTGAATGACACAAAACTAGCCTACTAGCACTATTGCCCATAATATCAGAATTATCATGTCACCGGATAGTTGTACTCAGTGATTTCAATGGATCTCGGACGGTACCGTTAAACGTTATATTTCAGCATATACAGGAAATCCATTCAGCCTTCGCATCAGATGTTACTGAGAATCTTGAGCAATTCACCTTGGAGATACACCGATGGAAACTGCGGTGTGATGTGATGAACACAGACGAACCAACTGACAGTCTAGCGGAATCGGTATCCTTAGCTAATGTGGATCTATATCCAAATGTTAGAGCGTGCCTTTGTGTTCTGGCTGCTATGCCTGTTGCGACGGCGACCGCTGAACGGTCATTTAGCACAATGCGCCGTGTGAAAACATATCTGAGGAGCACGATGTCAACAAAACGCCTTTCTGGGCTTGGGCTTCTTAACATATACCGGGAACAAGAACTAGACAGTCAAGAAATAGTAGATATTTTTGCAAGACGAAAGGAGCGAAGGATGGCATTATTATTTAAAGTTTAAGTTGGTGTCGATATATATATTGGTCGCAAATGCCATAATCCTTTTTTCCTCAGAAACAGCCACATAAATGTATACACAATGTACGATGTTTGTCATATGAATATAATTATGCACATGTGTTGAACAGCATTGATTTTAATGATAAGCAGTGTGGAACCCAATCTTACAGTTACAATCTTAGAGATATTTATTAGACCCATATGCAATGTCATGATAAAATTATTTGCCATATGTAGCATTGGTATGAATTGCAAGCAGTGGGGACCACAAATCAGTCCCCGTTGATGCACGCAAGACTGGCTGCATTTCCATTCCAAGTAAGGTTTGATGAATACGATGTCTCCGGTCTACCATGGACAGATCATGTATAATATACATCTAGTCTTAATTTATACCTTTATACGGATTGTCTTAAGAAATTTAGTCCTGCAATTATATGTTACAAAATGCATTGAAATGCAGGAAATTGCTTTCTCATTTCAAAATATTTCCGGGGGGGCATGCCCCCGGACCCCCCAAGCATACTCGCTCGCTATGCTCACTCTACGAACAAGCATATTTGGCCGTGCGTATATCAAAATAGCTCCAGTGACGGCCCTGACTATCCTCCAAAAATCTAAAATGACTATCTCTTCAGGAGGCGTCGCTCATATGGGCAACTGGTAGCGACGATAACTAAACGTAAAGCAGTTACAATCTATTTCTAACCGATCATGGAGATCAGACAGGTAAATAAGCGGTGAAAACTTTTAAACCTACACCAGGTTTTACTAATTTCACTATTCCCATCTATGTCACCATATATAAATATCATTTTTAAAGAAATTAGCAAAATATATACGCTTGGAACAGTGGTTTTCTGGAAAATATAGCAACATCTTTATTTATTAAGTCACAATGTTCATAACCAATACCGATTATATGCGTGTACAAATAAGGTGATGATGAAATTCACATGGTTTACAATTGAATATTTGGAATCTGTTTCAACTTACCATCGTTTATAGCAAATGCACCAATTGTCGCGAAAAAACGTTATACTTAGCAATTATTAAATTTGTTTATCTAGGACTAGATAATGTTTTGCTTCTTGGATGTCTTTCACATTCAAATAAAATAAACTACATATAAAACTTAACCTCTTCTTATTGCATAGCAATGCGGCTTTTCAGGGTCCACGTGGACCCGTGTTTATTTTCAATATCGCGCGTGCAAACTTACTGGGAGATTGAAGAGTATTCGGTATGGTGGGCTTTGTATGCCGTCTTTGAATTTTAAGTTTGCAATAATTCACCCCAACATTTTCCAATTTTGGCTCCATCTGTAGAGTGCAACTTTTTTTGTAGATATATGACTAATGTGCATATGCGCTTTTATTTAGTATGAATATATCAACTTTTGCAATTAGTTTGAACCTATATTGACTGGAGTATTAGCCAAGAGTATAATTGATTCTTAGTGATATGCACCTTTTGAAAAATACTATTTTATTGCATATTCAAATAACTTCTTCGAATAGACGGACCGGACCCACTGTTCTTTCACAGACCTTGAGCAGACAACACCAACCATTGATGAAACAACTCATGGTTTGCTGTTACAAAATAACAGATATGTATTTACGAAAAACAAATCCAACAAATAATCAAGACAGTGTGCAAAAACAGCTATTTTGCACACGATACTAAGTATTGTGATTGTCTAATGTATATATTATAAATAGAAATGACCGTATTATAGTTATGCAATATTCGCGCCTAAAATCAACAAGCTATTTTGGCGCGCAAAAAGATGATTACATGAGATATTAATTTGTGTATCGTTAATTTATCTTACCGCGAGAGATTATGTAATAGTTGTCGGTTTCTTTTGATGAGGCGCCAATATGTCTGGCTGGTTCGTTAAAGTTACGATTTTGATTGCGTAAGGTAACAGGTGGTCAGCGCCACGCTGTATGACTTAAATGTATATAATTCCGAGTACATGCACAGAGAAATTAGAGCACAAAAAGGCTGTCCTTATGCAAGGATTGATTGTGTATCTCAAATAGAAAACAATTACTGTTTCTATGACACTAAAGGCGAGAGGCCTTCAGTATATTAATTTAATATACTTATAAAACGAACTATAAACTGAACTTAAGTGTTACGGACACTTTGGGTAGCTATGGATTAAATAGCACCGTATGTCTTGAATAAGAATATGTGATAGCTAAGACTAAAGGCGAGATGTCATCTGTATATTAATTTAATATACTTATATAACGAACTATAAATTGAACTTAAGTGTTACGGACACATTGAATAGCGATGGATTAAATAGCACCGTATGTCTTGAATAGAATACGTGATAAATAATATGATATAGATAAGAGATACAAATTATCTCTAAAATATAGCGGTTATAAATTGATACCAGAACAGTTCAGTGAGATATTGAATTTATCAAGAGACGCGAGCGGCTGATCTAATTAGACAGTCTAATTGAGATATCCTTGATTGTATACTGAAGATTAAAAATGTAATCCAATTATCGACAGGGCGGTGATCTAATAAAGACACTAGCAATTAATGAGGCTTGAAGTGATTATGATATAGATAATAGATCATAGATTCACGAGACGTGAATATACGAAATAGGAGAATATACCAGACGACCAGTAAAATAGATATAAAAGAACATTGTGTTACGTTGTTATTGTATTGATAGAGAAATGAAATATACCCCTAGACAACCGACCAGAGAGTTTATGTAGCTTAAACCTTGGAAAGAGCCGTAAATAGACCAGACGTAGATAAGAGCCGACGATGGGGGACGCCACAACAGCTCTTCTGCCACCTTGAAAAGGAACGCAGCTCTGATAAATCTCAAGACACCTTGGCCAATGCTTGGTTGTTTCGCCTGCATTTTCTTCCGTTTTCTGGCGCTCGATTCTTACACAACCCTATCCACATGCTGTGTAATCTTTTCATCGACACCCTTGTGTATTACACAATGGTGTCGATGAAAAGATTATATATATATAATAGTTAGTGGTGGTTTCGTACACATAATTGAATGGTATGCGTGTGTGTATATACATGTAGCTACGGTAGCATTGATTAATGAATAAGAGGATGGTAGCGTACTAGTCTTATTAAAACTTGTTGCCAACCCATTTTGCTCTTTTTCTTTGCTATACCATGAGTATGTATGCAATGGAAATGTAAAATTGATAGCAAATAAAATCTGAGTAAACTTAAAAATATTAATAAATTAATAACAACTGGAAAATGTTCCCTGCATAGCCAGATTTCCTGAGCGTCAATGTGCTGTCTCCTGAGCTTGTCGAGCGCTCGCTGAATAGGCATTCTTCTTTCTTCTAGTGGCCGTTCGACAACATCTTCTTCCACTCTATCTAGCAGTCTCGCCAAGAAAAACTGCACTGTTTCTCTCATTTTTGCGTCTGACTTGATAGTCTATATTTGCTCTTTTCAATGTACGTTTGTGTTGTAAATCTGTTACGCCATTAATGCCAACGACGTCGCTGTACTGTCGACGCGACAACACCTGGTGGAAATTACTTCATTTTCGTTGCGCCGTGGTTGTGCAACTTCGCTTCAGAAATAATTTGAAAATTAATTTTCATCCAATAAATAAACACGTGTGATTCTACAACCAAGAAAACTTTAGAATGATTTTAACCAAGGAAATAACTGGTGTCTTCCTCATTCCCCCAAGTTTATAAAAATTGGTCATTTTGTACTTGGGGGTAATCAGGAATGTGTCCAGTTAGTAGTGTAGTAGATAAGGACCATGAATGTTCAGAAGGTGTAAAACGCACCAAATTTGGCATGGTAGTAGTTTAGAACCAGCTTGTAAATAATAGGCCGGAAGACAATCACGAGAGGCCCTGAGTCCCCAGTGAGATGGGGGCCCAAAGGGGCACATAATTGTGTCAATTTGCATGTATATAATTAATTTATTACAGCCACAAATGGTATATAACTTGTGCAAATGAGGTATGTTATCAGGATAAAAGGTTACACCAGTATACAAATGACTTTTGTTAAATACAAAATTGAAAATTGAGGCCCTAATAATGCTATAAACGAGGCCCAGAATGTTGTTAAAATTGGCCAATTACGATTAATAATATAATAAATATTACAATTTTATGTCAGTATCCACTATTGTACACTAAATAACTACTTTACACAATTACATAGATCTAAATGCTGCATTATGCTTTAGGTAATGGCCAGAAGTCACTTTTAATTGGTTAACAGAGTTGTTTTCCTTTTAGCAAAATTTCCATGACAAATTCAGATAGTGGGAAAGTTCGAAATTTCGTTGCGTTTTTACATGCTGTATCACGCCAAGATGTAAGTATTATTAGTATATTTTGTTTGTATAGATAACACATGTATAAATTATGGCGTTGCACATGTTTAAATAATTTAAACAACAACAGTTAAACCTAGTAACACAGTCACATGTTGACAACAATCAACCAGAGGTTATGGTGCGTAATTTAATATACTATTATATAACATGTGATGTTGAGGACTGAATGCGAATTTATTCGACCTGCTTGTTTGTTTGTTTTGTTATGCTTACAATGTCATTCCACCCATTGCCTTAAAGTAAACTTTTTTGAAGCTGAAGGAGGACATTTACCAGCCAGAAATTTCCAGCCAGTATTTGCCAAACATGCTCATTTTGAACCAAAATTGTACACACTGAAACAACTGACATTGAGACCTGAATGTTCGGTGGCAACTATTTTTCCTGGATCGAACCAGAACTAGGACACTTTCCTGGATAACAATCAACTAGTACCTTGCCTCGGCCGGGATCTAACTCACGACCTCCCGCTTTGGAATTAAAGGCGCTAACCACTGTGCTACCCGAGCTGTTTTATTCGACCTGTATTCTCCAATTCATAATCATTTCAATCAAGGGTTACAATCATAGGCCCATCATCTATCTGTTTGTACGGACACAGGCATACCTATCCTGCAGTTGTCAGTACGCATTGATGATAATTCTGAGGTATTGCTGTCGTTCTGTACAATCTTGTATTGGTTACATTTTGATAGACAATTACTAATGTATTCTACGTTTTAGGAATCCACATCAGGACATGCTGTTGGTTCTGAGCAATCTTCGACATGAGTTGTACAGGGCACGATGTTCCAACTGGAGTCAGTGTTGCCTATGCCAAAAGAAGACTTCCGAGAAATCACGAACACCTTTGGCGTATTCTTCACTGAGCCTTATCAACCCGAGTCCACACAATGCATTGCCACAGGAACAATTACAACTTTGGAATGACTTGACCTAGGGAGTGGCAATGATGGAGCAAAATGCCGTCTGGCATATGTCCTGCTTCAGCAGCAGAATATTGATAGAGCAGTAAAGAGACAGCAAGTGTGTATGGAAACAATAGAGACAACGAGGTTTAGAAAGAGTTTTGATACAACGTTCATGGTGGTTGTTTCGCTTACAATAAATCTTATGGTAGACTAGATAGAAACAATGGAAATAGATACGAAAGTGTAACATATCACAACTGAGATGTCAGATATCGAAATTCTAGCCAAACATTAAGAGGTGGATATGGTACCAAGAGACGCAGAATATCATAGAAACTGTTTGTGCACATTAAAATTTTTATAACAAGTACAATAGACAGTATTCACTTTCAACTGATTCTACGTCGATTCATGTGTACGATACTGGTGATGATTAATTGAAAAAGGCTATCATTGTTGCTGAGTTGATTGCATATATAGAGAGTTAAACCGATTAATGTGAAAGTGATGGCTTGTTGATAATAATAAATGACAAAGGCGTTTCGGTGTCTTATAACAGGGTTATACAGGTCTCCACAGGTATAGTAAACTGTCTTAGGTAAATATAAAACTACTAGCATTGTATGCCCATCAAATCTCAGGAACGGACTGTATGTACACCACAGCATGAATCACTAATAATAAGTCTATCCACAGTCAGTAACATCGAAGGATGCATTTCATGGTACGGCAATCTCGGTCACACGAAGTCTGAGGCGCAATGTATAAATATAACTCACCTCAAGGCCGATCAGTCACAAAATATCTACTAGAGAAGTACAAAGATGTCCCTCCTGTAACATTGAAGGCCAACACTCCACAACCGGTTGTCATGTATGACTGTGAGCCTCCTCCCAACTACTCAATGTGAATTAGTTCTTAGTGATCAAATGGTTAGAACATGTTGCCGAAAATCATGGAAAGACAATGGTAGGTCAAAACGAAACTTTTTCATGATCACCATTCTTTGCACAACACCTCTCAATTGACACAAGAGCACCAGCCATAACAGCACTATTCCCATTGTTTCGTGACTGCGTTCACTGCGGCTAAGGTAAAGCATGGAATGCCACTGATCAAACATGTCACTGAAGCTAAGAACCCTGGCCAGATCACAGTATTAACAGTCGATCAACCAAGAAGATACAATGGTTATGGCCCACATAGTACTGGGTATGGACCTGGAAATGGCATGGTGTTGATGGGTGGCCTTCTTGAAGGTTATTGGAGATTGGTTAGATGGGAGTGGTTGGCTTGCATTATATGAGTACCTATCACAATGCATTGAAAGCTACACTTTCATGGCAGGTAAAACTGTTATATCAACACATGGTAATGTCTTGAAATCGAACATAGAGATCGACTTTGATGTGACTGACCTTCAACCCTCTAACCATGAAGAAGCAGACGACATAATGCGTCTCCATGCAGCGCATTATTTCAATACCGGTTGCAAGAGAGTACGTATCCAGGCTATTGATACTAACGTTGTGATGTTAGCAAATGCTGTGCTCAATTTACATACAGCTTCTACTTGCTGTATGTGGGTTGCCTTATGCCATGACAAGCATTTCTGTTCCATACCTTGACATGAAATATCTGACAAGATTGGTCAAGATGTCTCTTGGGGACTCCTACTATTCCATGCTATCTCCGGCTGTGAAACGGTCTCTGCATTAAATCGTGTTGGTATGAGGACGGTATTCAACATATGGAAATATATGCATTTTTCAAGATCCTGATAAAAACACAGCAGTGCTCGAGAGATTTGTTGTTCTTATGTACTCCAGAACATGCCATATGAGCTAGGAAATGATGCTAGGAAACATATGTTTTGTTATGGTAATAGGACTATTGACAAGGTTCCACCATCACATAGTGCACTTGTCCAGCATGTACTAAGAGCTGTCTACCAGAGTGGCCACATATGGGACCAGATCATCAGATGCCCTTACCTGCCATCTCCAGAGTGGGGAAGAGAAAGCAACAATTGGATACCACAATGGAGTACACAGAGGCTTCAAAGCTTTGATAAGAATTGATCAAATGTAACTTACACCCCACATGTGTGTGGTGGCCAATGTGAAAGAGAAAATGTTTGTTGAATATAGTAGTATATGTATACAGTGTTAAATGCACAATACACAATAACATGCATATACATGTAGACATATTCCATTCGCATGTTAAGATTTATATATTTTAGACAAATAAGATTGTTTTCGAATCTTCGTTCTGCAATTACATTAAGGGCCTCACTATTATAAATATTACCCTTTGGAGGGCCTCATTATATTATACATGTGCTTAGATAAGTATTTTATTAATAGTTTAGTGTGTTGTACAATTCAGATATAGTGCACAACCTATTCACTTATATTTGTTTAATTGTAATTATAGTTATTATTGAAAATATGCAATTTGCCAAATTAACCGAATAGTATAATGGCTGTTAACAGGGCCTCATATGACACACAAAGACATGTATACACATACATGTTTCAAGTACTGATACTATTCTACCAACAGAACTAAGTTTATTTAATGTTCCCTTACTGGGAACAAAAAGAAAAAACTTTGTATTTTATATTTCTCTAAAACAGGAAAAGTTACCCTTTAGGGGCCTCATTTTCATCAAACGAGTACAAAATTATTATTTGTATTCAAAACATTAGATATTACTATGCATTCTCTATTAATTATCACCTGAAAAGTAATAACAATTAATTAAATTATTGGAACTTAAAAAAGTGCATTTTTAAAAAATGATAGTGTAGCCTGTTTTATAGTTACTTACTTTAAATGTACATAGATAAATTACAGCACATTGATACGTGACATTTTTGGTGAAGATATAATTTTTTAAATTTTTGTTTGCATTTTTCGGTGAAGATTCCAATATGTCTTATTCCAAAACTTGCCATTTTTTAGTTAAGAAAAGAAATAACAACATGTAACCCAATATTGATCAAATTACGCACCTTAATCGAAGTATGAACATTTCATATTTTCATATCACCTATTTGAACTTTCTTTAATCATTATTACTCAAGGGTTCCTTTTGGAAATATCAAATATGGCAATTAATTTAAAATAACAAACATTTCACAAATAATATAATTTTATTTCTTCAATCATATATTTTATTTTGTTCTGGAACTGTAAACATCAAATCACTTAAATAGTTGGTTTGTATGATAATTGACATTCACCAAACAACCGTAATTTCTTGAAACAGATTATAGTTTTGGGTCTTGCTTTTTCTAATTTACCTGTAAAACTGACTTGGGGTAATCAGGAATTCTGGAGATTAAATTTGGGGGAATGAGGAATAAACCAAATAACTATACACTGATTTTTCAACAAGGTAAGAAATGTAGACTGAATAATTCTTCATCCAGGAAATAACTGCAAAATGAATTCCAATCCAGGAAATATATGCAGAATTAATTTTCATCTAGTAATAATTACAAAATTATTTTACATCCAGGAAATAATTATTAAATGAATTTTCATCGATGAAATAACTGCATAATGACTTTATCTGTGTTGTAAGCTATACTTATGATACGGGTTTTTTAGTATGTAGGTTTCGCTTTCTGAAAAAGGGTGTTCTCTGGCATTATTCCCTCGCATGACATGACATAGTGAACTTGGGGTGCGATCTGTACATTGCGTGCCACTCGTAATCAAACAACATCTGGCATACTCACGTATCATCTCATCCATGGTTCTCGGAAGAGAGATGGGGCTAGGCATGAATTATCATTCGGTAATATGAAGCATTGGTGGTGGAGAGGGGACCCATTTAAGATCATTGCCTATTTCACTTATTTTCTGCTATTTTCGGGATAGCAATGTACTTAGGATGCATAACGTAAAGCAATAAATGTGGATCACTATTCCTGCGTCATTTACAAAAACATATCTCTCTACGGTTAATCCGAGCGTTTTCAATAGACTGATTGTTGTGAGTTGATCGTTCATGTGTTACTCTAGAATGAAATGGTTGAAAAACATAATTCTGTTCAAGACTGGAATAGTGAAAACAGACCATTTCGCTTGGGGCCTGACATCCACAGTAGGCATAACCATTGCTTCAAAAGACCCCCACACCCAAACACACACCTCCTCCCAGCTTGGCCCTTAGTTCACACACGTATGCTGGCCAATACTCCGGTGGTTACGGGCCTTTTATGTATTATTTAATGTTCAACAACATGGTTTAGTTATATGTCCAGGAATAGATATTTAAACGTTAGTTATGAATTATAATGTTTAATATAATTTTGCAAATCTGATATTTAACGCCATAAGTCGCACCTCGATGCTTTAGACAATGTGATCACACACTGTGATGGAAACTGCATTTTTCAATAGACTGATTGTTGATTCACGCCTCCTTACAAGACATACGGATCTGTAGTCCAGAGGTAACACGCTGTACTGTAATCCAGCGATCGCAGGTTCGACCCCCGTCTGACACTGATAAAATTAACATTCTTTCAAATGGTACTTTAAATAGAGGTCTCGTGTCGGTGCTGTACACCGTGCACGTACCAGAGGAGACTCTGGAATGGGTTTCTGTCTGTATCATTGCACTATCCTCCAAAAATCTAAAATGATTAATCTCTTCAGGAGGAGTCGCTCATATGGGTAGCGACGATAAATAAACGTAAAACACACTCCTTACAAGTTTCTGTGTGGCAATATTTTGAAATTGTCAGCTACCACATGATAGTGTGAGTTGAGCGTTCATGTTGTGTTTTAAGTGGAATGAGTACCATCTAGTCAAGTCGCCTGTCGGGTTCAGTTTGCTGCAGGTAGAGGTACGGCAAAGATGATGTTGTATAATTTATATACTCAGACACAACGAATTCTGGGTGCTTCCGGCTTTACCATGACAACGTCTATTAACGCCCGGATGATTGCCTCTTATTATCAAGCTCATAGTAGCGAACTTAAAGGCGGATTAAATTGCTAAGTAGGCTACCGCATGGGCAGATTCTATGTCAAACAATGAGAGGGTAACGTTACACGTCAGAATAAAAAAAAGAACAGAACGTGATGCAATAATTAATGAAATAAATTACATATAATCGTCTGCCACGCCAATATATTTACGAATAAAAATGTCATTATAGTCTCACTGCTCCGTGTTTACGAGTTTCGTCTGTTATTACACACAAGGGGTCCTTATTAATAATAGCGATTTTCACCGTGTTTCACCTTCAGGTCCACGTGTTGTCACAGAGGTTCTCCAACTGATATATATGGTTGTGTAAACCTAGTTTTTCTTTGTTGGGCACCGTGTGATGTGTTCGATGGATGGGTCCATTTACGGTTTGGCATTTAGTCAGAGTAATTAGGAGGGATGACGACTTCTTATGCCCCGTGTGTTTGACTAAGTTAAATTAAATGTTAGTGTTTTAGATACAGTATATAGACAAAATGCTGTCCAACAAATGAATTTTGAGTGAAAATGATAAATTAAGCCTGTTATTAAAGTAAGTCTTCCTTAGTTTATTGTTTTGTTAAAAAAGAACTGTTGCTTACATACTAATGTTCGCGCTATAGGCAATTTCCACAGTTAGGCGAAAACATGTGACGTCATTCCGGATTACTGAGAATGAGGTACCGCTATTTTGTCAACTTTTCTCAAAAAGTAAATATTCGATTTTCTTCGAGATTTTTGTGAATGAATGGTAAAATATTGTTTATTTGGTGACATAAAATTGTTTGCAGTGTATGACCATTCTAAACCTATAGGAGTCCGTTATGTACTACATCGTCGGAAACCAGTAGCACCGGGATACGTCTTTATGTGTGATATTCCCAAGTGGAATCAATGGATATTTTATTGACTACAGTGTACAGCTGCTGTCAACCAACGAGAATGCTCCATATATAGAAATGTGTCAAGTAGAGATCTACTGTGAGATTCAGACATCATGACTGAATCATGGAATACATTGAAACCTCAAAGAAATATTTCTTACCATATATCATCATAAAATATACTAGATCTACACATTAAAATACCGCAGAGGTTTTATAGTATTGTATATCGAGGCGATGACATTACTGAGTGTTAAAACGACCAACAGATGGCTGAACTATCCTGTAAGTTGATGATTTATTTATTTCTTACTCGTTACTACTCCTAGCATTGCAGGTTTTCAAGCACATTAGCATTACACTGCCTCACAGAAGAATGTAAAAAAATAGCAATATTAAATGTTACCTTGTATTTAAGTAATAAATTTATCCAAGATTTGATTGCAACAACATTTCCCCACACAAACTGTTGCAAACCAGGGCTGACAAATCCTGGCGCTTTGGACAAGGTAGTCCAAATATTTAGACTTGAAAAATGTGACATTTTACTATCCAGGAATTTTTCAAAGTCTAAACGCTAAACCTCAATTACGCGTATCATATTTTATATTCTAAAAAGTCATTTTTATAAATTAAAATTGTTAACAAGATCAACACACATACCGTTGTTTGAATTCTGCACAGTCTATAGCATCTCTTGACACAATATTATACATGAAATCAACGTTTAAATTTCAAGACAGAGTTTCGCCATTCCAAATCGGCCATTTTGAATATTTGATTATTGCGAAAAACAAAAATAGAACTCGAAATAGACGAAAATATTTACAAGATTTATCTCTGTGCCATTACGGTGAACCAAGTAAGATTTTGTTTAATATCCAATTGTTCATACGCATGAAATAATAATTATTCGGATTTCTTTTGTGAAGACTGCGCAGAAAAAATGGGAGAATTTCACCTGTCGATTTCAAACAACTAAATGACATACACAACGGTAATACAATATATTTTTAACGTTCTTAATATCTATATTTAGGATTATTCTTAACACCAACGCACACGTTCATGTCCGAAAAGCTTCAAAATATTGGTCAGAAATCCCACCATCGGATCAGGGCGGAAAGTGCTATGCGAAAATGAGCTTTAACGATAAGACCTCGAAATAACAGATACATTTTTTTTATGTAGAGGTCTTATTTATAGGACTAGGGACAAGGCTAAGTCGTGGTTGGGCAAATGGCTGTTAACATAATTATATCAATTATGTGTATACTAATTAACTGTTAATTGTGATGATGCACACGGCAATCCAATTATCGATCTTAAACCCCACCCTCTACATACTATGACAGGTGTCGGGGCTTAGAGCGGCTTAGAGTGGTGGAACCTATCCTCGGCGTATTCCTATGCTAGACGTATTAGTCCGAATTTACAATATTTATATAGTTCTAAGCTAATTTAACTGACAGAGCTGAAGCATGGCTCAATAGCATTCTGTCACATGACTGGTTCAGCAGACGAATATAAACAAACAAATCATTGGGAGAACATTTCCTCCGAAACTGATACGGTGTATGAGTAAAATTTACAACTAACCCGAAAAATAGTTTCTCTACCATTTCTGATTGACACCAATAAGTGTTTTTATTCAATGATATTACTATATCAAAATAAGATATTCAACAAGGTGCATAAATAAAAAATAACAAGTAAGCCATGCATATAGGTGCCCTGAAGTCTAGAGTTCCTCATATAAACGGGTGCCGTTGTGTTAGCTGAATTGAGCAGCACTTGATGAAGGTAAAACTGTCAACAATTTTTTTTTGAAAATTGTTTTCACAACTTAAGAAAATAATAATTACTGTATATTACGCAAGTGCAATTTACATTTTGTGTTGAAATTATATGTTGGATTTATGCCGAGCATAGGTTCCACCACTCTATGAAGCATACTATATACAAATGTAATGTTGACAAAAGCCTTGTATTCTTTTTATGTTGCAGTTTTTGGAATCCTGTACTTTTTCCAATTTTTTTCTGATTAACCTTTTCCTTCATAGAGATTTAGGTTAATATACATACTATTATATCTCCATACAAACGACAGCCATTTAGCTATCATGCAGTGGATAAGTAGTCGCCATGTCTATCCCACCTCGATAGATATTACTGGGACTACTTAAGATTCTCGCCTTTATTATGAACATTGTTTTGGCTACTACATTGTCAATGTATGTCGTATTGGTAATGGTGTCAAGAGGTGCTTCTATGAGGGAAATGGATAATTATGGAAGATAATTACGAGCGCTTAGCGCAAGACTATTCTAACTATTAGAAATTATTCAGGAACTGAAAATAACTTTACAATGTATATTATTTCTAATATTGGCTTTTTCAAACTATTTTCTTCACTCACATATCAAACAAACCACAAATACTGTAAATTTTTAAAAAAAGAAGTTTATTTTGCTTTTATACAACTTTATTTAACTTAGAATAGTCTAGCATCAGAGGTCATATAGTTCAATGCATTTGTTATGCAAGACTATTCTATCTCAAGTTAAAACTATTCTAACTTGAGCGTAAGTACTTTTACAATGCATCTTAACCCATTCAACCCCAAGTAACTGACATGGACTGGTGCATGCTATTTTTAGACCAATAAATTAATAATAAAAAATTACATTTGGACCAGTTCATTTATCAAAATGGGTAATTTTATCTAAAAATAGTAATAATTATTACTGGCAAAAAAGTGCAGATCCTGATGAGATGGCTCGTTACGAGCCGGCTCATCTGGATCTACACTTTTCATAAGCCTATTTAGAGGCCTGTGGGGTTGAAAGGGTTAATGTCTACATATTCATATTTAGGATAAATTGTTGACTTTCCTTTAATTCTTAAAGCGACACTATATCAGTGAAAATAGAAAATTTCTGTAATTTCTTATGTAATCTATTGTTTATTCTCCAAATATTTGCTACAGAAACCGAGTATTTCAACAAGTAAACAAACATTGTATACAACATTTGTTAACATAACAAAATAATAATAACTGATGGTGGCCATTTCCTAATGTTGTTAAAATTTGTGGTGCAATAAATCGCGTGTATCCTGAATACTACCAGTACGGTACAGATTTATAGATTTAGACTCCAATCATAAACAAACGTCAATTCAGCACCGAGGCTGACAGTTATATGAAATCTTACTTCCCCTTTTGAGAGTTTGTAGACCGCAAAAACACTGTTTATTGATTGAAAGTTTGTGTTCAAATTATTTCAGATGAATTTGAAGTAGCAATGTTATTCATATGCAAAAACAAATGCATTCTTTTGTGATGTAATGCCACTTTAAACAATTTTCAAAGCCATAAATACTTAAAACTATTATATTTTCAGACACCTTAAAGTTACATTGGTGCAAAAAGCAAATTTCTACAGAATGTAATTTCCTATTATATGGTATCCCCCCGGCAATATTTGTAGGAGAATCGGAGTATTTCAACTAATGAACAAGTGTCGTATACACCGTATATAGACATAACAATTTAATGTAAATATGGTCAACATACAAGCGTAATACAACACGTGTGTCCTGAATAACAACATTTACGATACAGATTGACTGATAAATCTGTGCATATTTATTTTTTAGACTGATCAGATTTAAGTTATCTCTAAACTACAATATCTGTGTTTAGTATAGAATCCATGTGAATTCATTAGCATGGCTGAGCATTATATGCAATCCTACTTTCATTTTTGAGAGTTTGTAGACCTCAAAAAACATTTATTGAAAGTTAGTGTTCAAATTATTTTGGAAGAGTTTGTAGCAGCAATGCTATTTATGTATTTTTGTGCGTTTTGCGATGTATTGTCGCTTTTACACAGATTCTACTATATGTAATTTCTGTGATGGACTCTTTCATCTGTCAATATAAGAAAGTCCTTACTAGGGATGTTTAATGTATGTAAACTGAATGGAAAACAGTGCAGGCAGGGGCAGCATAAGTACTCTTGGAATTTTTTACCAAATTCACTCCTGCGTGAGAAATTGGGAACATCATATATAATAAATTTGCAATAAAACAACTTTACACCTTTAGTTGTTTGTTGTCAAAAAACGCATACTAAAATCAGTTTCATAATGACTTTTAGCTAATTTCTTTTTTTAAAGTCAATTTAATAGCTTTAGGTGTTAACCCAGATACTGTGTACCTCTGTCATACCGTCACCTCTATCATAAATTCTCTTATATATCACCATCACCACCTACAATGCAATGATCAGCAACAATGCCATATACAATATCCATCACACCATCAACAAGTATTATACCATCTCTACCCACCATTAACACTTACCGTGTCCCCTACACCCATCATACAACATCCACTCACAGTACCACTGGCAGTTACCATGTCCCCTACACCCATCATACAACATCCACTCACAGTACCACTGGCAGTTACCATGTCCCCTACACCCATCATACAATATCCACTCACAGTACCACTGGCAGTTACCATGTCCCCTACACCCATCATACAACATCCACTCACAGTACCACTGGCAGTTACCATGTCCCCTACACCCATCATACAACATCCACTCACAGTACCACTGGCAGTTACCATGTCCCCTACACCCATCATACAACATCCACTCACAGTACCACTGGCAGTTACCATGTCCCCTATACCCATCATACAACATCCACTCACAGTACCACTGGCAGTTACCATGTCCTCTACACCCATCTTACAACATCCACTCACAGTACCACTGGCAGTTACCATGTCCCCTACACCCATCATACAACATCCACTCACAGTACCACTGGTAGTTACCATGTGCCCTATACCCATCATACAACATCCACTCACAGTACCACTGGCAGTTACCATGTCCCCTACACCCATCATACACCATCCACTCACAGTACCACTGGCAGTTACCATGTCCTCTACACCCATCTTACAACATCCACTCACAGTACCACTGACAGTTACCATGTCCCCTACACCCAGCATACAACATCCACTCACAGTACCACTGGCAGTTACCATGTCCCCTACACCCATCATACAATATCCCCTCACAGTATCACTGGCAGTTACCATGTCCTCTACACCCATCATACAATATCCCCTCACAGTACCACTGGCAGTTACCATCTCCTCTACACCCATCATACAATATCCACTCACAGTACCACTGGCAGTTACCATGTCCCCTTACACCCAACATACAACATCCACTCACAGTACCACTGGCAGTTACCATGTCCTCTATACCCATCTTACAGCATCCATTCACAGTACCACTGGCAGTTACCATGTCCCCTACACCCATCATACAATATCCACTCACAGTACCACTGGCAGTTACCATGTCCTCTACACCCATCATACAACATCCAGTCACAGTACCACTGGCAGTTACCATGTCCTCTACACCCATCATACAATATCCACTCACAGTACCACTGGCAGTTACCATGTCCCCTACACCCATCATACAACATCCACTCACAGTACCACTGGCAGTTACCATGTCCCCTACACCCATCATACAACATCCACTCACAGTACCACTGGCAGTTACCATGTCCTCTACACCCATCATACAACATCCACTCACAGTACCACTGGCAGTTACCATGTCCCCTACACCCATCATACAACATCCACTCACAGTACCACTGGCAGTTACCATGTCCCCTACACCCATCATACAACATCCACTCACAGTACCACTGGCAGTTACCATGTCCCTCTACACCCATCATACAACATCCACTCACAGTACCACTGGCAGTTACCATGTCCCCTACACCCATCATACAACATCCACTCACAGTACCACTGGCAGTTACCATGTCCCCTATACCCATCATACAACATCCACTCACAGTACCACTGGCAGTTACCATGTCCCCTACACCCATCATACAACATCCACTCACAGTACCACTGGCAGTTACCATGTCCCCTACACCCATCATACAACATCCACTCACAGTACCACTGGCAGTTACCATGTCCCCTACACCCATCATACAACATCCACTCACAGTACCACTGGCAGTTACCATGTCCCCTACACCCATCATACAACATCCACTCACAGTACCACTGGCAGTTACCATGTCCCCTACACCCATCATACAACATCCACTCACAGTACCACTGGCAGTTACCATGTCCTCTACACCCATCATACAACATCCACTCACAGTACCACTGGCAGTTACCATGTCCCCTACACCCATCATACAACATCCACTCACAGTACCACTGGCAGTTACCATGTCCCCTACACCCATCATACAACATCCACTCACAGTACCACTGGCAGTTACCATGTCCCCTACACCCATCATACACATCCACTCACAGTACCACTGGCAGTTACCATGTCCTCTACACCCATCTTACAACATCCACTCACAGTACCACTGGCAGTTACCATGTCCCCTACACCCATCATACAACATCCACTCACAGTACCACTGGCAGTTACCATGTCCCCTACACCCATCATACAACATCCACTCACAGTACCACTGGCAGTTACCATGTCCTCTACACCCATCATACAATATCCCCTCACAGTACCACTGGCAGTTACCATCTCCTCTACACCCATCATACAATATCCACTCACAGTACCACTGGCAGTTACCATGTCCCCTTACACCCAACATACAACATCCACTCACAGTACCACTGGCAGTTACCATGTCCTCTATACCCATCTTACAGCATCCATTCACAGTACCACTGGCAGTTACCATGTCCCCTACACCCATCATACAATATCCACTCACAGTACCACTGGCAGTTACCATGTCCCCTACACCCATCATACAACATCCACTCACAGTACCACTGGCAGTTACCATGTCCCCTACACCCATCATACAACATCCACTCACAGTACCACTGGCAGTTACCATGTCCTCTACACCCATCATACAACATCCACTCACAGTACCACTGGCAGTTACCATGTCCTCTACACCCATCTTACAGCATCCACTCACAGTACCACTGGCAGTTACCATGTCCCCTTACACCCATCATACAACATCCACTCACAGTACCACTGGCAGTTACCATGTCCCCTTACACCCATCATACAACATCCACTCACAGTACCACTGGCAGTTACCATGTCCTCTACACCCATCTTACAATATCCACTCACAGTACCACTGGCAGTTACCATGTCCCCTTCACCCATCATACAATATCCACTCACAGTACCACTGGCAGTTGTCATGTTCTCTACACCCATCATACAATATCCCTTCACAGTACCACTGGCATTTACCATGTCCTCTACACCCATCATACAATATCCACTCACAGTACCACTGGCAGTTGCCATGCCTTCTACACCCATCATACAATATCCACTCACAGTACCACTGGCAGTTACCATGTCCTCTACACCCATCTTACAATATCCACTCACATTACCACTGGCAGTTACCATGTCCTCTACACCCATCATACAATATCCACTCACATTACCACTGGCAGTTACCATGTCCTCTACACCCATCTTACAATATCCACTCACATTACCACTGGCAGTTACCATGTCCCCTTCACCCATCATACAATATCCACTCACAGTACCACTGGCAGTTACCATGTCCCCTTCACCCATCATACAATATCCACTCACAGTACCACTGGCAGTTGTCATGTTCTCTACACCCATCATACAATATCCACTCACAGTACCACTGGCAGTTACCATGTCCCCTTCACCCATCATACAATATCCACTCACAGTACCACTGGCAGTTGTCATGTCCTCTACACCCATCATACAATATCCACTCACAGTACCACTGGCAGTTGCCATGCCTTCTACACCCATCATACAATATCCACTCACAGTACCACTGGCAGTTACCATGTCCTCTACACCCATCATACAACATCCACTCACAGTACCACTGGCAGTTACCATGTCCCCTACACCCATCATACAACATCCACTCACAGTACCACTGGCAGTTACCATGTCCCCTACACCCATCATACAACATCCACTCACAGTACCACTGGCAGTTACCATGTCCCTACACCCATCATACAACATCCACTCACAGTACCACTGGCAGTTACCATGTCCTACACCCATCATACAACATCCACTCACAGTACCACTGGCAGTTACCATGTCCCCTACACCCATCATACAACATCCACTCACAGTACCACTGGCAGTTACCATGTCCCTTACACCCATCATACAATCCACTCACAGTACCACTGGCAGTTACCATGTCCCCTACACCCATCATACAACATCCACTCACAGTACCACTGGCAGTTACCATGTCCTCTACACCCATCATACAACATCCACTCACAGTACCACTGGCAGTTACCATGTCCCTACACCCATCATACAAATCCACTCACAGTACCACTGGCAGTTACCATGTCCTCTACACCCATCATACAACATCCACTCACAGTACCACTGGCAGTTACCATGTCCTCTACACCCATCATACAACATCCACTCACAGTACCACTGGCAGTTACCATGTCCCCTACACCCATCATACAACATCCACTCACAGTACCACTGGCAGTTACCATGTCCCCTACACCCATCATACAACATCCACTCACAGTACCACTGGCAGTTACCATGTCCCCTACACCCATCATACAACATCCACTCACAGTACCACTGGCAGTTACCATGTCCTCTACACCCATCATACAACATCCACTCACAGTACCACTGGCAGTTACCATGTCCCCTACACCCATCATACAACATCCACTCACAGTACCACTGGCAGTTACCATGTCCCCTACACATCATACAATCCACTCACAGTACCACTGGCAGTTACCATGTCCTCTACACCCATCATACAACATCCACTCACAGTACCACTGGCAGTTACCATGTCCCCTACACCCATCATACAACATCCACTCACAGTACCACTGGCAGTTACCATGTCCCCTACACCCATCATACAACATCCACTCACAGTACCACTGGCAGTTACCATGTCCCCTACACCCATCATACAACATCCACTCACAGTACCACTGGCAGTTACCATGTCCCCTACACCCATCATACAACATCCACTCACAGTACCACTGGCAGTTACCATGTCCCCTACACCCATCATACAACATCCACTCACAGTACCACTGGCAGTTACCATGTCCCCTACACCCATCATACAACATCCACTCACAGTACCACTGGCAGTTACCATGTCCCCTACACCCATCATACAACATCCACTCACAGTACCACTGGCAGTTACCATGTCCCCTATACCCATCATACAACATCCACTCACAGTACCACTGGCAGTTACCATGTCCCCTACACCCATCATACAACATCCACTCACAGTACCACTGGCAGTTACCATGTCCTCTACACCCATCTTACAACATCCACTCACAGTACCACTGACAGTTACCATGTCCCCTACACCCAGCATACAACATCCACTCACAGTACCACTGGCAGTTACCATGTCCCCTACACCCATCATACAATATCCCCTCACAGTATCACTGGCAGTTACCATGTCCTCTACACCCATCATACAATATCCCCTCACAGTACCACTGGCAGTTACCATGTCCCCTTACACCCAACATCCACTCACAGTACCACTGGCAGTTACGATGTCCTCTATACCCATCTTACAGCATCCATTCACAGTACCACTGGCAGTTACCATGTCCCCTACACCCATCATACAACATCCACTCACAGTACCACTGGCAGTTACCATGTCCCCTACACCCATCATACAACATCCACTCACAGTACCACTGGCAGTTACCATGTCCCCTACACCCATCATACAATATCCACTCACAGTACCACTGGCAGTTACCATGTCCTCTATACCCATCATACAACATCCACTCACAGTACCACTGGCAGTTACCATGTCCCCTACACCCATCATACAACATCCAGTCACAGTACCACTGGCAGTTACCATGTCCCCTATACCCATCATACAACATCCACTCACAGTACCAC
>CM026397.1:81867424-81912926 GCA_014843695.1 Archivesica marissinica
TAACAACTCAGCCCCTCCCCCATATAATCAGATATAATAACAACTCAGCCCCTCCCCCCATATAATCAGATATAATAACAACTCAGCCCCTCCCCCCATATAATCAGATATAATAACAACTCAGCCCCTCCCCCCATATAATCAGATATAATAACAACTCAGCCCCTCCCCCCATATAATCAGATATAATAACAACTCAGCCCCTCCCCCCATATAATCAGATATAATAACAACTCAGCCCCTCCCCCCATATAATCAGATATAATAACAACTCAGCCCCTCCCCCCATATAATCAGACAAGTAAAATATAATAACAACGTAAAGGTATCACCTTTCATCAAGTCCTCATATCAACTCCATATTTTAAATATTATCAAAATTATAAATACATGTCGTGTGTATCCAAATAGCAGTGACCTATCTCTGTGTAGATAACAACATTGGTATGCATTTTATTTCACCTAAGGAAGTAGCAAACTTTACATGAACAAATGTATAATTATGATACAAGCTTCTTTAACTCTTTGCATGCTGGGTAAAGTTAGGCTATAAATAGTTCAAATAATTGTAGCAGACGACAATGTTTTAATGTGTTTTTCTTACAGAAGCTGAAAACGAGATTATTCTAATGAAATTCCAGGACTAATTTAACTGTTATGTTCACCGCCAGTGTGCAAATAGTTAAATCCCCTGCCCCCCTCAAGCGTGTGCAAATAGTTAAATCCCCTGCCCCCCCCCCCATCGTGTGCAAATAGTTAAATCCCCTGCCACCCCTCCACCGTGTGCAAATAGTTAAATCCTCTGCCCCCCACTCCCACCGTGTGCAAATAGTTAAATCCCCTGCCACGCCCCGTGTGCAAATAGTTAATCCCCTGCCCCCCCCCTTGTGCAAATAGTTAAATCCCCTGTCCCCCCCCCCGTGTGCAAATAGTTAAATCCCCCCCACCGTGTGCAATAGTTAAATCCCCCCCACCGTGTGCAAATAGTTAAATCCCCCCCCACCGTGTGCAAATAGTTAAATCCCCCCCCCACCGTGTGCAAATAGTTAAATCCCCCCACCGTGTGCAAATAGTTAAATCCCCCCCCACCGTGTGCAAATAGTTAAATCCCCCCCCCCCATCGTGTGCAAATAGTTAAATCCCCCTCCCCCCCACCGTGTGCAAATAGTTAAATCCCCACCGTGTGCAATAGTTAAATCCCCTCTTCCCCCCCCCCCCACCGTGTGCAAATAGTTAAATCCCCTGCCCCCCCCCCCCCACCCGTGTGTGCAAATAGTTAAATCCCCTGCCCCCCCCCCCATCGTGTTCAAATAGTTAAATCCCCCTCCACCCACCGTGTGCAAATAGTTAAATCCCCTCTCCCCCCCCCACCGTTTGCAGATAGTTAAATCCCCTGCCCCCCGTGTGCAAATAGTTAAATCCCCTGCCCCCCACCCCTGTGTGCAAATAGTTAAATCCCTGCCCCCCCCCCCACCGTGTGCAAATAGTTAAATTCCCTCCCCCCACCATGTGCAAATAGTTAATCCCTGCCCCCACCGTGTGCAAATAGTTAAATCCCTTGCCCCCCCCCCCACCGTGTGCAAAGCTAAACCCTTGCCCCCATCCCCCCCCCCCACCGTGTGCAAATAGTTAAATCCCCTGCCCCCCCCCCCCGTGTGCAAATAGTTAAATTCCCTGCCCCCCAACCGTGTGCAAATAGTGAAATCCCCTGCCCCCCAACCGTGTGCAAAAGTTATATCCCCTGCCCCCCCCCCCCCACCGTGTGCAAATAGTTAAATCCGCCCACCCCACCGTGTGCAAATAGTTAAATCCCCTCCCTCCACCGTGTGCAAATAGTTAAATCCACTGCCCCCCCCCCACACACCGTGTGCAAATAGTTAAATCCCCTGCCCCCCCCCCCACCGTGTGCAAATAGTTAAACCCCTGCGCCCCCCCCCCCCCATCGTGTGCAAATAGTTAAATCCCCCCCACCGTGTGGAATAGTTAAATCCCCCCCCACCATGTGCAAATAGTTAAATCCCCTCCCCCCCCCCCCCCACCGTGTGCAAATAGTTAAATCCCCCCCCCCACCGTGTGCAAATAGTTAAATCCCCTGCCACCCCCCACCGTGTGCAAATAGTTAAATCCTCTGCCCCCCCCTCCACCGTGTGCAAATAATTAAATCCCCTGCCCCCCACCCCCCCCCCCCACCGTGTGCAAATAGTTAAATCCCCTGCCTGCCCGCCCCCCCCCCCCCCCGTGTGCAAATAGTTAAATCCCCTGCCCCCCCACGTGTGCAAATAGTTAAATCCCCTTTTGTGCAAATAGTTAAATCCCCCCCCCCCCACCGTGTGCAAATAGTTAAATCCCGCCCACCGTGTGCAAATAGTTAAATCCCTTGCCCCCCCCGTGTGCAAATAGTTAAATCCCCTGCCCCCCCCCCCCCCACCGTGTGCAAATAATTAATCCCCTACCCCCCCCCCCCCCACCGTGTGCAAATAGTTAAATCCCCTGCCCCCCCCCCCCACCGTGTGCAAATAGTTAAATCCCCTGCCCCCCACCGTGTGCAAATAGTTAAATCCCCTGCCACCCCCCCCCACCGTGTGCAAATAGTTAAATCCCCTCTTCCCCCCCCCCCACCATGTGCAAATAGTTAAATCCCCCCCCTCCCCCCACCGTGTGCAAATAGTTAAATCCCCCCACCGTGTGCAAATAGTTAAATCCCCTCTCCCCCCCCCACCGTGTGCAAATAGTTAAACCCCTGCCCCCCCCCCCACCCATGTGCAAATAGTTAAATCCCCTGCCCCCCCATCGTGTTCAAATAGTTAAATCCCCTCCCCCCACCGTGTGCAAATAGTTAAATCCCCCCACCGTGTGCAAAGTTAAATCCCCTCTTCCCCCCCCCCCCACCGTGTGCAATAGTTAAATCCCCTGCCCCCCCCCCCCCCCACACACACACACGTGCAAATAGTTAAATCCCCTCCCCCCTCCCCCACCGTGTGCAAATAGTTAAATCCCCCTTGCCCCCCCCCCCCCACCGTGTGCAAATAGTTAAATCCCCCTTGCCCCCCCCCCCCCCTGTGCAAATAATTAAATCCGCTTCCCCCCCCCCGTGCAAATAGTTAAATCCCCTGCCCCCTACCATGTGCAAATAGTTAAATCCCCTGCCCCCCCCCCCCAGGGATTTGTGTACAGGGACATTAATTAATGCATACACAATTAAACAATAATGTAATGCAGAAATACCATCTCCTTATATGTAGGCTGTCCGATTAGCGCAGTGGTTAGTGCGCTCGCTTCTCACCAGTATGTGAGATGGTACAGTTGTCACCAGATTGGACAGGTGCATTTTCTCCGGGTACTCCGGTTTCCTCCCATGCACACAAATGACCACAGTTACGCTTTCATGCGCACCAACGAGAGTGATTAATAAAAGTTGTTAAAGCTTGTTTCGCAAAAGAAATAAAGTTTAAACTTATGCATGCTTGTAACTTGAGACATACAAATAGCCTTAATGGAAACCCTATAGGAAACCTCATATGACCTTTCAAATAAACATGTGTCCTTGAACAATGGGTATGTACATGTATATCAACTGATTAGTACATGTACATACACTTTGCATAATTCACCTACATGAAGCTGATGTTCTTGGATAGTGCAATATGTAATCATATATGCCTATAATTTACACAACTGTGGAGAGGAAAGAGGTAACCATATAAGCAAGTTGCTTTCTCCTCAATCCTACATGTATGTACATAGTATGTAGACTAGACTATGTATATTTAAAGAAATAAAATATTGTTTAAACTAACTTTGGAGAAATATAATTATTTAATATTACCTTAAAGTCAGACAACATTCAGATAACTTAAAAATCAGAAAAAATAATATGCATACAGCTGTTGAGATGGCACAAGAATTCTGAATTAACGATAGCATGTAAACAGTACAGTTGCCAGAAACAGACACAAAGTGACCATGACTGACCAAGATCGTCTAAGCAAGACAAATTTCACACAAAAAGACTTGAGATAAACTTATATAAAAGTTAGAACCAAGACACTAGCTACATGTTATATACAAGACACTAGCTACATGTTATATACAAGACACTAGCTACATGTTATATACAAGACACTAGCTACATGTTATATACAAGACACTAGCTACATGTTATATACAAGACAAGTAGTGGTGAGGTTCGGCATTCAAATCGATTTTCAGGGAAAACAAGTCCAGGAAGAGAAAGCAGAGGTTTGGGGGTTTTCTTAACGTCGCACCAACAACTTAGGTTACAATATGGAGACGCTCCAGCTATTATTGGTGGAGGAAGACCCGCATGTGCTGCTGAGCCGTATTCTAGGCACGGACGGGCACCCGGGTAGAACGCCAGTTGTATTGTTTACATGTATTTATTATCGGGTATTATATGACCAGATTGAACTGATGTATTTGCATATGCCGTTTGTTTCCGTATTCTTTCCATCGATTTCCGAATCAAACCGATCTCATTGAATGTGAATATAACACTTTAGAAACACAGTCCTTACCGTTTCGACTAGTAGTCTAGTGGATACGTCTGTGATCTTGGAAGTAACAGGTTACGGGTTCGAGCCCGGTGAATGCCACTTTATATTTGTTTTTATTATTCTTCAATAAAATATATAATTAAATATGCGCACAAAAATCACGTGCAGCACGATTTGTAGTTTCTAAATTACATGTACATTGAACATAGTAAGTACACCTTTAGGATGCCGAGTAGAAAACAACTTCGTTCTACTGACAAAGCTAAAGTTTTGAAAGTTTTTAATTATTTTAAAGACAAAGAAGCATATACAAAGACAGTATGTATATCAAAGACTGTAGAAGCTACTGGCACCAGCCAGGCTACTATTTGTAGGATATTGAAAGAACTCCGGGAGACAGGAACACTCCTTTCACCTGTTAGAAGGAAACGGGGAGCCTACAAGCCTATGGATGTCTTTGATCAGGATGTGATTAGGAGTAAAGTCCGGGAGTTCTACACGCACGGGCGTGTGCTGCCAACTCTGAAAAGGTTACTCGGAGTTCTTAAAGAGGAAATTCATTATCCTGGAAGCAGAGAGACACTTAGAAAGACATTAAAGGAATTGGGATTTAGTTGGAGAAGAACCAGCGACAACAGAAAGATGCTTATGGAGAAGTCAGCTGTACTAACAGCACGGCTTAAGTTTTATGAATGGAAGCAGGAACTGGAGGAGCAAGGATTTAGACTGGTGTATATAGACGAGACATGGATGGACAGTGGCTATACACAGAGGAAGTGCTGGCAGGGGCCTGACATGAAAGGTGTGTGTCCGCCGTATCGTGGGAAGCGATTGATCGTCGTGCACGCAGGTTCGTGCAAGGTACCAAACTTGTTTACAAGGCATCTTGCTCGAGCGGTGACTACCACAATGAGATGGACGGCCCACAGTTCATCAAGTGGATTCGGGAACAGCTCTTGCCTAATCTTGGAGAGAAGTCTGCGATTGTCATGGACAACGCCAGTTATCATTCGATGAAGGCGGACAAGTGTCCAACATCTTCTACCAAGAAAGAGGACATCAAGGTAATCTATTGGTAAAGTGTTATATGGAACCATACTTTTACTGGTAAGTGTGTGTGTACATGATTATGACATGTTCTTCTTTCTATTTTCAGACATGGCTGCGGAATCACAGCATTGATTGTGATGACGTTATGACGAGGCCCAAGCTTCTAGAGCTCGTTACCCTACACAAACCAGAACCGACATACACTGTAGACAAGCTGATTAGAGATTCTGGGCATGAGGTCTTACGGCTACCTCCATATCACCCTGAGTTCAACGCTATGGAACTCATCAGGAGTCAGCTGAAAGATAAAGTTAGACAGAGAAATGTGACATTCAGGTAAAGTATATACATGTATATTAATTGCATTGATTAAACTAGTTTACTTACATGAAGATTTCATTGTGTATATTGAAAGGTTTTGCTTTTTTTAAATTTCAGGCTGGACGATATGCAGCGACTAGCAGAGGACGCTTTCCAAGAGATCGATGCAGGTCGATGGAATCGAGTCTGTGATCACGTGGAGAAGACAATCGAGAACATGAAAGTCTCCGACCACTACACGGGTATACCTTCGAAGGTGATCATCAAATTGACTGGTGATGATGATAGTGAGGACACCAGCTGCACAGACACGGCCAGCGAGTTTGGTACTGACAGCTCAACCGACACGGCTAGTGAAGTGGAATGAAGTCCATGTTTACGATGTTATGTTTGCAATGTTGAAATGTTGAATTTTGTCAGTAGAAATGAAATTAAAAAGTTAAAAATATACATAAAAAAGAATGAATAAAAATATGAAATTATAAAGCAATTAAATTAAAAGAAATACAGGAAACGACAAAAGAAATAAAAAAAATTAAAATACAAATGTGAACAATTATGAAATACGAATAAAAATTAGTATGCCGTATGCTAGATTCGAACCAGTGATGTCAGATTTACAAGTTCATATCACTTTCCACCCACCTCCTGTGTATATTATGAAATCTAACATTATACTTGTATTTTCAGTTATAATGATTTCTTGTCATTATTGAGACGGACGTGGAAGTGAGATATACGATGTTGGATGTGTTATGTGCGTGTATTCATGGTTCTGGACATTGTCATACGAGAGCATACAAATGTTAAGACTTATTCAGCCACACTTTGTGGCGCCATTTGTTCCGCGGAACCATGATAGAGAGAAAGGATGAATTGAATTGCATGTATATGTCATGAAATAAAATGAGGTTGCCATTGTTGATGCCACACCTACACCACATCTTCTGATTAGTTGTTTCTTGAAACAAACATATATGTACTTTGTGGTTTACGCTTGGGTGTAACCATGAGCGTAGATGATAAATTATTTATGTTTGGATGCAATGGAATTAAGGAAAACATAATGTATGTATATATATATATATATATATATATATTGTATGAACTGAATAAAATAGGTTTAATCTATACTAGTAGAATATTACATTGCTGGCTTGTACAGGTGCATGATTGCAAGAATTAGCAGCATTTACACCAGAGTATGGTACCAGATTGTATAGCAAGTAATTGATATAGTCCCTGGTCATTAGCAACAATTAGCAGCATTTACACCAGAGTATGGTACCAGACTGCATAGCAAGTAATTGATATAGTCCCTGGTTGTAAGAACTTGTTTCGCAATCAAGCTAAACTAAATTTGCATAAACTAACCCTGCATCAGTGGTCACCTCTATTAAACAGCCAACCTGTATTAAGCATCCAATTTCCAGATTACAAATATGGTGTTTTATTATACATTTGCCCTCTATTAACCAGCCACCTGTGCTAAACAGCCACTTTCTGTGATTCCCTTGGCTGGCTGCTTAAGACATGTTTGACTGTATAGACATCTTCCTACGTTCGTACATGTAAATGATTTAACCAACCTAGAACAAGTGCTGGGCAAGGGTAGCATGTTTCCAGGGATAGCATGTTTCCAGGATGTTTCCAGGGATAGCATGTTTCCAGGGATAGCAGGTTTCCAGGGATAGTATGTTTCCAGGGATAGCAGGTTTCCAGGGAGAGCAGGTTTCCAGAGATAGTATGTTTCCAGGGATAGCAGGTTTCCAGGGATAGTATGTTTCCAGGGATAGTATGTTTCCAGGGATAGCAGGTTTCCAGGGATAGTATGTTTCCATGATAGCATGTTTCCAGGGATAGCATGTTTCCAGGGATAGTATGTTTCCAGGGATAGTATGTTTCCAGGGATAGCAGGTTTCCAGGGATAGTATGTTTCCAGGATAGCATGTTTCCAGGGATAGCATGTTTCCAGGGATAGTATGTTTCCAGGGATAGTATGTTTCCAGGGATAGTATGTTTCCAGTGATAGTATGTTTCCAGGGCTAGCAGGTTTCCAGGGATAGTATGTTTCCAGGGATAGTATGTTTACAGGGATGGCATGTTTCCAGGGCTAGCAGTTTTCCAGGGATAGTATGTTTCCAGGGCTAGCAGGTTTCCAGGGATAGTATGTTTCCAGGGCTAGCAGATTTCCAGGGATAGTATGTTTCCAGGGCTAGCATGTTTCCAGGGATAGTATGTTTCCATGGCTAGCAGGTTTCCAGGCATAGTATGTTTCCAGGGCTAGCAGGTTTCCAGGGATAGTATGTTTCCAGGGATAGTATGTTTCCAGGGCTAGCAGGTTTCCAGAGATAGTATGTTTCCAGGGATAGTATGTTTCCAGGGATAGTATGGAAACAGTATGCTTCCAGGGCTAGCAGGTTTCCAGGGCTAGCAGGTTTCCAGGGATAGTATGTTTCCAGGGATAGCATGTTTCCAGGGATAGTATGTTTCCAGGGATAGTATGTTTCCAGGGATAGCATGTTTCCAGGGATAGCATGTTTCCAGGGATAGCATGTTTCGAAATAAGAAATAAAACTAAAGTGTGTACAGTTTTACATTCCACTGTTAGGTGACTACCGGGTATGTTTATTTACAAAACAACACATACATGTACAAATGTTTCATAAAATTATGTGACATGTACTTTGAAAATACACACTTATAATCTAACAAAGTCAACAGACAACAATGGCCGTAATATCATATTTATTGTAAAAGGCTCCCCTCAATATACAACATCCATACAATGTACAGTCAAACCTGGGTTAGTGGTCACCTCTATTAAGCAGCCAACCTAGGTTGTATTAAGCAGCCATTTTCCAGATTCCCAATATGATGTTTTATTATACACTAGACCTCTATTAAGCAGCCAACCTGTATTAAGCAGCCATTTTCCAGATTCCCAATATGATGTTTTATTATACACTAGACCTCTATTAAGCAGCCACCTATGTTAAGCAGCCACTTTCTGCGATTCCCTTGGGTGGCTGCTTAAGACAGGTTCAACTGTACATCCAGAATTTGTGCAAGTGTTTTCTTGCTCACATTAACAAATACGTTTGACGCCAATCTGAACATTTGTGAAATAAACATATGAAATGATAAACAGCATCGCCAATACTGTGAAAATAAATATACAAATGTACATTGATATCGTCAATTATACATGAAGCATTAGGCATCCACCTCATTAGCCCTACTTTGTGGCTCTAGTTACCTCCCTTGACAATGTTAATGAACGTGATAATAACATCAACAAGATGGACTACCGCCACATACCCTGGACCCTCCGTGTTACTTCCCCTTATGTTTGTTTGTTTGGGGGTTTAAAGTACCTTCCAGCTAGTATTGGTGGAGGAAGACCCTGGGTACACCAACAGCTCAGGTCATATGGCGACCTTCCAGCTAGTATTGGTGGAGGAAGACCCTGGGTGCCATTCGAACAGTATTTCATGCGCAGACGGGCACCTGGGACCTCGAACCAGCAGCGGTGAGGGGCAAGTGACTCAAAGTGAACAACTTAAGCACTCGGCCCCTCACATGAAGAATTAAACTTATATATTGTATAATGTATTAAAGACACGTAAAACTCATCCCATCACAGCAAAATATAGAAATGACATATTTTTAATTAATTTTAATTAATTATTAGCTCTAATTAAAGCACTTTCACTTTGATTGTATATACTTTGGTATTGTCATTATATGAACGTTTCTTTATGCTATTTACATAATGTAGAATAGAGAATTGTTTCAGTGAATCATCTAATTATATTTCACCGAATGAACATTGAAAGAATATTTTATATATAATAATAGCTTTCTATGTTCATGAGTGAAATATAATTTGATCATCCACATGCAATCATGGGCTAGATGGTGTTAGAATGTCACATGTAGGTAGTATGACGTCGCCGAGGGCTTGAGTCCAAAAATGTCAAGTTGACGATATTTCAAACTGAAGTGGCTGGAAAGCATAAGCATAAAGCAGTGAGAATATAATGTGTTATTCCGATGCTTTCAACCGATGGAATAACCCACTGTTTGTCACCGATACATTTCTCATAAAGCAGTGAGAATATAATGTGTTAATCCGATGCTTTCAACCGATGGAATAACCCACTGTTTGTCACCGATACATTTCTCATAAAGCAGTGAGAATATAATGTATTATTCCGATGCTTTCAACCGATGGAATAACCCACTGTTTGTCACCGATACATTTCTATATTTCAATGGAAGGCATCAAATAAATGAAAATGTGTAAATTGTCATGCCAACCATTACATTTTTGGCACTGTAATCATTATTTGTCATGATCTATTTACATGTGTTTTGCACTGTATCTATTCTTAGCTACAACCTATGCCCTTAACCCATTCAACACCAAGTAACTGACATGGACTGGTGCATGATATTATTAGACCAATAAATGAATAAGAAAATTACATTTGGACCAGTTCATTTATAAAAATGGGTAATTTTGTCTAAATTACTGAAAAAAAGAGTACAGATCCTGATGAGACAGCTAGTCATGAGCTGGCTCATCTGGATCGACATTTTTTATAAACCTATTTAGAGGTCTATGGTGTTGAAATGGTTTAAACAGCTAGGATTTTTTTTAAAATAACAACGGTACATGTAAGAATCTGACCTAAACAACGTCGCCACTCCCAGGAAATCTTGTCATGGATGGTACACTGTAAAAACAATGCACTCTGCCCCCCCCAAACCATACATGATAGGGAAGACTTGTACCCTGTGTGGGATGTGCAGGGTGCACAGATCAGTAGTGTATGTACCGGTAATTACAATTTCTTGGAATTTCTGTGTGGACCCCCTTGATCACTGAATGGGAGGGACAGGGTGCCCGGATCACCATTGTATGTTATTCCATTTTCTTTTACATTGTTGGGTTGAGAACGACTCCAGGGTGAGAGAGATAGGTTACCCAGAACGACTCCAGGGTGGGAGAGATAGGCTACCCAGAACGACTCCAGGGTGGGAGAGATAGGTTACCCAGAACGACTCCAGGGTGGGAGAGATAGGTTACCCAGAACTACTCCAGGGTGGGAGAGATAGGTTACCCAGAACGACTCCAGGGTGGGAGATAGGTTACCCAGAACGACTCCAGGGTGGGAGAGATAGGTTACCCAGAACAGCAGAGAGGGTACATTGTATGTAAATACAATCAATATTTTAAATTAGTGGGTGGGGTACTCCTGATGTCAGTATTCCTAGATTGGGTAGGGTGCGGACAGATAGCGACGGTATTAGTGGGTGGGGTACTCCTGATGTCAGTATTCCTAGATTGGGTAGGGTGCGGACAGATAGCGACGGTATTAGTGGATGGGGTACTCCTGATGTCAGTATTCCTAGATTGGGTAGGGTGCGGACAGATAGCGACGGTATTAGTGGGTGGGGTATCCTGATGTCAGTATTCCTAGATGGGTAGGTGCGGACAGATAGCGACGGTATTAGTGGGTGGGGTACTCCTGATGTCAGTGTTCCTAGATTGGGTAGGGTGCGGACAGATAGCGACGGTATTAGTGGGGGGGTACTCCTGATGTCAGTGTTCCTAGATTGGGTAGGGTGCGGACAGATAGCGACGGTATTAGTGGGTGGGGTACTCCTGATGTCAGTGTTCCTAGATTGGGTAGGGTGCGGACAGATAGCGACGGTATTAGTGGGTGGGGTACTCCTGATGTCAGTGTTCCTAGATTGGGTAGGGTGCGGACAGATAGCGACGGTATTAGTGGGTGGGGTACTCCTGATGTCAGTGTTCCTAGATTGGGTAGGGTGCGGACAGATAGCGACGGTATTAGTGGGTGGGGTACTCCTGATGTCAGTATTCCTAGATTGGGTAGGGTGCGGACAGATAGCGACGGTATTAGTGGGGGGTACTCCTGATGTCATTATTCCTAGATGGGTAGGGTGCGGACAGATAGCGACGGTATTAGTGGGTGGGGTACTCCTGATGTCAGTGTTCCTAGATTGGGTAGGGTGCGGACAGATAGCGACGGTATTAGTGGGTGGGGTACTCCTGATGTCATTATTCCTAGATGGGTAGGGTGCGGACAGATAGCGCCGGTATTAGTGGTGGGGTACTCCTGATGTCAGTATTCCTAGATTGGGTAGGGTGCGGCCAGATAGCGACGGTATTAGTGGGTGGGGTACTCCTGATGTCAGTATTCCTAGATGGTAGGTGCGGATAGATAGCGATGGTATTAGTGGATGGGGTACTCCTGATTCAGTGTTCCTAGATTGGGTATGTGCGGACAGATAGCGACGGTATTAGTGGGTGGGGTACTCCTGATGTCAGTATTCCTAGATTGGGTAGGGTGCGGACAGATAGCGACGGTATTAGTGGGTGGGGTACTCCTGATGTCAGTATTCCTAGATTGGGTAGGGTGCGGACAGATAGCGACGGTATTAGTGGGTGGGGTACTCCTGATGTCAGTATTCCTAGATTGGGTAGGGTGCGGACAGATAGCGACGGTATTAGTGGGTGGGGTACTCCTGATGTCAGTGTTCCTAGATTGGGTAGGGTGCGGACAGATAGCGACGGTATTAGTGGGTGGGGTACTCCTGATGTCAGTGTTCCTAGATTGGGTAGGGTGCGGACAGATAGCGACGGTATTAGTGGGTGGGGTACTCCTGATGTCAGTGTTCCTAGATTGGGTAGGGTGCGGACAGATAGCGACGGTATTAGTGGGTGGGGTACTCCTGATGTCAGTATTCCTAGATTGGGTAGGGTGCGGACAGATAGCGACGGTATTAGTGGGTGGGGTACTCCTGATGTCATTATTCCTAGATTGGGTAGGGTGCGGACAGATAGCGACGGTATTAGTGGGTGGGGTACTCCTGATGTCAGTGTTCCTAGATTGGGTAGGGTGCGGACAGATAGCGACGGTATTAGTGGGTGGGGTACTCCTGATGTCATTATTCCTAGATTGGTAGGGTGCGGACAGATAGCGCCGGTATTAGTGGGTGGGGTACTCCTGATGTCAGTATTCCTAGATTGGGTAGGGTGCGGCCAGATAGCGACGGTATTAGTGGGTGGGGTACTCCTGATGTCAGTATTCCTAGATTGGGTAGGGTGCGGATAGATAGCGATGGTATTAGTGGATGGGGTACTCCTGATGTCAGTGTTCCTAGATTGGGTAGTGTGCGGACAGATAGCGACGGTATTAGTGGGTGGGGTACTCCTGATGTCAGTATTCCTAGATTGGGTAGGGTGCGGACAGATAGCGACGGTATTAGTGGGTGGGGTACTCCTGATGTCAGTATTCCTAGATTGGGTAGGGTGCGGACAGATAGCGACGGTAAAGAATTAGGATCAATCAATGACCAATTATTTCTGAAACAATAATATTCTTTTTTTCCAAATTTCAAGCTCAAGGTCACTGGTAGATGGGCACTTATTTATCTTACAATGATTGTGGAAACATGCATTAACAACTTATATTACTCACTCTCATTGGCGATGATGAAAGCGCATAGTGGTCCTTCGTGTGGGATGAATCAGGAGTACACAGAGAAAACCCACCTATCTGTTATGGCGACAACCAGGTTGCATTGGTGAAAAATGAACAGACTAACCACTGCACTATTTGGACAGTCTAAATAGGGAACTTAATGTGGAGATAGAAAAATTGTCTAAGCATGCATATGTAATGTTTGAAAGTAATATATCATCATGTAAACAAGAACTTATATTTTTCTTCTATTTTTTGGCCTATGGTCATATAGTAATGTACATTACTTACTATATGACCATAGGCCAAAAAAAAAACTTACTGTGAATTGGTGTATATATATTTATAACATAATTTGAGCTGCAGATTGGTAATATCGCCATTATATATTTTTCATATTTCATTCGTGTAATAACTATGCAAATGAGCAATGTTCATTCGCTCTGTCATAAAAATAAACAAACAACATGGCGTCAAAAATGCAGTGGCACTGGAAATCATATCCAGCTATAAATCCTGCACGACGGGCTATTAATGTTACAAATATTGGCCAATCGCTGAATATTTCAACAGCCATGTCCAGCTACAGTAGCAATTCCGATGTAAAACTGGCAAAAACTTGCCCGGTATTTGAATGTTACACATTTTGGTTGGTAAATATGTACCAATTGTGATGTCATAGTAAAGTACTTGTGATGTCATTGTCGTGGGTGCTCCAATCACACGACTGAATATATAATATACATGTAGTAGAGTGTACACTGTTGTGTAGTATACGTCATTTACTAGATTTTTGTTTTGTATTTTGTTTCATGAATTTAAAAGCTGATTATCACGTAAGCAAGTAACTAATATGAGTAACTTAACAAATAAAATATGAATTGTTGCCCTTACTATTCATTTACAACTGACCGAATAACATATTTCATTGATTGTAACTGATGGCTAGGTTTTAGAAGACTTGCTATATAAATTCAATAACAAATTACCACTCGCTTAATATCCTTATATATAGTATAATTGTTGCTTTAATTACGCTCGTATTTTTGGCACGGTCAACGTTGTTTCCAGTTCGCATGTTAATATTCTGAAAACAAGTATCAACTGTAGATGTCGGTGATAATAGCAGAATGAAGAAATAGTCATGATTGGCAAACTTTTTGACTGTACCATTTTTTTGGGAGCCAAATTTCAAGGTCACTCTTGAGAGTGCGTTTATTGGAAGGTGTTGGCAGGGTTCATTCTAGGTCAGACATTTTGGGAGAAGTGAGAAAGTGCTCGATCGCTAAATGGTGTTATTTAATAAATTTCAAAATGCACAGCATGACGATTAAATACAACATTTGAACACGAGTGCTTTATAATGGGCCAGTGTATCTCAGGGGGCGAAGTCAGGGTCCCTAGGACACCTATTTCGCCCACATCGCCCTCTAGAATGATCCCTGGTTGGGGGGATGCTAGGGAACAACTCATACAAACAGTTTGCAACAACACATCAAGGTATTAAATTGGACGATTTCTGAGTAACAAGCTGTATTCTATGTAATGATTGATGCTGCCTGCTATGTCTTGCTTGCTGTCTACAAAAGAAGTGGACGAGAACAAAATTAACAGGAAAAATAATGCATCCCATGTTATCTCCTGATGGCCGAATTTCCATGAACACATTATGTAGAATGTATATGAACACTGTCCACCCTATGTAAGCAATTACAACACATTATGTAGAATGTATATGAACACTGTCCACCCTATGTAAGCAATTACAACACATTATGTAGAATGTATATGAACACTGTCCACCCTATGTAAGTAATTACAACACATTATGTAGAATGTATATGAACACTGTCCACCCTATGTAAGTAATTACAACACATTATGTAGAATGTATATGAACACTGTCCACCCTATGTAAGTAATTACAACACATTATGTAGAATGTATATGAACACTGTCCACCCTATGTAAGTAATTACAACACATTATGTAGAATGTATATGAACACTGTCCACCCTATGTAAGCAATTACAACACATTATGTAGAATGTATATGAACACTGTCCACCCTATGTAAGCAATTACAACACATTATGTAGAATGTATATGAACACTGTCCACCCTATGTAAGTAATTACAACACATTATGTAGAATGTATATGAACACGTCACACTGTCCACCCTATGTAAGCAATTACAACACATTATGTAGAATGTATATGAACACTGTCCACCCTATGTAAGTAATTACAACACATTATGTAGAATGTATATGAACACTGTCCACCCTATGTAAGCAATTACAACACATTATGTAGAATGTATATGAACACTGTCCACCCTATGTAAGTAATTACAACACAAAGTTTTTACTGTACATAATAATCGTCGTTATAATCGATTTTTGTGTTCCGTTGTGAAAGTAAAGACAATTTGTAGTATCGGGTTGCGTAAAGTTCAATCACAGAAATATTAATCCTACAAAATTTCCGTATTCCTTCCCAGGTCCCGTTCCATTCTCCGTGTAGGCTTCAAGAAACAGAACATTCCGGGCTTGAGCTTCTCGGCAGTGGCCAGGACGATGCGGAAATCTCCCTCGGTGTGCAGGTGTAGATCATTCCTCACTTTCTTCAAAGTCTGTGGCTTTACAGCAATAGTACCACCAATGCTGAAATATTGAAATAATATATAAATTCTCAATGTGGAGTAGAAAATAAATTGATATATACCCTAAAGTTACCCCCTGATGGATATCATTTACCCAATACAGTGACCCCTGATGGATATCATTTACCCAATACAGTGACCCCTGATGGATATCATTTACCCAATACAGTGACCCCTGATGGATATCATATACCCAATACAGTGACCCCTGATGGATATCATTTACCCAATACAGTGACCCCTGATGGATATCATATACCCAATACAGTGACCCCTGATGGATATCATATACCCAATACAGTGACCCCTGATGGATATCATATACCCAATACAGTGACCCCTGATGGATATCATTTACCCAATACAGTGACCCCTGATGGATATCATATACCCAATACAGTGACCCCTGATGGATATCATATACCCAATACAGTGACCCCTGATGGATATCATTTACCCAATACAGTGACCCCTGATGGATATCATATACCCAATACAGTGACCCCTGATGGATATCATATACCCAATACAGTGACCCCTGATGGATATCATATACCCAATACAGTGACACCCGACAGATATTATATACCCCATACAGTGACCCCCGACACCCCATACAGTGACCACCGACGGGTATTATATACCCCATACAGTGACACCCGACGGATATTATATACCCCATACAGTGACCCCGACGGGTATTATATACCCCATACAGTGACCCCCGACGGATATTATATACCCCATACAGTGACCCCGACGGATATTATATACCCCATACAGTGACCCCCGACGGGTATTATATACCCCATACAGTGACACCCGACGGATATTATATACCCCATACAGTGACCCCCGACGGGTATTATATACCCCATACAGTGACCACCGACGGGTATTATATACCCCATACAGTGACACCGACGGATATATATACCCCATACAGTGACACCCGACGGATATTATATACCCCATACAGTGACCCCCGACGGGTATTATATACCCCATACAGTGACCCCGACGGATATTATATACCCCATACAGTGACACCCGACGGATATTATATACCCCATACAGTGACACCCGACGGATATTATATACCCCATACAGTGACACCCGACGGGTATTATATACCCCATACAGTGACCCCCGACGGATATTATATACCCCATACAGTGACCACCGACGGATATTATATACCCCATACAGTGACCCCCGATGGATATTATATACCCCATACAGTGACAACCGACGGGTATTATATACCCCATACAGTGACCCCCGTCGGATATTATATACCCCATACAGTGACACCCGACGGATGTTATATATATATATCCCATACAGTGACCACCGATGGATGTTATATATATATCCCATACAGTGACCACCGACGGATGTTAGGATGTTATATATATATCCCATACAGTGACCACCGACGGATGTTATATATATATATCCCATACAGTGACCACCGACGGATGTTATATATATATATCCCATACAGTGACCACCGACGGATGTTATATATATATATCCTATACAGTGACCACCGACAGATGTTATATATATATATCCCATACAGTGACCACCGACGGATGTTATATATATATATCCCATACAGTGACCACCGACGGATGTTATATATATATATCCCATACAACACAGTATATTATATACCCACCGACGGATGTATATATATATATCCCATACAGTGACCACCGACGGATGTATATATATATATCCATACAGTCCCACGGATGTATATATATATATATCCATACAGTGACCACCGATGGATGTTATATATATATATCCCATACAGTGACACGACGGATGTATATATATATATACATCGACGATGTTATATATATATATATCCATACAGTGACACGACAGATATTATATACCCGATACATGGATGTTATATATATATATCCATACAGTGACCACCGACGGATGTATATATATATATATACAGTGACCACCGACGGATGTTATATATATATATCCCATACAGTGACCACCGACGGATGTTATATATATATATCCCATACAGTGACCACCGACGGATGTTATATATATAACAACAACAAAAAAAAACAGATGTATATATATATATCCCATACAGTGACCACCGACGGATGTTATATATATATATCCCATACAGTGACCACCGACGGATGTTATATATACATACAGTGACCACCGACGGATGTATATATATATATATCCCATACAGTGACCACCGACGGATGTTTATATATATATCCATGTACTATATATATATCCCATACAGTGACCACCGACGGATGTTATATATATCCCATACATCCCGGATGTTATATATATATATCCCATACAGTGACCACCGACGGATGTTATATATATATATCCTATACAGTGACCACCGACGGATGTTATATATATATATCCCATACAGTGACCACCGACGGATGTTATATATATATATCCCATACAGTGACCACCGTCGGATGTTATATATATATATCCCATACATTTGTTTTTTATTATTTAAGTTTATTTAACGTCGATACCAGTTGCCCATTTGAGTGATGGCTCCAGTGGTTAACAAGTATGGTACTTGGTGCAACAACATCCGCAAGAAACTGCCAACATTTTCATATAAAGAGACATGGTCTGAGCGGGGCTCGACCATCAATTACAGTAACCATTCTTCCCATCTAGTGACCCCCGACGGATGTCATACATCCCATACAGTGACCCCCGACTGATGTCATACATCCCATCCAGTGACCCCCGACGGATGTCATACATCCCATACAGTGACCCCCGATGGATGTCACACATCCCATACAGTGACCCCCGACTGATGTCATACATCCCATACAGTGACCCCCGACGGATGTCATACATCCCATACAGTGACCCCCGACGGATGTCACCCATCCCATACAGTGACCACCGACGGATGTCATACATCCCATACAGTGACCCCCGATGGATGTCATACATCCCATACAGTGACCCCCGACGGATGTCACACATCCCATACAGTGACCACCGACGGATGTCATACATCCCATACAGTGACCCCCGACGGATGTCATACATCCCATACAGTGACCCCCGATGGATGTCACACATCCCATACAGTGACCACCGACGGATGTCATACATCCCATACAGTGACCCCCGACGGATGTCACACATCCCATACAGTGACCCCCGACGGATGTCACACATCCCATACAGTGACCCCCGACGGATGTCACACATCCCATACAGTGACCACCGACGGATGTCATACATCCCATACAGTGACCCCCGACGGATGTCACACATCCCATACAGTGACCACCGACGGATGTCATACATCCCATACAGTGACCACCGACGGATGTCATACATCCCATCCAGTGACCCCCGACGGATGTCATACATCCCATCCAGTGACCCCCGACGGATGTCATACATCCCATACAGTGACCCCCGACGGATGTCATACATCCCATACAGTGACCCCCGACGGATGTCATACATCCCATACAGTGACCCCCGACGGATGTCATACATCCCATACAGTGACCCCCGACGGATGTCATACATCCCATACAGTGACCCCCGACGGATGTCACACATCCCATACAGTGACCCCCGACGGATGTCATACATCCCATACAGTGACCCCCGACGGATGTCATACATCCCATACAGTTACCACCGACGGATGTCATACATCCCATCCAGTGACCCCCGACGGATGTCATACATCCCATACAGTGACCACCGACGGATGTCATACATCCCATACAGTGACCACCGACGGATGTCATACATCCCATCCAGTGACCCCCGACGGATGTCATACATCCCATACAGTGACCCCCGACGGATGTCATCCAGTGACGATTTTCCCCTACATCAACTCCCACTCCTCGATGACATATATTATTTACAGTGATCTCCGCCTACAATGAACCCAGATCTACAATATACGGAAAGATTACCTTTCTGCCTTAATATACTCTATGAGACATTGGGCTCGCTTGTGTAATGTTCTCATAAACTGAGTGATGAAAGCTTCTCGGATCCAACATGTCTCGGGCAAATCAAACATCTGAAAGTTGGTAAGAATCACGACGATTAGCTAGTGGTGATGAAAGTGTCGGAACAACTTATATTATCAGTCTAGTTGATATGGATGGAAGCGGATAAACGGTCATGCATGCAGGTGACACACGAGTGTTAAGTCCTACATGTTCCAATCCAGTGTTCAAACCCGGGCTGCACTAGTGAGAAAGAAGTGTTCCAATTGTGGAAGTCGTGATAGCGCAATGGAAGCGCGTTCGCTTCATGTGCAAAAGGCCCAGCGTTCGAGCCCCGCTGGAGGGAGCCGTTACGATTATGCCCTTAGGCAAGGTATTTAAATTCCACATTGCCTCTTCTCTCTCCTTCATGGCGAGGAATGAGGTCTCGAGAGTGATTAATATAAGTTGAAAGAATTTTTTCGCAATCGAGCTAAATAAATTTGTATAAACTAAGTGTTCCAATTCCTGTGCTAATCATACAGACAGTGGTAGATCTGAGCTTAACAGTCTAATGATCTTGACCAGACAGTGGTAGAACTGAGCTTAACAGTCAACTAATGATCTTGACAAGACAGTTGAGCTGAGCTTAACAGTTAAACGAATGATCTTGACAGGACAGTGGTAGAGCTGAGCTTAACAGTTAAACGAATGATCTTGACAGGACAGTGGTAGAGCTGAGCTTAACAGTTAAACTAATGATCTTGACAAGACAGTAGAGCTGAGCTTAACAGTTAAACTAATGATCTTGACCAGACAGTGGTAGAGCTGAGCTTAACAGTTAAACTAATGATCTTGACAAGACAGTAGAGCTGAGCTTAACAGTCTAACTAATGATCTTGACAAGACAGTAGAGCTGAGCTTAACAGTTAAACTAATGATCTTGACACTAAACTACCCACACATATAATATATTATGTCACTGTGTCTGATCAAATGGGGTGAAATACAGTCAAATAATGAGTGTGTTTGGGGATTAAAAGTTGCACCAACAGCTTAGGTAATATGATCTCCAGCTAATATCGGTGGAGACAATGGGTGCCACTCCCTCCGAACAGTATTAGACAATGGGTGCCACTCCCTCCGAACAGTATTAGACAATGGGTGCCACTCCCTCTGAACAGTATTAGACAATGGGTGCCACTCCCTCCGAACAGTATTAGAAAATGGGTGCCACTCCCTCCGAACAGTATTAGACAATGGGTACCACTCCCTCCGAACAGTATTTCAGGCACGGACAGACACCCGAGTAGAACCATTGACCTTCCACAAGCCAACTGGATAGCTTCCTCCCATGAAATCATTTGATACCCCCAGTGGGATTCCAACCTACAGCGCTGAGTCAAGTGATTGAAGTGAACGCCCGTAACCACTCGGCCACGGAAGCCCCCTTAATATAAATGAGATATAGTGCATTGACTGGTAATCCAGGTATCGCAGGTTCGATCCCCCATCTCACCCTAATAAATTTAAGTCTTTCAGATGGGACATTAAACTGAGGTCTCGTGTCGGAGACTCTAAAATGACTAATCTCTTCAGGAGGCGTCGCTCAAATGGGCAACCGGTAGCGACGATAAATAAATGTAAAACACACATAAAATAACTAATCTCTTCAGGAGGCGTCTCTCATACGGGCAACCAGTAGCGATGATAAATAAACGTAAAACACACATAAAATAACTAATCTCTTCAGGACATCTCTCATACGGGCAACCAGTAGCGATGATAAATAAACGTAAAACACACATAAAATAACTAATCTCTTCAGGAGGCATCTCTCATACGGGCAACCAGTAGCGATGATAAATAAACGTAAAACACACAATGTGTTAACTACTAGATATGTCAACTTAATTTAATATTATTTTAGCCGGTCTCCCATTGAAAGTTCGTAGTTGCAACACAGCCATACAAAGAAGTATCCGCATAGCTACTTTTGTATCTTTATGTCCAACGGATGTGATACAGCAACATTGTATTGGTACATGACAAACAGCACAGACGGATCTGTAGTCCAGTGGTAACACGTTGGACTGGTAATCCAGGGATCGCAGGTTCGATCCCCCGTCTGACCTTAATAAAATTAACAGTCTTTCAGATGGGACGTTAAACCGAGGTCTCGTGTCGGTGCTTTACACCGTGCACGTAAAAGAACCAGAGGAGACTCTGGAATGGGTCTCTGTCTGTATCATGCACTATCCTCCAAAATCTAAAATGACTAATATCTTCAGGAGGCGTCGCTCATATGGGCAACCGGTAGCGACGATAAATAAACGTAAAACACACAAAAATGACAAACAGCTACCCCCACATGCCCAATTGGTTTGGTATCTGTATGTCTTCAAGTAGTGAACATTATGGTTCGTAGAACAGGTAAAGAAAACTACAAAACGTACATCTACATCTACCCATGAGTCCAGTAGTGGACCAATACTTTTCAATTTTGATCAAAGATCTAGTTTTAAAGATACATAATTTAAAGAAAAACATTTCTCCACCCATTGGCAACGTTGTTTTATGCGGAATTGATATTTATAGGAATTGATATTTATAAGTTAATGGTTGTTACTGGTGTTATATATTTATGAGATATTTTTCACATACAGTTGTTACTGGTGTTATATATTTATGAGATATTTTCCACTGAAGGTTGTTACTAGTGCTATATATTTATGAGATATTTTTCACATACAGTTGTTACTGGTGTTATATATTTATGAGATATTATCCACTGAAGGTTGTACTGGTGTTATATATTTATGAGATATTATCCACTGAAGGTTGTACTGGTGTTATATATTTATGAGATATTATCCACTGAAGGTTGTACTGGTGTTATATATTTATGAGATATTTTCCACTGAAGGTTGTTACTGGTGTTATATATTTATGAGATATTTTCCACTGAAGGTTGTTACTGGTGTTATATATTTATGAGATATTTTCCACTGAAGGTTGTTACTGGTGTTATATTTATATATTGCTCTGTTTTTTCCCGGTTTGTTTACCAACCTTAGTGGGTATAATTATAATATTAGTATATTAGTACATGTATATTAGTTACCTCTTTCACAAATGTTTGTACAAGTGTATCCGGGTATGCAGAACTTGCATGCAGATCTCTGTAATATATTAAGGAGACAAACTGTATTGCAAATAATATTATTTAGAATACATGTATAAAGTGCATTACAATTACTTTAACCGTGTCACTCATGGAGACGTAGGCTTATATTCTACTGTATCTCCATACAAACAGCACCCATTTACCGAGCATAATCAATGGATAAGTACCGTATATTCACAGATCGATCACGGCCAGAAGTCGAGGGTCCAATTTTGACTTAAAAATGCTGATTATATGCTGGATCCTTCCATATGTCTAGGGTACTTTGTGGACTTATAAATGCTGATTATATGCTGGATCCTTCCATATGTCTAGGGGACTTTGTGGACTTATAAATGCTGATTATATGCTGGATCCTTCCATATGTCGCGTGGACTTTGTGGACTTATAAATGCTGATTATATGCTGGATCCTTCCATATGTCGAGGGTACTTTGTGGACTTATAAATGCTGATTATATGCTGGATCCTTCCATATGTCGCGGGGACTTTGTGGACTTATAAATGCTGATTATATGCTGGATCCTTCCATATGTCGAGGGGACTTTGTGGACTTATAAATGCTGATTATATGCTGGATCCTTCCATATGTCGCGGGGACTTTGTGGACTTATAAATGGTGATTATATGCTGGATCCTTCCATATGTCTAGGGGACTTTGTGGACTTATAAATGCTGATTATATGCTGGATCCTTCCATATGTCGCGGGGACTTTGTGGACTTATAAATGCTGATTATATGCTGGATCCTTCCATATGTCGAGGGTACTTTGTGGACTTATAAATGGTGATTATATGCTGGATCCTTCCATATGTCGAGGGTACTTTGTAGACTTATAAATGGTGATTATATGCTGGATCCTTCCATATGTCGAGGGGACTTTGTGGACTTATAAATGCTGATTATATGCTGGATCCTTCCATATGTCGAGGGTACTTTGTGGACTTATAAATGCTGATTATATGCTGGATCCTTCCATATGTCTAGGGGACTTTGTGGACTTATAAATGGTGATTATATGCTGGATCCTTCCATATGTCGCGGGGACTTTGTGGACTTATAAATGCTGATTATATGCTGGATCCTTCCATATGTCGAGGGGACTTTGTGGACTTATAAATGCTGATTATATGCTGGATCCTTCCATATGTCGAGGGTACTTTGTGGACTTATAAATGCTGATTATATGCTGGATCCTTCCATATGTCGCGGGGACTTTGTGGACTTATAAATGGTGATTATATGCTGGATCCTTCCATATGTCGCGGGGACTTTGTGGACTTATAAATGCTGATTATATGCTGGATCCTTCCATATGTCGCGGGGACTTTGTGGACTTATAAATGGTGATTATATGCTGGATCCTTCCATATGTCGCGGGGACTTTGTGGACTTATAAATGCTGATTATATGCTGGATCCTTCCATATGTCGCGGGGACTTTGTGGACTTATAAATGGTGATTATATGCTGGATCCTTCCATATGTCGCGGGGACTTTGTGGACTTATAAATGCTGATTATATGCTGGATCCTTCCATATGTCGCGGGGACTTTGTGGACTTATAAATGGTGATTATATGCTGGATCCTTCCATATGTCGCGGGGACTTTGTGGACTTATAAATGCTGATTATATGCTGGATCCTTCCAAATGTCGCGGGGACTTGTGACATTCGTTACCACAATGCTTGTTTCATTCATGGTTGTAAGGAAACTGGGTTCATTCATGGTTGTAAGGAAATTGGGTTCATTCATGGTTGTAAGGAAACTGGGTTCATTCATGGTTGTAAGGAAACTGGGTTCATTCATGGTTGTAAGGAAACTGGGTTCATTCATGGTTGTAAGGAAACTGGGTTCAATTCGAGATATCTGGTTGACTTTATTCCATTACAAATCATAAACAAATGCAACGACGCACAACAATAATATAAGTTTGTGCAGCAGCTTTTCTATGGTTTATACTGTAAATAATTGTCTAAGACACTTGTTATGCTCAAGCAAATAAAACAAACAAAGTTTCAACAAATTTCAAACTGGGATTGCTTAAATGCTACTGGGATTGCATAGATGTTACTGGGATTGCATAGCTGTTACTGGGATTGGGATTGCATAGATGCTACTGGGATTGCATATATGTTACTGGGATTGCATATATGCTACTGGGATTGCATAGATGCTACTGGGATTGCATAGATGTTAGTGGGATTGCATAGATGCTACTGGGATTGCATATATGTTACTGGGATTGCATAGCTGTTACTGGGATTGCATAGATGTTACTGGGATTGCATTTATGTTACTGGGATTGCATAGATGTTACTGGGATTGCATAGATGTTACTGGGATTGCATAGATGTTACTGGGATTGCATAGATGTTACTGGGATTGCATAGATGTTACTGGGATTGCATAGATGTTACTGGGATTGCATAGATGTTACTGGGATTGCATAGATGTTACTAGGATTGTCTAAGGGACGTATCCACTGTGTTATTTTGACATTTATTACGGGTGTTTCTGTGTGTTTAACGACTACTGTGTCATTGTATGTGACATTGGTGTTGAGAAGTGCTTCTATGTGGGAATTGATGGTGGATAAAGGGAATGGATAAAGGAATATGATAATGGGAGTGGATAATGGGAGTGGATAATGGGAGTGGATAATGGGAATTGATAAAGGGAGAGGATTAAGGGAGTGGATAAAGGGAGTGGATAAAAGGAGTGGATAAAGGGAGTGGATAAAGAGTGGATAAAGAGAGTGGATAAAGGGAGTGGATAAAGGGAGTGGATAAAGGGAGTGGATAAAGGGAGTGGATAAAGGCTTCAAAAGGTGCTTCCAAATGGGAAAGAGTTAACGCTTCAAATATGCAGTTACCTAGAATGTGCTGCACACTAAGATACTTGCACTTGTGATTACTGTAGTATAATTGCCAACAGTCAATAATAATATTTATCACATAACTTTGCTTGTATTCAGTGTAATACAGCCATCACATATTTTCTTGTATGTACACACGTATACTACAACCTGGAGGATTCTGATCGATCGTGACATGACAGCTTGTATGTACACACGTATACTACAACCTGGAGGATTCTGATCGGTCGTGGCATGACAGCTTGTATGTACACACGTATACTACAACCTGGAGGATTCTGATCGGTCGTGGCATGACAGCTTGTATGTACACACGTATACTACAACTTGGAGGATTCTGATCGGTTGTGGCATGACAGCTTGTATGTACACACGTATACTACAACCTGGAGGATTCTGATCGGTTGTGGCATGACAGCTTGCTTTTTACACATTAGACCATATAGATTGCAACTTTCTAGTTTCTTTGTTGAAAATCAATAAAATATTAAATATGCACTAGTGGTTAACATTATACTGTGACTATGCACTAGTGGTTAACATTATACTGTGACTATGATATATCTAAGCAAATTCTTCAGTGCGCCATTTCCGATACCACAGGGATATATATATAATAATATATTCCGATTCTATGCAAACTTTCAAACTTACTGGTCTAATACTACCAAATCTTCATAGTGCCCATACTGGAGACATATCAACTCATTCTTGATGGTGCCATACCTATGGAGGATATGGTCTCCATAAGCCTGCGTCTGCTTCACGTCACGTAATGTCAGGTCTATAATGGTGGTGGGGTAACGACTCGCGGTGATCTCAGTCATAGGCAGGAATGATTTACTATCCTCCTAGGATGTAAGAAATCTATGTTTATTACAGGCGTAAAAATACTTACATATAATCATCTGCTTGTATACATTTTCTAAAATTAGAATACATAACTTAATACTTAAATTAGGCTTTCAAAATAGGGAAAAGTTTAGGATATACAGGAGGCCAAAGCAGGCCCTACACAATAGGGAAAACCTACGGGTAGGAGGCCAAAGCAGGGCCAACACAATAGGGAAAAGAGAAGGCTCATGGAGAGAATTACCATAAGCTCCTGTAGCTTTCAATTCAATTCACTTGTCTTGATAGTTGTATTGTATGGATGTTATATGTACAGATGTTATATGTCATGTTTATCTTGATAAATAAAATATGTTTAAACCAATAGGGAAAAGCTTAGGGTATACAGGAGGCCAAAGCAGGGCCAACACAATAGGGAAAAGAGAAGGCTCATGGAGAGAATTACCATAAGCTCCTGTAGCTTTCAATTCAATTCACTTGTCTTGATAGTTGTATTGTATGGATGTTATATGTACAGATGTTATATGTCATGTTTATCTTGATAAATAAAATATGTTTAAACCAATAGGGAAAAGCTTAGGGTATACAGGAGGCCAAAGCAGGGCCAACACAATAGGGAAAAGTTTAGGATATACACGAGGCCAACACAAGAGGGAAACGTTTAGGATATACACGAGGCCAAAGCAGGGCCTACACAATAGGGAAAAGCTTAGGGTATACAGGAGGCCAAAGCAGAGCCTACACAATAGGGAAAAGCTTAGGGTATACAGGAGGCCAAAGCAGGGCCTACACAATAGGGAAAAGCTTAGGGTATACAGGAGGCCAAAGCAGGGCCTACACAATAGGGAAAAGCTTAGGGTATACAGGAGGTCAAAGCAGGGCCTACACAATAGGGAAAAGCTTAGGGTCTACAGGAGGCCAAAGCAGAGCCTACACAATAGGGAAAAGCTTAGGATATACACGAGGCCAAAGCAGGCCTACACAATAGGGAAAAGCTTAGGATATACACGAGGCCAAAGCAGGGCCTACACAATAGGGAAAAGCTTAGGGTATACAGGAGGCTAAAGCAGGCCTACACAATAGGGAAAAGCTTAGGGTATACAGGAGGCTAAAGCAGGGCCTACACAATAGGGAAAAGCTTAGGGTATACAGGAGGCTAAAGCAGGGCCTACACAATAGGGAAAAGCTTGGGTATACAGGAGGCTAAAGCAGGGCCTACACAATAGGGAAAAGCTTGGGTATACAGGAGGCTAAAGCAGGGCCTACACAATAGGGAAAAGCTTAGGTATACAGGAGGCTAAACAGCAGGGCCTACACAATAGGGAACAGCTTAGGGTATACAGGAGGCCAACGCAGGGCCTACACAATAGGGAAAAGCTTGGGTATACAGGAGGCTAAAGCAGGGCCTACACAATAGGGAAAAGCTTAGGGTATACAGGAGGCTAAAGCAGGGCCTACACAATAGGGAAAAGCTTGGGTATACAGGAGGCTAAAGCAGGGCCTACACAATAGGGAAAAGCTTAGGGTATACAGGAGGCCAAAGCAGGGCCTACACAATAGGGAAAAGCTTAGGGTATACAGGAGATAAGTTTGTTGACTCAGCCCAGTGTCCTCTATATATTCTAAGCGTCTCCCTTTCAAAGTTCAAAACAGGGAGAAGTGAGAAGCTCAGGGAGACTACTTTTCCCAATGCATCCATCTAACTTGAGCCCTGTAACTGCACTGATAGAATATTTTAAACTATTGTTTTACCCATTCAAAAACAAAAGTAACTGACATGGACTGGTACATGATATTTCTAGAACAATAAATTAATAAGAAAATTACATTTGGAACAGTTTATTTATTAAAATGGGTAATTTTGTCTAAAATAGTAATATTACAGGCAAAAAGTGCAGAGCCTGATGAGACGGCTCGTCACAACCCGGCTCATCTGGATCTACACTTTTTGTAAGCCTATTTAGAGGTCTGTGGTGTTAAGAATTGATCATTCAATGGAATTGTATTTCACATTGGTGCTAATTTATAAATTGTCAACTATCATTAACAAGCCATCGCTCTAAAGATGTCTCGCCAAGCACGGCTGACTGTATAAATGCTGGCTCAACGAAATATAACAATGTTTTTCAACGAATCAAACTTTCAAGGTCACTGGTAGGGTGGGGACTTACTGTTGGTGAAGAGAATGAGTACTCGGATGTGTGTGCAAAGTTTCAAAGCAATACCGATAATGTTTTTTTGTATGCATACCGGTAAATAGTTTCTGAAATCTATTTTTGGCCAAAATTCAAGGTCACTCTTGGGGTGGGACTTGCTATATGGGCGGGAACAACTCCTAGAAACAGTATGCAAGTTATCAAGCATTATATAGGACAGTTCTTTAGTTATGTGCAATTGTTGACGGCACTGTCTCAGCCATTGAAGTCACGTTTGAAGTGTCGCACTTTCCACTAAAGTGGGCAAGACAAAACACACAACTTTGATCTGAACTTCATACACTAATATGTACATGTAAATGTACTATAAGAGAATAGATGATGTTTCTGGACAAATGGAAATAGAGCATATGTTCCTTAAAATGCTCTATGTGAAAAACACAGTTTATAAAGTAAGCCCGTCTTGCTAGCAGCTCCATCGATTACCGACCATGGATTAAGATCACTGATTGGTGAATCTGTTTATAAAGGTCAGGCCAAAATGCAGCCCTACCACACTTACTCACCTATAGGACAGGATTTTTTATTTCTGAAAGTGGCTTCCCTTCTTATAAGCAAGTGATAAATATATACAATGTATATATATTTTTTAATCAGTTTGTTCCAACTCAATAATTGATGATCTGTAAACTGAACGTGATATAATACAGTCTATATGGAATGTAGACTGCTTCTCAACCAACATCATCAGCATGGATGCCGCCGTCCTTGAGTGTTTCGGCCCTTTAATTCCATGGACACTCTGGTGGCAGTGGGCCCACAGTGGTGATCAGTCACTGCGCGTTGGTTGATTGCTTCCAGCTCTTCTCTCGTCTCAGCCACAGCCAGCTTGAAGCCCGTTCAGCTGCTTGGCTCAGTCTCTGGATAGCCATCCTTTTCTCTCTACCAGTAGTCCCAATTGCTGTCATCAGTCTGCAGACGGACTGGGAACAGAAGCCTCTCGTGCCTACTTCTACTGGGAACAGCCAAGTACGCCAACCTCGTTGCTTGCAGAGTTCCAGAAGCTCTGTATACTTCGCCTTCTTCCTTTCGTAGGCCTCTTCGCACCTTGTCTCCCATGGTACTGTCAGCTCAATGACGATGAGCTTCTTCCCTGTCTTGGACCACAGTACGATGTCTGGCCGTTGGGTCGTCAAGACCACGTCGGGGAAAACAAGTCTCTTCCCAAGGTCAACCTCCACGTTCCAGCCTGTTGTGCCATCCAGAATCGATGACTTGTGTGGTGTCTGTCTTCCTGGTCTCACCCGGCTTGACAAAGGCGATGTGCCCATGGTGGGGATGTTTACCATGTTCCTTCTTCCGCTCTTTCTCCAGCCAGTCAGCCAACTCCCTGAGGACTGAGTCGTGTCTCCATCTGTATCTGCCCTGTGTCAGTGATGTAGAACAGGATGACAGGACATGCTCTAGTGTGCCTGTTCTGTCACATAAGCTGCATTTGGGATCAGCCGTGAGTCCCCATTGGCACAGGTTCGCTGGGGATGGTAGGAGGTCATAGACGGACCTAAGTAGAAATGAAAACCTCAGTGGCTCATACTTCCAGATGTCTTCCCAGGTTAGCTTCCTGTCTGTGGTGTTCCACGTAGTCCATGCTCCCTGCGCTCCCATTTCCACCGCCCTTGCTTGTCTGGCATGTTCCTCTGCTCTCCTGATTTCTGACTGGATCATGGCTCGCCTCTCCTTCTGGTTTGATCTGCTCCACAGCACCGTCTTTGTTGCACCGATTCCTTGACGTCCAACAGCAGTCACTCCCACAATGTCTTTGTGCTTAAGCGTGCTCTCTGCCTGGTTCACAGATTCTGTCGCTGACCATTTCCTGCTGCTACGGGTTACGATCCCTGCCTCACGGATAAGTTGGTCCGGAGAATCCCTCAGAGTCAACACAAGTCTTGTCTTGGCCGTCTTGAATTCTTCCACCAGTGAAGATAGTGGGAGCTGTAGTTTGTTACTCTTCCCGTAGAGTCCAATACTGGTGAAGCTTGGGGGTACTCCTAGCCATTTCCTGAGGTGTCGACTGGTGGTTCTCTCCAGGGCTTCCACTGTCGTACTGGCTACCTCATACAACATCAGTGGCCAGATCAGTCTTGGTAGCAGTGCGTGCTAGTAGAGCCAGGCTTTGAACTTGCCCGGTAGTCCGCAACGGTCTATCTTCTTGAGACCATCGTCTACCTGTTGTTTGAGCTTCGTGACATTGTTTCGGTCCTTTAACGTTGCATCAAACCACTTGCCCAGGCACTTGATTGGACTCGTCACAATGGATGGGATCTCCTCGTTCTGTACGTAGAGCTTGAACCTCTCTGTAATCTGTCCCTTCTTGAGGATGAGAGATCTGGATTTGACTGCCTTGAACTTCATTCTTCCCCATGAAGCGACGTCAGTCAGAGCTGTCAGCATCCACCTAGCTTGAACATGGGTTGTTGTAGTCAAGGTGAGGTCATCCATGAACAACTATTCAATCGCATTTTAGCAAATCAAATTTATATTTTTATGATTTGTTATAATTTACAGTGCTTTTACAGTACAATTTGTTTGAGCTTTACTACTGAGTGGTTTCCAATTTCTCACCGTCTTATACGCAGGTCTATGTAAAATACCACTGTTTTAAGACCAAAGTTGGGGGTGTCTTATAGTCGAGATCGTCTTATAGGCGAGTAAATACGGTATTTGCGGTTCTTTTATGGGCACCACTACATAGTCTAGTGTTCAATGGTGTCACTGAATTAATCAGATCTTCTATATCATCCAATTAGTAAAGAAATATGACTGTATATTAGAAGTACATACTCTCTAAAAATGTATTTAGTGACCTAGTTTTAAAACATAGTGACCTACTTTGACAGGAGGATCAGCCATTGATCATTGTCATGAAGTTTCATGATGATTGGACGAGTGATTGGACATGATGATTGGACGAGTGATTGGACATGATGATTGGACGAGTGATTGGACATGATGATTGGACGAGTGATTGGACATGATGATTGTACGAGTGATTGTACGAGTGATTGGACGAGTGATTGGACATGATGATTGGACGAGTGATTGGACGAGTGATTGGACGAGTGATTGGACATGATGATGACGAGTGATTGGACGAGTGATTGGACGAGTGATTGGACATGATGATTGTACGAGTGATTGGACGAGTGATTGGACATGATGATTGGACGAGTGATTGGACATGATGATTGGACGAGTGATTGGACATGATGATTGGACGAGTGATTGGACATGATGATTGGACGAGTGATTGGACATGATGATTGGACGAGTGATTGGACGAGTGATTGGACGAGTGATTGGACATGATGATTGGACGAGTGATTGGACGAGTGATTGGACATGATGATTGGACGAGTGATTGGACGAGTGATTGGACATGATGATTGGACGAGTGACTGGACATGATGATTGGACGAGTGATTGGACATGATGATTGGACGAGTGATTGGACGAGTGATTGGACATGATGATTGGACGAGTGATTGGACGAGTGATTGGACATGATGATGGACGAGTGATTGGACGAGTGATTGGACATGATGATTGGACGAGTGACTGGACGAGTGATTGGACATGATGATTGGACGAGTGATTGGACATGATGATTGGACGAGTGATTGGACATGATGATTGGACGAGTGATTGGACATGATGATTGGACGAGTGATTGGACATGATGATTGGACGAGTGATTGGACATGATGATTGTACGAGTGATTGGACGAGTGATTGGACATGATGATTGGACATGATGATTGGACGAGTGATTGGACATGATGATTGGACGAGTGATTGGACGAGTGATTGGACATGATGATTGGACATGATGATTGGACGAGTGATTGGACATGATGATTGGACGAGTGATTGGACGAGTGATTGGACATGATGATTGGACGAGTGATTGGACATGATGATTGGACGAGTGATTGGACATGATGATTGGACGAGTGATTGGACATGATGATTGGACGAGTGATTGGACGAGTGATTGGACATGATGATTGGACGAGTGATTGGACATGATGATTGGACGAGTGATTGGACATGATGATTGGACATGATGATTGGACGAGTGATTGGACATGATGATTGGACGAGTGATTGGACATGATGATTGGACATGATGATTGGACGAGTGATTGGACATGATGATTGGACGAGTGATTGGACATGATGATTGGACGAGTGATTCAAAGAGTAAATGTCATTTGAATAAAAATGTTGACGATGTACGACTGATACAGGGCGATCACAAAAGTTTGAGGTAAATACTGTAAACTTGCACATGTATAATGCTGATACCTTAATAAGACCTTGCAAGAAGAAGTCATGATGATAGGGCTGTGGGTCCTTCACGCAGAGTGGCAGGGAACATCGTCTCTCTGGTTCGCTGTTGAACATGGATAATGTGTACAGCACCTGTATTTATATAACATTACATTCTATTGCAATTATAAGCAAGATGGCCTTGAATGATGCTATTGAATGCTCACCAGAGTTGAAAAGCTCAAAGGCCTATAAAAGGCATACAAATTTTCGAGAAGCTTGCACATTCATTTTAAAACTAGTATGTATGTCAAATATAAGTTGTGATCAAACGGATGTCGTTTACATAAGCAGCACGGAACACAGGTATGCTAAATATGCTGACTGGTTTATTGAATGGATACGTGTAAACAAGTATTATTTTCACACTTACGGTTCAGCGTGTGGATCATTGGCCCCTGGATGGACACGGATTATGATAATTATGGTTTAGTGAAAATTGAACGGAACAATTGGCAATGATATACCTCTGACTCATGCAGACATTTTGCTATTCGAACACTCATTACTAAAATGATCTGACATCAAAACACCAGTAATTATGTCAAGCAGAATAATACAAATGTCTTACCAAGTTAATTCTGTCTGCAGTCTCTCCTATCAGTAGAGTTCTTCCAAATGTCTTACTAAGTTAATTCTGTCTGCAGTCTCTCCTATTACTAGAATTCTTCCAAATGTCTTACCAAGTTAATTATGTCTGCAGTCTCTCCTATTACTACAGTTCTTCCAAATGTCTTACCAAGTTAATTCTGTCTGCAGTCTCTCCTATTACTAGAGTTATTCCAAATGTCTTACCAAGTTAATTCTGTCTGCAGTCTCTCCTATCACTAGAGTTCTTCCAAATGTCTTACCAAGTTAATTCTGTCTGCAGTCTCTCCTATTACTACAGTTCTTCCAAATGTCTTACCAAGTTAATTATGTCTGCAGTCTCTCCTATTACTAGAGTTCTTCCAAATGTCTTACCAAGTTAATTCTGTCTGCAGTCTCTCCTATCACTAGAGTTCTTCCAAATATCTTACCAAGTTAATTCTGTCTGCAGTCTCTCCTATCACTAGAATTCTTCCAAATGTCTTACCAAGTTAATTATGTCTGCAGTCTCTCCTATTACTACAGTTCTTCCAAATGTCTTACCAAGTTAATTATGTCTGCAGTCTCTCCTATCACTAGAGTTCTTCCAAATGTCTTACCAAGTTAATTCTGTCTGCAGTCTCTCTCCTATCACTAGAGTTCTTCAAAATGTCTTACCAAGTTAATTCTGTCTGCAGTCTCTCCTATCACTAGAGTTCTTCCAAATGTCTTACCAAGTTAATTCTGTCTGCAGTCTCTCCTATCACTAGAGTTCTTCCAAATGTCTTACCAAGTTAATTCTGTCTGCAGTCTCTCCTATCACTACAGTTCTTCCAAATGTCTTACCAAGTTAATTCTGTCTGCAGTCTCTCCTATTACTACAGTTCTTCCAAATGTCTTACCAAGTTAATTCTGTCTGCAGTCTCTCCTATTACTACAGTTCTTCCAAATGTCTTACCAAGTTAATTCTGTCTGCAGTCTCTCCTATCACTAGAGTTCTTCCAAATGTCTTACCAAGTTAATTCTGTCTGCAGTCTCTCCTATCACTACAGTTCTTCCAAATGTCTTACCAAGTTAATTATGTCTGCAGTCTCTCCTATTACTAGAGTTCTTCCAAATGTCTTACCAAGTTAATTCTGTCTGCAGTCTCTCCTATCACTAGAGTTCTTCCAAATGTCTTACCAAGTTAATTCTGTCTGCAGTCTCTCCTATCACTAGAGTTCTTCCAAATGTCTTACCAAGTTAATTCTGTCTGCAGTCTCTCCTATCACTAGAGTTCTTCCAAATGTCTTACCACACTAGAGTTCTTCAAATGTCTTACCAAGTTAATTCTGTCTGCAGTCTCTCCTATCACTAGAGTTCTTCCAAATGTCTTACCAAGAACCCCCCAAATGTCTTACCAAGTTAATTCTGTCTGCAGTCTCTCCTATACTAGAGTTCTTCCAAATGTCTTACCAAGTTAATTCTGTCTGCAGTCTCTCCTATCACTAGAGTTCTTCCAAATGTCTTACCAAGTTAATTCTGTCTGCAGTCTCTCCTATTACTAGAGTTCTTCCAAATGTCTTACCAAGTTAATTCTGTCTGCAGTCTCTCCTATTACTAGAGTTCTTCCAAATGTCTTACCAAGTTAATTCTGTCTGCAGTCTCTCCTATCACTAGAGTTCTTCCAAATGTCTTACCAAGTTAATTCTGTCTGCAGTCTCTCCTATCACTAGAGTTCTTCCAAATGTCTTACCAAGTTAATTCTGTCTGTAGTCTCTCCTATTACTAGAGTTCTTCCAAATGTCTTACCAAGTTAATTCTGTCTGCAGTCTCTCCTATCACTAGAGTTCTTCCAAATGTCTTACCAAGTTAATTCTGTCTGCAGTCTCTCCTATTACTACAGTTCTTCCAAATGTCTTACCAAGTTAATTCTGTCTGCAGTCTCTCCTATCACTAGAGTTCTTCCAAATGTCTTACCAAGTTAATTATGTCTGCAGTCTCTCCTATCACTAGAGTTCTTCCAAATGTCTTACCAAGTTAATTCTGTCTGCAGTCTCTCCTATTACTAGAGTTCTTCCAAATGTCTTACCAAGTTAATTCTGTCTGCAGTCTCTCCTATCACTAGAGTTCTTCCAAATGTCTTACCAAGTTAATTCTGTCTGCAGTCTCTCCTATTACTAGAGTTCTTCCAAATGTCTTACCAAGTTAATTCTGTCTGCAGTCTCTCCTATCACTAGAGTTCTTCCAAATGTCTTACCAAGTTAATTCTGTCTGCAGTCTCTCCTATCACTAGAGTTCTTCCAAATGTCTTACCAAGTTAATTCTGTCTGCAGTCTCTCCTATTACTACAGTTCTTCCAAATGTCTTACCAAGTTAATTATGTCTGCAGTCTCTCCTATCACTAGAGTTCTTCCAAATGTCTTACCAAGTTAATTCTGTCTGCAGTCTCTCCTATTACTAGAGTTCTTCCAAATGTCTTACCAAGTTAATTCTGTCTGCAGTCTCTCCTATCACTAGAGTTCTTCCAAATGTCTTACCAAGTTAATTCTGTCTGCAGTCTCTCCTATCACTAGAGTTCTTCCAAATGTCTTACCAAGTTAATTCTGTCTGCAGTCTCTCCTATCACTAGAGTTCTTCCAAATGTCTTACCAAGTTAATTCTGTCTGCAGTCTCTCCTATCACTAGAGTTCTTCCAAATGTCTTACCAAGTTAATTCTGTCTGTAGTCTCTCCTATTACTACAGTTCTTCCAAATGTCTTACCAAGTTAATTCTGTCTGTAGTCTCTCCTATTACTACAGTTCTTCCAAATGTCTTACCAAGTTAATTCTGTCTGCAGTCTCTCCTATCACTACAGTTCTTCCAAATGTCTTACCAAGTTAATTCTGTCTGCAGTCTCTCCTATTACTAGAGTTCTTCCAAATGTCTTACCAAGTTAATTCTGTCTGCAGTCTCTCCTATTACTAGAGTTCTTCCAAATGTCTTACCAAGTTAATTCTGTCTGCAGTCTCTCCTATTACTAGAGTTCTTCCAAATGTCTTACCAAGTTAATTCTGTCTGCAGTCTCTCCTATCACTAGAGTTCGTCCAAATGTCTTACCAAGTTAATTCTGTCTGCAGTCTCTCCTATCACTAGAGTTCTTCCAAATGTCTTACCAAGTTAATTATGTCTGCAGTCTCTCCTATTACTAGAGTTCTTCCAAATGTCTTACCAAGTTAATTCTGTCTGCAGTCTCTCCTATTACTACAGTTCTTCCAAATGTGATCAGATGTGAGGAAATGCAGCGTGCCAGGAAATCTCGCTCCAGAACATGTTCCGGACAGAATGCTGTGTCTGATAACTGAGGAGAGAAAAACAGCCCCATGTTACACTTTGATATACATGTATATATATAATAACAGTCTCCGTTGCATAGTGGATAAGCGCCTACAGAGCGGGCAGAGGTTCAAATCTCATCAGGGATTCATTCTGATATGGCCATTTGGTGAGCCACCAAGCTAGTTAAATAATGGTTACCGATTGCCTACCAGCATGGCGCCTGGAATACAAGCATAGGATTCGGGAAGTACTGAAGTTCATAAAAAGAGGTCTCATAAGTCAGAAATGGCTGACCCTTTAAATAGGGGTGACACTATAATAAACAAACACTTTACATTTATAATGGATATTTGATTGTTTTCTTGCATGATGGAATTATATTTCACCATATGAACATAGAAAGCATTGTTATAAAGCATAAGTCACGAGTAATAATAGCAGCTATCTATGTTCATGAGTGGAATATAATTTGATCATTCACTTAAACACATTCGCTTTCAATTTTAGGCTGATGCAACTGTGCACTACAGTCAAACCTGTGTTAGTGGTCACCTCCATTAAGCAGCCAACCTGTATTAAGCAGCCAGTTTCCATATTCCCAAATGGTTGTTTTATTATATATTTGACCTCTATTAAGCAGTCACCTGTGCTAAGCAGCCACTTTCTCTGACTCCATTGGCTGGCTGCTTAAGACGGGTTTGACTGTATATGGTAGTAGAACGTCGCAATTAGACAATATCATAAATGACAGCATTAAACGTGTTCTCATTGACAACATACAGCATTAAACGTGTTCACATTGACAACATACAGCATTAAACGTGTTCGCATTGACAACATACAGCATTAAACGTGTTCGCATTGACAACATACAGCATAAAACGTGTTCGCATTGACAACATACAGCATTAAACGTGTTCGCATTGACAACATACAGCATTAAACGTGTTCGCATTGACAACATACAGCGAAACGTGTTCACATTGACAACATACAGCATTAAACGTGTTCGCATTGACAATATACAGCATTAAACGTGTTCGCATTGACAACATACAGCATAAAACGTGTTCGCATTGACAACATACAGCATTAAACGTGTTCGCATTGACAACATACAGCATTAAACGTGTTCGCATTGACAACATACAGCGAAACGTGTTCACATTGACAACATACAGCATTAAACGTGTTCACATTGACAACATACAGCATTAAACGTGTTCGCATTGACAACATACAGCGAAACGTGTTCACATTGACAACATACAGCATTAAACGTGTTCACATTGACAACATACAGCATTAAACGTGTTCGCATTGACAACATACAGCATTAAACGTGTTCGCATTGACAACATACAGCATTAAACATGTTCGCATTGACAACATACAGCGAAACGTGTTCACATTGACAACATACAGCATTAAACGTGTTCACATTGACAACATACAGCATTAAACGTGTTCGCATTGACAACATACAGCGAAACGTGTTCACATTGACAACATACAGCATTAAACGTGTTCACATTGACAACATACAGTATTAAACGTGTTTACATTGACAACATACAGCATTAAACGTGTTCGCATTGACAACATACAGCATTAAACGTGTTCACATTGACAACATACAGTATTAAACGTGTTCACATTGACAACATACAGCATTAAACGTGTTCACATTGACAACATACAGCGAAACGTGTTCACATTGACAACATACAGCATTAAACGTGTTCACATTGACAACATACAGCGACAACAGGCGTAAAGCAGTGAGAAATCAAATGTTTTATTCAATTCCTTTCAACCAGAACAATAACACATTTTATTTGATGCTTTTCAATGAAATATATAAATTTATCAGTCAAAATGTCAAATTAAAGATACTTTTTGCCAAGCAAAGTAAACCTGACTGAATGGAAGGAAGTAGACACCGTTGTAACGCATGTCTATCGGATATAAGAAACAGTACATTCCGATTTACTGATATGCTACTTGGCAAACAAGATCAAACATATACTCTAGCATACATGTATATATTGTTTGTCCATCTGACACACTGTTTGCCCGGCTATAAACCACACTCCATCTGACTTACTGAAACATTGTTTGTCCATCTATAAACCACACTCCATCTGACTTACTGAAACACTGTTTGCCCGGCTATAAACCACACTCCATCTGACTTACTGAAACATTGTTTGTCCATCTATAAACCACACTCCATCTGACTTACTGAAACATTGTTTGTCCATCTAGAAACCACACTCCATCTGACTTACTGAAACATTGTTTGTCCATCTATAAACCACACTCCATCTGACTTACTGAAACATTGTTTGTCCATCTATAAACCACACTCCACCTGACTTACTGAAACATTGTTTGCCCATCTATAAACCACACTCCATCTGACTTACTGAAACATTGTTTGTCCATCTATAAACCACACTCCATCCGACTTACTGAAACACTGTTTGTCCATCTATAAACCACACTCCACCTGACTTACTGAAACATTGTTTGTCCATCTATAAACCACACTCCATCTGACTTACTGAAACATTGTTTGCCCAGCTATAAACCACACTCCATCTGACTTACTGACACATTGTTTGCCCAGCTATAAACCACACTCCATCTGACTTACTGAAACATTGTTTGTCCATCAATGAACAACACTCCATCCGACATACTGAAACACTGTTTGTCCATCTATAAACCACACTCCATCCGACATACTGAAACACTGTTTGTCCATCTAGAAACCACACTCCATCTGACTTACTGAAACATTGTTTGTCCATCTATAAACCACACTCCATCTGACTTACTGAAACACTGTTTGTCTATCTATAAACCACACTCCATCTGACTTACTGAAACATTGTTTGTCCATCTATAAACCACACTCCATCTGACTTACTGAAACACTGTTTGCCCCTATAAACCACACTCCATCTGACTTACTGAAACATTGTTTACCCATCTATAAACCACACTCCATCTGACTTACTGAAACATTGTTTGTCCATCTATAAACCACACTCCATCTGACTTACTGAAACACTGTTTGCCCGGCTATAAACCACACTCCATCTGACTTACTGAAACATTGTTTGTCCATCTATAAACCACACTCCATCTGACTTACTGAAACATTGTTTGTCCATCTAGAAACCACACTCCATCGACTACTGAAAACTGTTTGTCCATCTATAAACCACACTCCATCTGACTTACTGAAACATTGTTTGTCCATCTAGAAACCACACTCCATCTGACTTACTGAAACACTGTTTGCCCGGCTATAAACCAACTCCATCTGACTTACTGAAACATTGTTTGTCCATCTATAAACCACACTCCATCTGACTTACTGAAACATTGTTTGTCCATCTATAAACCACACTCCATCTGACTTACTGAAACATTGTTTGTCCATCTATAAACCACACTCCATCTGACTTACTGAAACATTGTTTGTCCATCTATAAACCACACTCCATCTGACTTACTGAAACACTGTTTGCCCGGCTATAAACCACACTCCATCTGACTTACTGAAACATTGTTTGTCCATCTATAAACCACACTCCATCTGACTTACTGAAACATTGTTTGTCCATCTATAAACCACACTCCATCTGACTTACTGAAACATTGTTTGTCCATCTATAAACCACACTCCATCTGACTTACTGAAACATTGTTTGTCCATCTATAAACCACACTCCATCCGACTTACTGAAACACTGTTTGTCCATCTATAAACCACACTCCATCTGACTTACTGAAACATTGTTTGTCCATCTAGAAACCACACTCCATCTGACTTACTGAAACATTGTTTGCCCATCTATAAACCACACTCCATCTGACTTACTGAAACATTGTTTGTCCATCTATAAACCACACTCCATCTGACTTACTGAAACATTGTTTGCCCGCTATAAACCAACTCCATCTGACTTACTGAAACATTTTGCCCACTATAAACCACACTCCATCTGACTTACTGAAACATGTTTGTCCATCTATAAACCAACTCCATCTGACTTACTGAAACATTGTTTGTCCATCTAAAACCACACCATCTGACTTACTGAAACATTGTTTGTCCATCTATAAACCACACTCCATCTGACTTACTGAAACATTGTTTGTCCATCTATAAACCACACTCCATCTGACTTACTGAAACATTGTTTGTCCATCTATAAACCACACTCCATCTGACTTACTGAAACACTGTTTGTCCATCTATAAACCACACTCCATCTGACTTACTGAAACATTGTTTGTCCATCTAGAAACCACACTCCATCTGACTTACTGAAACACTGTTTGCCCGGCTATAAACCACACTCCATCTGACTTACTGAAACATTGTTTGTCCATCTATAAACCACACTCCATCTGACTTACTGAAACATTGTTTGTCCATCTATAAACCACACTCCATCTGACTTACTGAAACACTGTTTGCCCGGCTATAAACCACACTCCATCTGACTTACTGAAACATTGTTTGTCCATCTATAAACCACACTCCATCTGACTTACTGAAACATTGTTTGTCCATCTATAAACCACACTCCATCTGACTTACTGAAACACTGTTTGTCCATCTATAAACCACACTCCATCTGACTTACTGAAACATTGTTTGTCCATCTATAAACCACACTCCATCTGACTTACTGAAACACTGTTTGCCCGGCTATAAACCACACTCCATCTGACTTACTGAAACATTGTTTGTCCATCTATAAACCACACTCCATCTGACTTACTGAAACACTGTTTGCCCGGCTATAAACCACACTCCATCTGACTTACTGAAACATTGTTTGTCCATCTATAAACCACACTCCATCTGACTTACTGAAACATTGTTTGTCCATCTAGAAACCACACTCCATCTGACTTACTGAAACATTGTTTGTCCATCTATAAACCACACTCCATCTGACTTACTGAAACATTGTTTGTCCATCTAAACCACACTCCATCGACTTACTGAAACATGTTTGTCCATCTATAAACCACACTCCACCTGACTTACTGAAACATTGTTTGTCCATCTATAAACCACACTCCATCTGACTTACTGAAACATTGTTTGCCCAGCTATAAACCACACTCCATCTGACTTACTGACACATTGTTTGCCCAGCTATAAACCACACTCCATCTGACTTACTGAAACATTGTTTGTCCATCAATGAACAACACTCCATCCGACATACTGAAACACTGTTTGTCCATCTATAAACCACACTCCATCCGACATACTGAAACACTGTTTGTCCATCTAGAAACCACACTCCATCTGACTTACTGAAACATTGTTTGTCCATCTATAAACCACACTCCATCTGACTTACTGAAACACTGTTTGTCCATCTATAAACCACACTCCATCTGACTTACTGAAACATTGTTTGCCCGGCTATAAACCAAACTCCATCTGACTTACTGAAACATTGTTTGTCCATCTATAAACCACACTCCATCTGACTTACTGAAACACTGTTTGTCCATCTATAAACCACACTCCATCTGACTTACTGAAACATTGTTTGTCCATCTAGAAACCACACTCCATCTGACTTACTGAAACATTGTTTGTCCATCTATAAACCACACTCCATCTGACTTACTGAAACACTGTTTGCCCGGCTATAAACCACACTCCATCTGACTTACTGAAACATTGTTTGCCCATCTATAAACCACACTCCATCTGACTTACTGAAACATTGTTTGTCCATCTATAAACCACACTCCATCTGACTTACTGAAACACTGTTTGCCCAGCTATAAACCACACTCCATCTGACTTACTGAAACATTGTTTGTCCATCTATAAACCACACTCCATCTGACTTACTGAAACATTGTTTGTCCATCTATAAACCACACTCCATCTGACTTACTGAAACACTGTTTGTCCATCTAGAAACCACACTCCATCTGACTTACTGAAACATTGTTTGTCCATCTATAAACCACACTCCATCTGACTTACTGAAACACTGTTTGTCCATCTATAAACCACACTCCATCTGACTTACTGAAACATTGTTTGCCCATCTATAAACCACACTCCATCTGACTTACTGAAACATTGTTTGTCCATCTATAAACCACACTCCATCTGACTTACTGAAACACTGTTTGTCCATCTATAAACCACACTCCATCTGACTTACTGAAACATTGTTTGTCCATCTATAAACCACACTCCATCTGACTTACTGAAACATTGTTTGTCCATCTATAAACCACACTCCATCTGACTTACTGAAACATGTTTGCCCTAAAACCAACCCACACAAAACATGTTTCCATCATAAACCACACTCCATCTGACTTACTGAAACACTGTTTGTCCATCTATAAACCACACTCCATCTGACTTACTGAAACACTGTTTGTCCATCTATAAACCACACTCCATCTGACTTACTGAAACATTGTTTGCCCATCTATAAACCACACTCCATCTGACTTACTGAAACATTGTTTGTCCATCTATAAACCACACTCCATCTGACTTACTGAAACATTGTTTGTCCATCTATAAACCACACTCCATCTGACTTACTGAAACACTGTTTGCCCGGCTATAAACCACACTCCATCTGACTTACTGAAACATTGTTTGTCCATCTATAAACCACACTCCATCTGACTTACTGAAACATTGTTTGTCCATCTATAAACCACACTCCATCTGACTTACTGAAACACTGTTTGCCCGGCTATAAACCACACTCCATCTGACTTACTGAAACATTGTTTGTCCATCTATAAACCACACTCCATCTGACTTACTGAAACATTGTTTGTCCATCTAGAAACCACACTCCATCTGACTTACTGAAACACTGTTTGTCCATCTATAAACCACACTCCATCTGACTTACTGAAACATTGTTTGTCCATCTAGAAACCACACTCCATCTGACTTACTGAAACACTGTTTGCCCAGCTATAAACCACACTCCATCTGACTTACTGAAACATTGTTTGTCCATCTATAAACCACACTCCATCTGACTTACTGAAACATTGTTTGTCCATCTATAAACCACACTCCATCTGACTTACTGAAACATTGTTTGTCCATCTATAAACCACACTCCATCTGACTTACTGAAACATTGTTTGTCCATCTATAAACCACACTCCATCTGACTTACTGAAACATTGTTTGTCCATCTATAAACCACACTCCATCTGACTTACTGAAACATTGTTTGTCCATCTATAAACCACACTCCATCTGACTTACTGAAACATTGTTTGTCCATCTATAAACCACACTCCATCTGACTTACTGAAACATTGTTTGTCCATCTATAAACCACACTCCATCTGACTTACTGAAACATTGTTTGTCCATCTATAAACCACACTCCATCTGACTTACTGAAACATTGTTTGTCCATCTATAAACCACACTCCATCCGACTTACTGAAACACTGTTTGTCCATCTATAAACCACACTCCATCCGACTTACTGAAACATTGTTTGTCCATCTAAAACCACACTCCATCTGACTTACTGAAACATTGTTTGTCCATCTATAAACCACACTCCATCTGACTTACTGAAACATTGTTTGCCCGTCTATAAACCAAACTCCATCCGACTTACTGAAACATTGTTTGTCCATCTATAAACCACACTCCATCTGACTTACTGAAACATTGTTTGCCCGTCTATAAACCACACTCCATCTGACTTACTGAAACATTGTTTGCCCAGCTATAAACCACACTCCATCTGACTTACTGAAACATTGTTTGCCCGTCTATAAACCACACTCCATCTGACTTACTGAAACATTGTTTGTCCATCTAGAAACCACACTCCATCTTACTGAAACACTGTTTGTCCATCTAGAAACCACACTCCATCCGACTTACTGAAACATTGTTTGTCCATCTAGAAACCACACTCCATCTGACTTACTGAAACATTGTTTGCCTGGCTAGAAACCACACTCCATCCGACTTACTGAAACATTGTTTGCCTGGCTAGAAACCACACTCCATCCAACTTACTGAA
>CM026397.1:81913926-82011888 GCA_014843695.1 Archivesica marissinica
TCTATAAACCACACTCCATCTGACTTACTGAAACATTGTTTGCCCATCTATAAACCACACTCCATCTGACTTACTGAAACATTGTTTGTCCGGCTATAAACCACACTCCATCTGACTTACTGAAACATTGTTTGTCCATCTAGAAACCACACTCCATCTGACTTACTGAAACATTGTTTGTCCATCTAGAAACCACACTCCATCTGACTTACTGAAACATTGTTTGTCCATCTATAAACCACACTCCACCTGACTTACTGAAACATTGTTTGCCCATCTATAAACCACACTCCATCTGACTTACTGAAACACTGTTTGCCCGCTATAAACCACACTCCATCTGACTTACTGAAACATTGTTTGCCCGGCTATAAATCACACTCCATCTGACTTACTGAAACATTGTTTGTCCATCTAGAAACCACACTCCATCTGACTTACTGAAACATTGTTTGTCCATCTAGAAACCACACTCCATCTGACTTACTCAAACATTGTTAGTCCATCTATAAACCACACTCCACCTGACTTACTGAAATATTGTTTGCCCATCTATAAACCACACTCCATCTGACTTACTGACACACTGTTTGCCCGCTATAAACCACACTCCATCTGACTTACTGAAACATTGTTTGCCCGGCTATAAATCACACTCCATCTGACTTACTGAAACATTGTTTGTCCATCTAGAAACCACACTCCATCTGACTTACTGAAACATTGTTTGTCCATCTAGAAACCACACTCCATCTGACTTACTCAAACATTGTTTGTCCATCTATAAACCACACTCCACCTGACTTACTGAAACATTGTTTGCCCATCTATAAACCACACTCCACCTGACTTACTGAAACATTGTTTGTCCATCTATAAACCAAACTCCATCTGACTTACTGAAACATTGTTTGTCCATCTATAAACCAAACTCCATCTGACTTACTGAAACATTGTTTGTCCATCTATAAACCACACTCCATCTGACTTACTGAAACATTGTTTGTCCATCTATAAACCACACTCCATCTGACTTACTGAAACATTGTTTGTCCATCTAGAAACCACACTCCATCTGACTTACTGAAACATTGTTTGTCCATCTATAAACCACACTCCATCTGACTTACTGAAACATTGTTTGTCCATCTATAAACCACACTCCATCTGACTTACTGAAACATTGTTTGTCCATCTATAAACCACACTCCATCTGACTTACTGAAACATTGTTTGCCCATCTATAAACCACACTCCATCTGACTTACTGAAACATTGTTTACCCATCTATAAACCACACTCCATCTGACTTACTGAAACACTGTTTGCCCGCTATAAACCACACTCCATCTGACTTACTGAAACATTGTTTACCCATCTATAAACCACACTCCATCTGACTTACTGAAACATTGTTTGCCCGGCTATAAACCACACTCCATCTGACTTACTGAAACATTGTTTGTCCATCTATAAACCATACTCCATCCGACTTACTGAAACACTGTTTGTCCATCTAGAAACCACACTCCATCTGACTTACTGAAACACTGTTTGTCCATCTAGAAACCACACTCCATCTGACTTACTGAAACATTGTTTGTCCATCTATAAACCACACTCCATCTGACTTACTGAAACATTGTTTGTCCATCTATAAACCACACTCCATCTGACTTACTGAAACATTGTTTGTCCATCTATAAACCACACTCCATCTGACTTACTGAAACATTGTTTGTCCATCTATAAACCACACTCCATCCGACTTACTGAAACACTGTTTACCCATCTATAAATCACACTCCATCTGACTTACTGAAACATTGTTTGTCCATCTATAAACCACACTCCATCTGACTTACTGAAACATTGTTTGTCCATCTATAAACCACACTCCATCTGACTTACTGAAACATTGTTTGTCCATCTATAAACCAAACTCCATCTGACTTACTGAAACATTGTTTACCCATCTATAAACCACACTCCACCTGACTTACTGAAACATTGTTTGTCCATCTAGAAACCACACTCCATCCGACTTACTGAAACATTGTGTGTCCATCTATAAACCACACTCCATCTGACTTACTGAAACATTGTTTGTCCATCTATAAACCAAACTCCATCTGACTTACTGAAACATTGTTTGTCCATCTATAAACCAAACTCCATCTGACTTACTGAAACATTGTTTGTCCATCTATAAACCACACTCCATCCGACTTACTGAAACATTGTGTGTCCATCTAGAAACCACACTCCATCTGACTTACTGAAACATTGTTTGTCCATCTATAAACCACACTCCACCTGACTTACTGAAACATTGTTTGCCCATCTATAAACCACACTCCACCTGACTTACTGAAACATTGTTTGTCCATCTATAAACCACACTCCATCTGACTTACTGAAACATTGTTTGCCCAGCTATAAACCACACTCCATCTGACTTACTGACACATTGTTTGCCCAGCTATAAACCACACTCCATCTGACTTACTGAAACATTGTTTGTCCATCAATGAACCACACTCCATCCGACATACTGAAACACTGTTTGTCCATCTATAAACCACACTCCATCCGACATACTGAAACACTGTTTGTCCATCTAGAAACCACACTCCATCTGACTTACTGAAACATTGTTTGCCCGGCTATAAACCACACTCCATCTGACTTACTGAAACATTGTTTGCCCATCTATAAACCACACTCCATCTGACTTACTGAAACACTGTTTGTCCATCTATAAACCACACTCCATCTGACTTACTGAAACATTGTTTGTCCATCTATAAACCACACTCCATCTGACTTACTGAAACATTGTTTGTCCATCTATAAACCACACTCCATCTGACTTACTGAAACATTGTTTGTCCATCTAGAAACCACACTCCATCTGACTTACTGAAACATTGTTTGTCCATCTATAAACCACACTCCATCTGACTTACTGAAACATTGTTTGTCCATCTATAAACCACACTCCATCTGACTTACTGAAACATTGTTTGTCCATCTATAAACCACACTCCATCTGACTTACTGAAACATTGTTTGTCCATCTATAAACCACACTCCATCTGACTTACTGAAACACTGTTTGTCCATCTATAAACCACACTCCATCCGACTTACTGAAACATTGTTTGTCCATCTAGAAACCACACTCCATCTGACTTACTGAAACATTGTTTGTCCATCTATAAACCACACTCCATCTGACTTACTGAAACATTGTTTGTCCATCTAGAAACCACACTCCATCCGACTTACTGAAACATTGTTTGTCCATCTATAAACCACACTCCATCCGACTTACTGAAACATTGTCTGTCCATCTAGAAACCACACTCCATCCGACTTACTGAAACATTGTTTGTCCATCTATAAACCACACTCCATCCGACTTACTGAAACATTGTCTGTCCATCTAGAAACCACACTCCATCCGACTTACTGAAACATTGTTTACCCGGCCTGAAACAACACTCCATCTGACTTACTGAAACATTGTTTGTCCATCTATAAACCACACTCCATCTGACTTACTGAAACATTGTTTGTCCGGCTAGAAACCAAACTCCATCTGACTTACTGAAACATTGTTTGTCCATCTATAAACCACACTCCACCTGACTTACTGAAACACTGTTTGCCCGGCTATAAACCACACTCCATCTGACTTACTGAAACATTGTTTGCCCGGCTATAAATCACACTCCATCTGACTTACTGAAACATTGTTTGTCCATCTAGAAACCACACTCCATCTGACTTACTGAAACATTGTTTGTCCATCTAGAAACCACACTCCATCTGACTTACTCAAACATTGTTTGTCCATCTATAAACCACACTCCACCTGACTTACTGAAACATTGTTTGCCCATCTATAAACCACACTCCACCTGACTTACTGAAACATTGTTTGTCCATCTATAAACCAAACTCCATCTGACTTACTGAAACATTGTTTGTCCATCTATAAACCAAACTCCATCTGACTTACTGAAACATTGTTTGTCCATCTATAAACCAAACTCCATCTGACTTACTGAAACATTGTTTACCCATCTATAAACCACACTCCATCTGACTTACTGAAACATTGTTTGTCCATCTAGAAACCACACTCCATCCGACTTACTGAAACATTGTGTGTCCATCTAGAAACCACACTCCATCGGACTTACTCAAACATTGTTTGTCCATCTATAAACCAAACTCCATCTGACTTACTGAAACATTGTTTGTCCATCTATAAACCAAACTCCATCTGACTTACTGAAACATTGTTTGTCCATCTATAAACCAAACTCCATCTGACTTACTGAAACATTGTTTACCCATCTATAAACCACACTCCATCTGACTTACTGACACACTGTTTGCCCGCTATAAACCACACACCATCTGACTTACTGAAACATTGTTTACCCAGCTATAAACCACACTCCATCTGACTTACTGAAACATTGTTTGCCCGGCTATAAACCACACTCCATCTGACTTACTCAAACATTGTTTGTCCATCTATAAACCATACTCCATCCGACTTACTGAAACACTGTTTGTCCATCTAGAAACCACACTCCATCTGACTTACTGAAACACTGTTTGTCCATCTAGAAACCACACTCCATCTGACTTACTGAAACATTGTTTGCCTGGCTATAAACCAAACTCCATCTGACTTACTGAAACATAGTTTGTCCATCTATAAACCACACTCCATCCGACTTACTGAAACACTGTTTACCCATCTAGAAACCACACTCCATCTGACTTACTGAAACATTGTTTGTCCATCTATAAACCACACTCCATCCGACTTACTGAAACACTGTTTACCCATCTATAAACCACACTCCATCTGACTTACTGAAACATTGTTTGTCCATCTATAAACCACACTCCATCTGACTTACTGAAACATTGTTTGTCCATCTATAAACCACACTCCATCTGACTTACTGAAACATTGTTTGTCCATCTATAAACCACACTCCACCTGACTTACTGAAACACTGTTTGCCCATCTATAAACCACACTCCATCTGACTTACTGAAACATTGTTTGTCCATCTATAAACCACACTCCATCTGACTTACTGAAACACTGTTTGTCCATCTATAAACCACACTCCATCTGACTTACTGAAACACTGTTTACCCATCTATAAACCACACTCCATCTGACTTACTGAAACATTGTTTGTCCATCTATAAACCACACTCCATCTGACTTACTGAAACATTGTTTGTCCGGCTATAAACCACACTCCATCTGACTTACTGAAACATTGTTTGTCCATCTATAAACCACACTCCATCCGACTTACTGAAACATTGTTTGTCCATCTAGAAACCACACTCCATCCGACTTACTGAAACATTGTTTGTCCATCTATAAACCACACTCCATCCGACTTACTGAAACATTGTTTGTCCATCTAGAAACCACACTCCATCCGACTTACTGAAACATTGTTTCCCGGCCTGAAACCACACTCCATCTGACTTACTGAAACATTGTTTGTCCATCTATAAACCACACTCCATCTGACTTACTGAAACATTGTTTGTCCGGCTATAAACCAAACTCCATCTGACTTACTGAAACATTGTTTGTCCATCTATAAACCACACTCCACCTGACTTACTGAAACACTGTTTGCCCGGCTATAAACCACACTCCATCTGACTTACTGAAACATTGTTTGCCCGGCTATAAACCACACTCCATCTGACTTACTGAAACATTGTTTGTCCATCTAGAAACCACACTCCATCTGACTTACTGAAACATTGTTTGTCCATCTAGAAACCACACTCCATCTGACTTACTGAAACATTGTTTGTCCATCTATAAACCACACTCCACCTGACTTACTGAAACATTGTTTGTCCATCTATAAACCACACTCCACCTGACTTACTGAAACATTGTTTGTCCATCTATAAACCAAACTCCATCTGACTTACTGAAACATTGTTTGTCCATCTATAAACCACACTCCATCTGACTTACTGAAACATTGTTTGTCCATCTATAAACCACACTCCATCTGACTTACTGAAACATTGTTTGTCCATCTATAAACCACACTCCATCTGACTTACTGAAACATTGTTTGTCCATCTAGAAACCACACTCCATCTGACTTACTGAAACATTGTTTGTCCATCTAGAAACCACACTCCATCTGACTTACTCAAACATTGTTTGTCCATCTATAAACCAAACTCCATCTGACTTACTGAAACATTGTTTGTCCATCTATAAACCAAACTCCATCTGACTTACTGAAACATTGTTTGTCCATCTATAAACCACACTCCATCTGACTTACTGAAACATTGTTTGTCCATCTAGAAACCACACTCCATCTGACTTACTGAAACATTGTTTGCCTGGCTATAAACCAAACTCCATCTGACTTACTGAAACATAGTTTGTCCATCTATAAACCACACTCCATCCGACTTACTGAAACACTGTTTACCCATCTAGAAACCACACTCCATCTGACTTACTGAAACATTGTTTGTCCATCTATAAACCACACTCCATCCGACTTACTGAAACACTGTTTACCCATCTATAAATCACACTCCATCTGACTTACTGAAACATTGTTTGTCCATCTATAAACCACACTCCATCTGACTTACTGAAACATTGTTTGTCCATCTATAAACCACACTCCATCTGACTTACTGAAACATTGTTTGTCCATCTATATACCACACTCCACCTGACTTACTGAAACACTGTTTGCCCGGCTATAAACCACACTCCATCTGACTTACTGAAACATTGTTTACCCATCTAGAAACCACACTCCATCTGACTTACTGACACACTGTTTGCCCGCTATAAACCACACACCATCTGACTTACTGAAACATTGTTTACCCAGCTATAAACCACACTCCATCTGACTTACTGAAACATTGTTTGTCCATCTATAAACCACACTCCATCCGACTTACTGAAACACTGTTTGTCCATCTATAAACCACACTCCATCTGACTTACTGAAACACTGTTTGTCCATCTAGAAACCACACTCCATCTGACTTACTGAAACACTGTTTGTCCATCTAGAAACCACACTCCATCTGACTTACTGAAACATTGTTTGCCCGGCTATAAACCACACTCCATCTGACTTACTGAAACATTGTTTGTCCATCTATAAACCACACTCCATCTGACTTACTGAAACATTGTTTGTCCATCTATAAACCACACTCCATCTGACTTACTGAAACATTGTTTGTCCATCTATAAACCACACTCCATCTGACTTACTGAAACACTGTTTGCCCGGCTATAAACCACACTCCATCTGACTTACTGAAACATTGTTTGTCCATCTATAAACCACACTCCATCCGACTTACTGAAACACTGTTTGTCCATCTATAAACCACACTCCATCTGACTTACTGAAACATTGTTTGTCCATCTATAAACCACACTCCATCTGACTTACTGAAACACTGTTTGCCCGGCTATAAACCACACTCCATCTGACTTACTGAAACATTGTTTGTCCATCTATAAACCACACTCCATCTGACTTACTGAAACACTGTTTGTCCATCTATAAACCACACTCCATCTGACTTACTGAAACACTGTTTGTCCATCTATAAACCACACTCCATCTGACTTACTGAAACACTGTTTGTCCATCTATAAACCACACTCCATCTGACTTACTGAAACATTGTTTGTCCATCTATAAACCACACTCCATCTGACTTACTGAAACACTGTTTGTCCATCTATAAACCACACTCCATCTGACTTACTGAAACATTGTTTGTCCATCTATAAACCACACTCCATCTGACTTACTGAAACATTGTTTGTCCATCTAGAAACCACACTCCATCTGACTTACTGAAACATTGTTTGTCCATCTAGAAACCACACTCCATCTGACTTACTGAAACATTGTTTGTCCATCTATAAACCACACTCCATCTGACTTACTGAAACATTGTTTGCCCATCTATAAACCACACTCCATCTGACTTACTGAAACATTGTTTGTCCATCTATAAACCAAACTCCATCTGACTTACTGAAACATTGTTTGTCCATCTATAAACCAAACTCCATCTGACTTACTGAAACATTGTTTGTCCATCTATAAACCAAACTCCATCTGACTTACTGAAACATTGTTTGCCCATCTATAAACCACACTCCATCTGACTTACTGAAACATTGTTTGTCCATCTAGAAACCACACTCCATCTGACTTACTGAAACATTGTTTGTCCATCTATAAACCACACTCCATCTGACTTACTGAAACATTGTTTGCCCATCTATAAACCACACTCCACCTGACTTACTGAAACATTGTTTGTCCATCTATAAACCACACTCCATCTGACTTACTGAAACATTGTTTGCCCAGCTATAAACCACACTCCATCTGACTTACTGAAACATTGTTTGCCCAGCTATAAACCACACTCCATCTGACTTACTGAAACATTGTTTGTCCATCTATAAACCACACTCCATCTGACTTACTGAAACACTGTTTGTCCATCTATAAACCACACTCCATCCGACTTACTGAAACATGTTTGTCCATCTAGAAACCACACTCCATCTGACTTACTGAAACATTGTTTGTCCATCTATAAACCACACTCCATCTGACTTACTGAAACACTGTTTGTCCATCTATAAACCACACTCCATCTGACTTACTGAAACATTGTTTGCCCGGCTATAAACCACACTCCATCTGACTTACTGAAACATTGTTTGTCCATCTATAAACCACACTCCATCTGACTTACTGAAACACTGTTTGTCCATCTATAAACCACACTCCATCTGACTTACTGAAACATTGTTTGTCCATCTATAAACCACACTCCATCTGACTTACTGAAACATTGTTTGTCCATCTATAAACCACACTCCATCTGACTTACTGAAACATTGTTTGCCCATCTATAAACCACACTCCATCTGACTTACTGAAACATTGTTTGTCCATCTATAAACCACACTCCATCTGACTTACTGAAACATTGTTTGTCCATCTATAAACCACACTCCATCTGACTTACTGAAACATTGTTTGCCCATCTATAAACCACACTCCATCTGACTTACTGAAACATTGTTTGTCCATCTATAAACCACACTCCATCTGACTTACTGAAACATTGTTTGTCCATCTATAAACCACACTCCACTGACTTACTGAAACACTGTTTGCCGGCTATAAACCACACTCCATCTGACTTACTGAAACATTGTTTACCCATCTAGAAACCACACTCCATCTGACTTACTGAACACTTGCCCGCTATAAACCACACACCATCTGACTTACTGAAACATTGTTTGCCCAGCTATAAACCACACTCCATCTGACTTACTGAAACATTGTTTGTCCATCTATAAACCACACTCCATCTGACTTACTGAAACACTGTTTGTCCATCTATAAACCACACTCCATCTGACTTACTGAAACACTGTTTGTCCATCTAGAAACCACACTCCATCTGACTTACTGAAACACTGTTTGTCCATCTAGAAACCACACTCCATCTGACTTACTGAAACACTGTTTGTCCATCTATAAACCACACTCCATCTGACTTACTGAAACATTGTTTGTCCATCTATAAACCACACTCCATCTGACTTACTGAAACATTGTTTGTCCATCTATAAACCACACTCCATCTGACTTACTGAAACACTGTTTGCCGGCTATAAACCACACTCCATCTGACTTACTGAAACATTGTTTGTCCATCTATAAACCACACTCCATCTGACTTACTGAAACACTGTTTGTCCATCTATAAACCACACTCCATCTGACTTACTGAAACATTGTTTGTCCATCTATAAACCACACTCCATCTGACTTACTGAAACACTGTTTGCCCGGCTATAAACCACACTCCATCTGACTTACTGAAACATTGTTTGTCCATCTATAAACCACACTCCATCTGACTTACTGAAACACTGTTTGTCCATCTATAAACCACACTCCATCTGACTTACTGAAACATTGTTTGTCCATCTATAAACCACACTCCATCTGACTTACTGAAACACTGTTTGTCCATCTATAAACCACACTCCATCTGACTTACTGAAACATTGTTTGTCCATCTATAAACCACACTCCATCTGACTTACTGAAACATTGTTTTCCATCTATAAACCACACTCCATCTGACTTACTGAAACATTGTTTGCCATCTAAACCACACTCCACTGACTTACTGAAACATTGTTTGTCCATCTATAAACCACACTCCATCTGACTTACTGAAACATTGTTTGTCCATCTATAAACCACACTCCATCCGACTTACTGAAACACTGTTTGCCCATCTAGAAACCACACTCCATCTGACTTACTGAAACATTGTTTGTCCATCTATAAACCACACTCCATCTGACTTACTGAAACATTGTTTGTCCATCTATAAACCACACTCCACCTGACTTACTGAAACACTGTTTGCCCATCTATAAACCACACTCCATCTGACTTACTGAAACATTGTTTGTCCATCTATAAACCACACTCCATCTGACTTACTGAAACACTGTTTGTCCATCTATAAACCACACTCCATCCGACTTACTGAAACACTGTTTACCCATCTAGAAACCACACTCCATCTGACTTACTGAAACATTGTTTGTCCATCTATAAACCACACTCCATCTGACTTACTGAAACATTGTTTGTCCATCTATAAACCACACTCCATCCGACTTACTGAAACATTGTTTACCCGGCTAGAAACCACACTCCATCTGACTTACTGAAACATTGTTTGTCCATCTATAAACCACACTCCATCTGACTTACTGAAACACTGTTTGTCCATCTATAAACCACACTCCATCCGACTTACTGAAACATTGTCTGTCCATCTAGAAACCACACTCCATCCGACTTACTGAAACATTGTTTACCCGGCCTGAAACAACACTCCATCTGACTTACTGAAACATTGTTTGTCCATCTATAAACCACACTCCATCTGACTTACTGAAACATTGTTTGTCCGGCTAGAAACCAAACTCCATCTGACTTACTGAAACACTGTTTACCCGGCCTGAAACAACACTCCATCTGACTTACTGAAACATTGTTTGTCCATCTATAAACCACACTCCATCCGACTTACTGAAACATTGTTTACCCGGCCTGAAACAACACTCCATCTGACTTACTGAAACATTGTTTGTCCATCTATAAACCACACTCCACCTGACTTACTGAAACATTGTTTGTCCATCTATAAACCACACTCCATCTGACTTACTGAAACATTGTTTATCCATCTATAAACCACACTCCATCTGACTTACTGAAACATTGTTTGCCCGGCTATAAACCACACTCCATCTGACTTACTGAAACATTGTTTACCCATCTATAAACCACTCCATCTGACTTACTGAAACATTGTTTGTCCATCTATAAACCACACTCCACCTGACTTACTGAAACATTGTTTGTCCATCTATAAACCACACTCCATCTGACTTACTGAAACATTGTGTGTCCATCTAGAAACCACACTCCATCTGACTTACTGAAACACTGTTTGCCTGGCTAGAAACCACACTCCATCTGACTTACTGAAACATTGTTTGTCCATCTATAAACCACACTCCACCTGACTTACTGAAACATTGTTTGTCCATCTATAAACCACACTCCATCTGACTTACTGAAACATTGTTTGTCCATCTATAAACCACACTCCATCTGACTTACTGAAACATTGTTTGTCCATCTATAAACCACACTCCACCTGACTTACTGAAACATTGTTTGCCCATCTATAAACCACACTCCATCTGACTTACTGAAACACTGTTTGCCCATCTATAAACCACACTCCATCTGACTTACTGAAACATTGTTTGTCCATCTATAAACCACACTCCATCTGACTTACTGAAACATTGTTTGTCCATCTATAAACCACACTCCATCTGACTTACTGAAACACTGTTTGTCCATCTATAAACCACACTCCATCCGACTTACTGAAACATTGTTTGTCCATCTAGAAACCACACTCCATCTGACTTACTGAAACATTGTTTGCCCATCTATAAACCACACTCCATCTGACTTACTGAAACATTGTTTGTCCATCTATAAACCACACTCCATCTGACTTACTGAAACATTGTTTGTCCATCTATAAACCACACTCCATCCGACTTACTGAAACATTGTTTGTCCATCTATAAACCACACTCCATCTGACTTACTGAAACATTGTTTGCCTGTCTAGAAACAACACTCTATCTGACTTACTGAAGTCTTGTTTGCCCGACTACAAACCACACTCCATCTGACTTACTGAGGTCTTGTTTGCCCGACTACAAACCACACTCCATCTGACTTACTGAAACACTGTTTGCATGGTTAGAAACCACACTCCATCTTACTGAAACATTGTTTGTACATCTAGAAACCACACTCCATCCGACTTACTGAAACATTGTTTGTCCATCTAGAAACCACACTCCATCTGACTTACTGAAACATTGTTTGCCTGGCTAGAAACCACACTCCATCTGACTTACTGAAACATTGTTTGCCTGGCTAGAAACCACACTCCATCCAACTTACTGATGTCTTGTTTGCACGGCTAGATATCATAATTAAGTTGTAAATCCTTTTCGCAATCAAGCTAAATTAAATTGGTATAAACCAATAGATAACTACTAGGCATATAGAAGAAACTTCATATATATCAGTTTGACTTACCGAGACACTGCCTGCCAGTGATGTGGAATGCACAAACGAAAGTGACCTTACACATTGAGATAGGTACTTGGTGAACACTTCTACTGCCATCTCAAATGCATTCTAAAGTAAAAACAGTTATCTGGTTATATAGTTTGTGCAAGTTTATGCATCATACAAACAAGGCATAGTCTATTGTTGAAAACAGAAAAAAGACATCATAACAACACACAAATATTCAAAATGGCAGCCATTTTGAACAATATTTCAAGTTTTCAAAGTACAATAACTGTTCTATTTCAAATGCGATTTTCCTTTTATTTCTATTAGTATTATGCTCAACGTTCGCCTCCGTGGTCGAGTGGTTACGGTCGGCCTCCATGGTCGAGTGGTTACGGTCGCTGCCTCCGTGGTTGAGTGGTTACGGTCACTGCCTCCGTGGTCGAGTGGTTACTGTCGCTGCCTCCGTGGTCGAGTGGTTATGGTCACTGCCTCCGTGGTCACGGTAGCTGCCTCTGTGGTCGAGTGGTTATGGTCATTGCCTCCGTGGTCGAGTGGTTACAATACACTATTATACAAACAGTTTGCCAGGTAGGTAATTGTTCAATACGCTATTATACAAACAGTTTGCCAGGTAGGTAATTGTTCAATACGCTATTATACAAACAGTTTGCCATGTAGGTAATTGTTCAATACGCTATTATACAAACAGTTTGCCAGGTAGGTAATTGTTCAATACACTATTATACAAACAGTTTGCCAGGTAGGTAATTGTTCAATACACTATTATACAAATAGTTTGCCAGGTAGGTAATTGTTCAATACGCTATTATACAAACAGTTTGCCAGGTAGGTAATTGTTCAATACGCTACTATACAAACAGTTTGCCAGGTAGGTAATTGTTCAATACGCTATTATACAAACAGTTTGCCAGGTAGGTAATTGTTCAATACACTGTTATACAAAACTGTTTGCCAGGTAGGTAATTGTTCAATACACTATTATACAAACAGTTTGCCAGGTAGGTAATTGTTCAATACACTATTATACAAACAGTTTGCCAGGTAGGTAATTGTTCAATACGCTATTATACAAACAGTTTGCCAGGTAGGTAATTGTTCAATACGCTATTATACAAACAGTTTGCCAGGTAGGTAATTGTTCAATACACTGTTATACAAAACTGTTTGCCAGGTAGGTAATTGTTCAATACACTATTATACAAACAGTTTGCCAGGTAGGTAATTGTTCAATACACTATTATACAAACAGTTTGCCAGGTAGGTAATTGTTCAATACACTATTATACAAACAGCTTGCCAGGTAGGTAATTGTTCAATACGCTATTATACAAACAGTTTGCCAGGTAGGTAATTGTTCAATACACTATTATACAAACTGTTTGCCAGGTAGGTAATTGTTCAATACGCTATTATACAAACAGTTTGCCAGGTAGATAATTGTTCAATACGCTATTATACAAACAGTTTGCCAGGTAGGTAATTGTTCAATACGCAAACAAACATTGCCAGGTAGGTAATTGTTCAATACGCTATTATACAAACAGTTTGCCAGGTAGGTAATTGTTCAATACACTATTATACAAACAGTTTGCCAGGTAGGTAATTGTTCAATACACTATTATACAAACAGTTTGCCAGGTAGGTAATTGTTCAATACGCTATTATACAAACAGTTTGCCAGGTAGGTAATTGTTCAATACACTATTATACAAACAGTTTGCCAGGTAGGTAATTGTTCAATACACTATTATACAAACAGTTTGCCAGGTAGGTAATTGTTCAATACACTATTATACAAACAGTTTGCCAGGTAGGTAATTGTTCAATACGCTATTATACAAACAGCTTGCCAGGTAGGTAATTGTTCAATACGCTATTATACAAACAGTTTGCCAGGTAGGTAATTGTTCAATACACTATTATACAAACAGTTTGCCAGGTAGGTAATTGTTCAATACACTATTATACAAACAGTTTGCCAGGTAGGTAATTGTTCAATACGCTATTATACAAACAGCTTGCCAGGTAGGTAATTGTTCAATACGCTATTATACTAATGCACGATGCATGATTGTCTGTATACATAATATTTATGTCTATACATACATGTACATATGCATTTCTGTAGTAATCTACTTAAAAATAGAGGCGCTTTGGTTTTAGCAATGAGCGTTTTACTGATTCAGACTGGAGTGTGTGTTTCACGTTTATTTATCGTCGCTACCGGTTTCCCATATGAGTGACGCCGCCTGAAGAGATTAGTCAGTTTAGATTGTTGGAGGATAGTGCAATGATACAGATAGACCCATTCCAGAGTCTCCTCTGGTTCTTTTACTTGCACAGTGAAAAGCACTGACACAAGACCTTGGTTTAAAGTCCAATCTGAAGGACTGTTAATTTTATTAGGGTCAGACGGGTGATCGAACCTACGATCCCTGGATTTCCAGTCCAATGTGTTAACAACTGGACTACAGAAGCCAAAAGCAGTCAATATAACAGATAATACTGACCGGCCGAATAGTAAATAATATTGACTGTTGGCCTATGGGAATTTTGCGTTAAGTAGTCACGCACGGTATAATAAATACAAGATCTTACACTCGTGATGATTTCGTACCATATTTTATGAAACGAGTTTTAGAAATTTTAGAATTCCAAAACATGTATAAAATATGGTATGACATCATCACGAATGTAAGATAATTTTTATCACATTATCATAGCGTTCATTTTAATAAATAACGTTGCTACTTATAATTTGGCATAGTCAGCGCAAATTGCCATGACGTCACTTTGCAAAGCTGCATTATAACTATGTTTTAAACAGCATTATAATTATGTCTAGACTTCTTTTAAATTATAGTTTATCTTACTATTAACAGTAAGTACCAATTGAAATAGAAATATGCCTACTTTAAAGATTTCGTTACAAATTATTAATCATGCGGGCTAGTGCTGTGACAATGTTACCATTATAAATACTGTCACCAACCTAGATCCTTACCTTATCAAGAATCAGTCATGCGGGCTAGTGCTGTGACAATGTTACCATTATAAATACTGTCTAGATCCTTACCTTATCAAGAATCAGTCATGCGGGCTAGTGCTGTGACAATGTTACCATTATAAATACTGTCTAGATCCTTACCTTATCAAGAATCAGTCATGCGGGCTAGTGCTGTGACAATGTTACCATTATAAATACTGTCTAGATCCTTACCTTATCAAGAATCAGTCATGCGGGCTAGTGCTGTGACAATGTTACCATTATAAATACTGTCTAGATCCTTACCTTATCAAGAATCAGTCATGCGGGCTAGTGCTGTGACAATGTTACCATTATAAATACTGTCTAGATCCTTACCTTATCAAGAATCAGTCATGCGGGCTAGTGCTGTGACAATGTTACCCTTATAAATACTGTCTAGATCCTTACCTTATCAAGAATCAGTCATGCGGGCTAGTGCTGTGACAATGTTACCATTATAAATACTGTCACCAACCTAGATCCTTACCTTATCAAGAATCAGTCATGCGGGCTAGTGCTGTGACAATGTTACCATTATAAATACTGTCACCAACCTAGATTCTTACCTTATCAAGAATCAATTATGCGGGCTAGTGCTGTGACAATGTTACCATTATAAATACTGTCACCAACCTAGATTCTTACCTTATCAAGAATCACTCGTAACTTTCCAACTAATCTCTGGAAACAGCAGGAGAGAGCTTCATGTATCTCTAGATAGTACTTCAGTTCCGAGCTAGACATGACAATATACACACAGTGTACAGCAATCCCGTGGCTCCCTCTGGCCGAGAACACAAACGCTGGCACAATAACGCCTTTATGAGGCAGATTGTAGAACTTGTAGTCAATGTCACACTTGAGCAGATCTCGACAGATCTCGCAACTCAACACTTGGCTGGTGATGTGAGACAGAAGGTCCGACTTCAACATTTCTTTCTGACCGATGGGCCACACATGTTTCACTCTTGGCCCGAGTATATTGTCCCAAAATGACAGCACAATTCCCCTAAATGGACTGTTTGTATTGTCCAAGCCTACAATGGACGACTTGGTGTACATTGAGCTGGGACTGGAAGGGGTCACTGGCAGGGATGTACTACTACTCTGGTGCTCACTAGCATTTACTTGTATAACTCCCATATCTAATTGTCTACTCATCAACTCTTCTCCGAGCATTCTCATATATTACAATTATATTACACCTACATAAAAATAAATAATCACAGCTGTTTTGTCAAGGTGAACTATGATGTATATATAAATGGTATAACTAGCGCTTATTAACACTTCTATAACACATTATGTACACATGTTTCTAGCACACAAGTATGTACACATAGTTCTGGTATATACAATAGATTGTGTACATGTACTTCTATCATATATACATGTACTTCTATCATATAAATCAATTCATGCTATAAAGTACAATGGTATGCAATTTCACAACCTCCATTGTACGTGTACATTATTTTTTCATATTCTCTGTCTTCTTCATTTCATACGTAATGTTTGACCAAGGAAGTAACAGCATTCCAAATATGATGTAGTCACTCCATCAAATTCATAACTAAGCATGTTGCATATATTGTTCTGTTGTATGTGTTTTATTCTGTTGTTGTACGTATTGCTTAATATTCTAATCTGCACATCACAATCATATTAACCGCAAGTCTGTTGTTGTACGTATTGCTTAATATTCCAATCTGCACATCACAATCATATTAACCCCACAAACGTTCCTAATGAAGTCTGTTGTTGTACGTATTACTTAATATTCCAATCTGCACACCACAATCATATTAACCGCAAGTCTGTTGCTGTATGTATTGGTCAAACGATAACGCTGCACACCTATTCACATTTCACATAATTCACTCCATAACTGTAAATCTGATCACAGAAAGTTTCTAATAAAGTCCCTTTTGGCATGTATAGTTTGAACAACGTAATCGGCAAGGACCATGTTCACCATAACGAAGCTGAACGCGAGGATTGTTAGCGATGTCATCATGTTCCATGGTGGTGATGACGAGTGTGCCAGGCACAGCAGGAAGAGAAGACAACTCAATACGATCAGCGAGAAGAAGATATAGTTGAGAAAAAGCAGTATAAAGCCCTCCCTGTTGAGAACAAGCGTTGTCCAGTCAGCCCTCATTTAGGCTAGCAGTACAAGAGCCTGGCACACCTAGCTAGAACATGGGCGAGAGCCAGGTACACCTAGCTAGAACATGGGTGAGAGCCAGGTACACCTAGCTAGAACATGGGCGAGAGCCAGGCACACCTAGCTAGAACATGGGCTAGAGCATGGGCACATCTTTTGCATCCCTTATATCTTGTGTGTTGCTGTTTGCCTCAATCGTGATGGACCATTACAAGTCTTCATAGTTCAAACTGAAAGACAAATACATGTTATAATGATATATCCGGTACATTCACAGGAGTCAGTCACAAGCTATTTAGTTTATACAAATTTATTTTAGCTTGCTTGCGAAACAAGTTCTTACAACATATATTAATCACTCTCAAGACCTCATTCCTGATGGAATCCATCGCCATGAGGGAGAGAGAAGAGGCAATGTGGAATTTAAATGCCTTGCCTAAGGGCACAATTATAACGGCTCCAGCGGGGCTCAAACTCTGGGCCTTTTGCCCCTGAAGCGAACGTGCAACCACTGTGCTATCACAACTTCCACAAGCTATTTGAGAGCCTATAGTGTTCTACATGTACATTCTATACATATGATACATATAGGCACTCAAATAGCTTGTGACCGGCTCCTGTGGGTACATTGACCTATTGAAGTTATTAGACACACAAAATCAAACAGTTGTGCACTAAAATTAAATTTGTGATAATATTGTAAATAGCTATAGCCTAACTGTTTGTATTTCCATGCTGTATCATAATCTGTAATTCAATCTAGTCATTCATTCCGTAATGTGAGGCGGTCTGGTGTTTTACGTTTATTTATCGTCGCTACCGGTTGCCCATATGACCAAAAGATTAGTCATTTTAGATTTTTGGAGGATAGTGCAATGATACAGACAGAGACCCATTCCAGAGTCTCCTCTGGTTCTTTTATGTGCACAGTGTAAAGCACCACAAGACCTTGGTTTAAAGATTGTTAATTTTATTAGGTTAAGACGGGGGATCGAACCTGTGATCCCTGTAATGTGAGGCTGCATTCTGGCTGGCTTATAGCTACTAGCTATTGTGTCATAGCGACACAATTCTAATGAAATTCCACGACATATTTCCAGAGTTTCTAGAATTTTCAGTTACAAATAAGAAAAACATATTAATGATGTCGGCTATAATTATTTGAACTATTTATAGCCTTAATTTTACCCAGCATGCAAAGAGTTAAATAGCTTAACAATGCATAATCACTCTCCCTAACACTATACAGACTATTTGCATCAATAATTGTTTTGTTATTGATGATAAACTTTAGAATGCTGAATAAATTGGAAGGAATATGCAAAAACATAGATCCAGAGGAAGTAACGCAGATCAGGATCTATGTTGTTTTGCCGCCAAGTATCATGCAAATTGTTAGTGATGTGTACTTACTTGGCGGCAAAATGAAAGTAGCAACGTTATTTTGTGCAACAATATGAGCGTATAATAAAAGTCATGGTCATGTGGTCAAAGTGATCTTACACTCGTGGTGATTTCATACCATATTTTATGGGAATTTGCTATTTACCTGTAACCTGCCAATCACGACTTTGCAAGCAGCATAGAGCCAGATCAGACGGCACAGAATGTGTGTCTGATCAGGCTCCATGATGTTTGCTATTTTGAGAGTGGAGCTAAAACACTTTGTCTTAATAGCAAACAACAAGACTTCTTTTAAATCGTTGTTTGTCTTATCATTAACGCAATTAATTTATAGACTATAAGGATTATTCTCTCAACCTGCCGATTTCTAGGGCGGTTTAGGGGGTGGACCCGTCGTGCATCCCCTTATAATATGTCAAGCATAAGCTTGATACCGGTATATGGACTATGGTGCCCTCCCCATTGTCAAATTCTGAATCCACATCAAGATTTTCTGTCCAGAAAACTGTGAATTCTAATGTTCAGAGAAAATTGAACTTTGTCCTGGCTCTCAGAAAGGTTATTAATTGGTAATATTATCACCAGGTTCATTCTAGGTCAGAATATTTGGGGGAAAGCGAGGGATCGCGTCCTTAAATGGTGTTATTTAATAATGCACAGTATGACCATTAAATACAACATTTGAATAGAAGGAGTGCTATATAATTGGCCAGTGTATCTTACTGGACAAAATAGAAGGAGTGCTATATAATGGGCCAGTGTATCTTACTGGACAAAATTGTATGAAAATAGTAAAAAAAATAGTTTTTTTAGGGAGAAGTGGGGTCCACAGAGGGCGAAGTCAGGGTCCCTAGGGCGAATATTTCGCCCACATCGCTCTCTAGAATGACCCCTGAATCAACTTGGTGCACAATAAACAATCTTTAGCTCTATTTATAAATTAGTTTTTCAGTAAAAAGTACAGTGGACACACAGGAGGTCATTATTCTTTTGCATGAAAAAATGACACCCACCCCCCCCTCTCGCTATAACTGTGTACACATAGGGGATCATACCCTCCCCCTCGCTATAACTGTGTACACATCGGGGATCATTATTCAATAACATGAAAGAGTTACCCTCCCCCTCGCTATAACTGTGTACACATCGGGGATCATTATTCAATAACATGAAAGAGTTACCCTTCCCCTCGCTATAACTGTGTATACATAGGGGATCATTATTCAATGACATGAAAGAGTTACCCTCCCCCTCGCTATAACTGTGTACACATCGGGGATCATTATTCAATAACATGAAAGAGTTACCCTTCCCCTCGCTATAACTGTGTACACATAGGGGATCATACCCTTCCACTCGCTATAACTGTGTACACATAGGGGATCATTATTCAATGACATGAAAGAGTTACCCTCCCCCTCGCTATAACTGTGTACACATAGGGGATCATTATTCAATGACATGAAATAGTTACCCTTCCCCTCGCTATAACTGTGTACACATAGGGGATCATTATTCAATGGCATGAAAGAGTTACCCTCCCCCTCGCTATAACTGTGTACATATTGGGGATCATTATTCAATGGCATGAAAGAGTTACCCTTCCCCTCGCTATAACTGTGTACACATAGGGGATCATACCCTTCCCCTCGTTATAACTGTGTACACATAGGGGATCATTATTCAATGGCATGAAAGAGTTACCCTTCCCCTCACTATAACTGTGTACACATAGGGGATCATACCCTTCCCCTCGTTATAACTGTGTACACATAGGGGATCATTATTCAATGACATGAAAGAGTTACCCTTCCACTCGCTATAACTGTGTATACATAGGGGATCATTATTCAATGGCATGAAAGAGTTACCCTCCCCCTCGCTATAACTGTGTACATATCGGGGATCATTATTCAATGACATGAAAGAGTTACCCTCCCCCACTTCTACAGTGCACATATAGGGGTCGTTATTCTAGTTACTTTTTCTGTGTTTGTCGGTGTAAACCATTAGAAATTGATTGAACCCTTTTCTTGCTGAGTAAATAAAATCGCATTTGCAAACAACATAGATCCAGATTAGCCGCGGTGTAAGTGATTTAGCTCCACTATCTGAATAGCAAACAACATAGATCTAGATCAGCCTCAGTGTAAGTGTTTTAGCTCCACTATCGGAATAGCAAACAACATAGAGCCTGATTAGCCACGGTGTAAGTGTTTTAGCTCCACTATCTGAATAGCAAACAACATAGATCCAGATCAGCCGCGGTATAAGTGTTTTAGCTCCACTATCTGAATAGCAAACAACATAGACGTTCTGTGCCGTCTGATCTGGCTCTATGCTGTTTGCAAAAGTGATTTTATCAGCCGCTAGCATACAAAGGGTTAAGCTATTCTGAAGGGTAATTTTCGCATTGGCTACATTTCAGCATGCAGCGGCTATGAACCAAACGCGTAAGACAGTTAACAAACACACAATAAACAAACTACAAATTGTACTGTCTAGAGTTATTCTTAGATCAAACACAGTAATTATTATTAATCGATTTTTAGAAACATTATAATGACTTGTGCATTGTCTAATCATTTGTTATTGAGAAACACAGGTGGTTATGTGACATCGCTTTGATCAATCAGGTGGCATGGGCAGATGAGGCAAACATGTGTAAATACAGTAAAACCCCTATAATCCGGGCTGGACAAATAGGCCGGTTTAGAGTGGGTTCTAGATTAGAGGGTGTTTTATATTTAGTACATGTACAACATATTTATTTTATGAACACTAAAATAAAACAAACATAATTACGGCATACACTAGTACAAAATTAATGAGACATTTACATGACTGTAGTCATGTTAATTATGTACTCTATTACTCTATTATTCAATTGGTTAATGCTAATATGCAACAGTGTTTAGTGCAACACAAATACCAATCAAGACCATTGAACGTTATCACAAATTTAATGTTTACAAACATTAAATCAAATGGATCAAATCATACACATCTGCTAATGTCATCTACCCATACATTTTATGCAGTACAAAGTGTGATTTTCACAACTTGCAAAAACCACAATTGGTAAACAATGGAATGTTGTCACCTTTATGACAATACACAAAAGATTATCCCTTGACTGGCTTCCTTTAATAAATGGTGCGTCCTGCTTAGAGGGGTCATTAGCGGCATCTTGCGTCCGATGGCCCGACGGACTGCTCAATTGTTGATGTTTTAGAAGGACATACCGCTTGTAAAATTGTATGCATACAGAACTGTGAAAACTGGACAAAATACTGAAAGTGGGACAAAATGACTTGAAAATGTGACGGTTGGCAAGTATGGATAGGTTGTTCCACAGTATGGTTGATTGCTGGATGAAGCTATTTTAACTAGTGGTTCATGCTGTAATTTGACAGTAACGTTGATCTGTAGTCCTATAAATAAGACCTCTACATACAAAAACATGTCTGTTATATCTGCATTTGAAAAATGCCTGGATAGTAAAATGTCACATTTTTCAAGTCTAAATATTTGGACTAAATATACAATTGGCAGTAATCTTAGGACAATTGGCAGTAATATTGGGAGCATTTTAGGATATGTTTGAATATCTTCCTCTAATGTCAAACCCCTCACGGGGATGTAGACATGTTGCGCCTCAAAATAATAAGATAGGAAATGACAACGGTTAGTGTAAACTTTATTTATTTTACAACGATTACGAAGCAAGCTTTAACAACTTATATTAATCACTCTTGTTGGCGCAGATGAAAGCGTAAATGTGGTCATTCGTGTGGTTGCATGGTAAAGCGTTATCTCGGCCCCACGACACCAAAACACATCGACCCCATTTTTAAAATTCGTTATCATAGTTATTTATTTAAACACTTTATTTAGATAATTTAAATACCATTTAGGACGTGTTATGTATAATATTAAGAACTTAATACATATATATGGCAAAATCAGTTTAATATGCTTATCAATTGCATTACAATAAAACAACGAATACTTGATATGTATCATCAACAGTGGTATTCATCAATCAATAACTCTACTCGTCTTGAAACGTACAACTTGTTTAAACATGAATTTCAATTAGAAAAATATCTTGACATTATGATAGAACCCCTAAATTTAGAATATCGTTAACCAACTTTCGGACATCATCCCATGAACTAGCAATAGAACAAGGGCGTTACACAAACTTACCACAGAATGAACGAATCTGTATATATTGCAATGACCGAAAGTGAGTATCATTTTCTTCTTATTTGCCCTAAATTTAGAGATTTAAGGAAAAAATATCTGAAACGCTACTATTACACTTGGCCGACCGAACAAACGTTTATTACCTTACTTACAGAGACTAAGAGGAAAAAAGTTTAGCAAGAAATTAACAATTTTATACACCACAACCATCTATGCTCTTCTGAAAATGTATCCATGCCTTTCCATTGTACTTTGTTTTTGCATTGTTTGCTATAAATATGTTATCATATTTAAATAAATAAATAAATATGCAATAAAATATATTATAGTTAAAATTATAAGCCTTGCATACGTTATTTGTAACCGAATTTGGATGTTACTGTGATGTGATTGAAGGTGTTAACAACTCATTAGTGATTAGTTGATAATCCCATTGAAGTTGTATAAAGTAATCATTAAAACTTAATTATAAGTTTGCCGCACGCGTAACGCCCTCACAAATAGCTATGAGTAATTGCCGTAATTGACGCTGCTCGTTTGTTGATTGGTAAGTATGTACAGTAGTTTAAAGACCATCGATGCCGACAATGAATATGTTTGAGTCTTGATTGAATAATTGGTACATCTCACGTATAAACAAACGTAAAGCACACACAGGATGCTCACATTTCGCACATATTGTTCGCCAGAGGCAAGGGTAAATAAGATCAATCATCGGATGCTCACAACACTATGAATCTCTGTATCGGGTGTGATCTTGAGGTACGTCCTCTGCAGCATGCTATATCATACGACCGATGTGACCGGTGGCAGCTGTAATTGAAGAATATTCTACTATTCAGCTGTAGTTTACTTCCACCTGCTTTGTGGGATCACTGCCTCTATCCTTAACACATAATTTGACAGAAACAACTGACTGAGAAAGATGGGCTAACATAGGCATTTTGCTTTGGCACTCTCAACTGAAATTATTAAACCACCATAAATAACACATAGAGTGGTGGAACCTATGCTCGGCGTAAATCCTACATATCATGGCCTATTAAAAAAGTTAAATGCACTTGCCGTATATTATTATTTTCTTAAGTCGTGAACACAACTTTCATAAAATTGTTGTTGAAAATTTTAGCTTCATTACGTGACCATGCACCTAAATACAGCTATCGCAACGGCACCTGTTTCCATGAGGAAATAGATACTTTAGGGCACCTATGCACGGCATACATGAATTTTTTTATTTATGCATGTGTAAATGTTGAATATATTATTTTGACTTAGTAATAACATCAATAACTAACAATATTACAACTCATAAGAAACTTTTTTCTGGTTACGGTATTTGTGCATTTTTTCCCCAATCCGGATAGCCACCTGAAATGCTCATAAACCGGTGGGGAAAAAATTCCAAACAAGTTGTCTATTTATATGCGGCTACTAAACCAGTCAGGAGACAGTTGCATTAGGCTACCGGTACGCACAACGGAATGTTATTGAACCATACTTCACCTCTGTCAGCGAAAATAGGTTAAAACTATTTTAAATACGGATGTAAATGGAAAAAATACGCCGAGCATAGGAATACGCAGAGCATAGGTTCCACCACTCTATTCAAATGAGCATATAATTCTCACTTATGTAGTGTATTTCGGCGTGGGTAGAACAGCGGCCCGGCTAGCTCAGTTGGTAGAACTGTCCGACTAGTGTTCGGGAGGTCGTGGGTGCGGGTCCCACGTCAGGTAACTAACTTTTCCGCTCTTTCTTTGCTTGGTCACTTTAATGGCGACAAGGATATATGGTACGAGCAAAGGGGTAGGGGTCCAGGTATAGGAGTGCTGCTCCTAAAGAATAAAATAGGGAAGAGTGTAGTGTATTTCGGCGTGGGTAGAACAGTGGTCAGGCTAGCTCAGTTGGTAGAGCTGTCCGACTAGTGTTCGGGAGGTCGTGGGTTCGCGTCCCACGTCGGGTAACTAACTTTTCCGCTCTTTCTTTGCTTGGTCACTTTACTTAGTTATTATCACTCACTCGCTTGTTTTCAGTACAGTTAATGGGTCAGTTTTACTTTCTTTTTAGTTAGTAGTGAACACAATTCAGCCCTCATTAGTGAGCCCTCATTTGCAGCAAACATTAAATATTTCCAGCAAACACTAATTATACAAGCACACACTAACTTGAAAATAATTAACTCCCCTTGTAATTTTCCATGACAATCGACAAAGGATCCGGGTATGAAACAATGAAATTACAATTACAGACAATAGCATATTGGATAGAGAATATCTAGCAAACTTGGCAATGAGAACATATATAATTAGGGAATCCCACAGGCACCAGACACAAAAAATATATTTTTATTTTTGGCCTATGGTCATATAGTAAGTAATATATAATAAAGGCAACCAACGAAATTTATTATATATTACTTACTATATGACCATAGGCCAACAATTTAAAAAAAATTGTGTCTGGTGCCTGTGGGGAATCCGGGACAAAATGCCACAGGACATAATGCCACAAAATTGGCTAGGACATAATGCCACAGGACAAAATACCACAGGACAAAATGTCACAATACGAAATAAAAGACAAAATGCCACACTATTTCAAATCATTATTTTTTTTATTTTTTACAGTATATATCCATATCTACAGCAATGTCACACTACAAAAATGGAAAAATTATCACTATTTACGGTAATAACTAATATGATGATATATTAATAGGGTGTGCCTATCCGAAGCCTATCCAACGTTTAATACATAAATAATGAAGGTAGCTTAAAGGGGGACCTGTACACCCATCCCTTATACTTAAGTAAGATTTTTATTTATTAAGTTTCATTTTAATACTGAGCATTCCCCAAGTATAATACTAATTAATACTATTTGGCCTCCCTTTTTAGTAGTGATAATCTCCATGACTGATACAGAACTGATGGTGGTGCCTGTGTCCACCTTACTTTTATTCAGAGTGAAGCCACCCCATCATGTAACAACAAAAAGATTATAAAAAGACTGGTTGTGTGTAATTAATATTCAATTAATAATAATCAAATTAGAAACAGCTGTGACTAGTTGTTAAATTACCATAGAGTTGATATAGAAGGGGCTTCCGTAATTAACATTACAAAGTAGAAATAGGAAGACCATACATTTAGATGTGACTTCAATTAAATTACCAGAGTGGTGGTATAGACATCACAGGGGCTTCTGTGAGTAATTAACACTGAGCTGATATGATAAACTAGTAACAACTGTATGTGGTTTCCTTTAATTAATGAAGTACAAACTGCAATTAAGAATGGTTGTGGTTTCTTTATTTATTTATAAAAAAAGTGTGGCAATATGTCCAGCATTTTTAACTGTGGCATTTTGTCCTGTGGCATTATGTCCTGTGGCATTTTGTCTGGATACCATAACTAGGCATAGGTACATAGCATTGTGTAATAGCTATAAACGATCACCACATATGACACTATACAATATACAGGCGGATATGTAGTACAGTGGTAACAAGCTGGACTGGTAATCCAGGGATCGCAGATTTGATCGCCCATCTGACCCTAATAAAATTAACAGTCTTTCAAATGGGACGTTAACCCGAGGTCTCGTGTCGGTGCTTTACACCGTGCACGTAAAATAACCAGAGGATACTCTGGAATGTGTCTCTGTCTGTATCATGCACTATCCTCCAAACTCTAAAATGACTAATCTCTTCTAGAGGCGTCGCTCATATTGGCAACCGGTAGCGACGATAAATAAACGTAAAACACACTATACAATTCTGGGCAGACGCTACACTTAGTTAATGGGTCAGCACCATAGTAAAAAAGAGCATACTTATGCTAAGGGATCTCTATGGTATTGGGTAGCTAGCAAACTAGGCGATGCGCCATATAACATATATGCATATGCAGACTTGTGTAATAACTGCTTAGCAACACCAAATACGGGTACGGGCCTCGTTGGTACTAAGTAGCGTGTAAAGTAGGTGATGTGAACCCACAAGAGTATACGTATGTAGTCTGGTATAATAGCTGCTTAGAAACATCAATTATGACTCTCTATCGTGGCCTGGGTGAGGCCTACACTAGTAATCGAGCCACCACCCGTTCGAAAACCACAGAATTATGGCTCAGGGCTTCTTTGGTACTGAATAGCGAGCAAAATAGGCGATGTGATCCCACAATACATGGTATTCGTATGTATCATGGTATAATAGCTGCTTAGAAACACCAAGTATGACTCTATCTCGGCCTTGGTGAGGCATACACTTAGTAAATGGGACACCACCCCCTTCGAAAACCACAGAATTACGGCTCCGGACCTCTTTAGTAGTGAATAGCGAGCAAAGTAGGCGATGTGACCCCCACAATACATGGTATACGTATGTAGCCTGGTATAATAGCTGCTTAGAAACACCAAGTATGACTCTCTATCTTGGCCTGGGTGAGGCCTACACTTAGTAAACGGGACACCACCCCTTCGAAAACCACAGAATTACGGCTCCGGACCTCTTTAGTATTGAATAGCGAGCAAAGTAGGCGATTTGACCCCCATAAGACCGGGTATACGTATGTAGCCTGGTATAATAGCTGCTTAGAAACACCAAGTATGACTGTATACAAGTTACCCATCTGGCATCATTTATTCATCGTCACTGATAGCCAAGGTTCGAGCCCCACTTAGACCGTGTCTCTTTATATGAAAAACTTGGCAGTTTCATACGGAGGTTGTTGTTGCGCCAAGTACTGGTTAATCGTTGGAGCATGCTCAGGAAAGGTGTTGTTAGGTAAACTGCCCGCCACTCATATGGACAACCCGTAGCTACGTTAAATAAATTTAAATTAAAAAAATATGTACACTTGACCACTACCTATCACAAGTACTATCCTACATGTTGTGGTTTTCGAAGGGGTGGTCGTCAGTTGACTAAGTGTGTGGACCACCCAGGCCAAGATAGAGAATCATACTTGGTGTCACTTAGCAGCTAGTATACCAGGCTACATACGTATACCCGGTATCGTGGGGTCACATCGCCTACTTTGCTCGCTATTCAGTACCAAAGAGGCCCGGAACCGTAATTATGTGGTTTTCGGAAGGGGTGGTCGTGAGTTGACTAAGTGTATGATGCACCCAGGCCAGTCCCTACACTTGTTCAACCAATCCCAGATCACTGTATCAATGACACCGTTTGATCTAAAATATCCATTTTCAACAATAAGTTTTCTTAATGACGGCTAGCTTCTTTTGCGCACCATTAAATTACACCGTTTCACATTTCCGGTTCTTAATGCTTGCTGGAAATAAATGGTGGCCACTGTTGGCGGCTGGCTTGTGTTTTTCTAGTGAGTTTCCTGGTTCTTGTTTTGTTTGGTGCACATAAGAATTAAAAGTCGTGATAATGATGTTTTACATATAAATAATTACCTAACACGACCGCCGAGATCACGCTCGCTTTAGAGTATGATTTGTTGCAGCCCGGGGCTATGGTGAAGTGGAGTGACATTTCGTTACCAGACTCTAGTGCCCCAGCTCCGAGATTTGGTCGTCCCAAAGAAGAGCAGCACGTCGGATAAATGACATATCTAGTCCTATAAATAAGACATCTACATCAAAATGTATCTAATATTTCGAGAATTGCCTTGATAGTAAAATGTTACATTTTTCAAGTGTAAATATTTGACTAACATCTATCGTACGTCTATTGTTACAGACATGATCCATTCCCTAAATCTATGCAGCCTAGATCTCCAGCGTATTGACAGTATATTGTCCATCCATTATGTATACAATTGGTAGCTCGCTCGCTTCAGGTGAGAAAGGCGGGAAGCTGTAGCCTTTATGATTGTGTCCCAGTGCAAAGCATTTAAATTCCACATTTCCCCTTCTATCTCCCTCTTGGCGATGGATTCCATTAGGGATGAGGTCTCGAGAGTGATTAAGTTATTTCACAGTCGAGCTAAAATAAATAATTTATATACTCATTACCTGGTTCCACGCTCCTTCAAACGTATATTAGTGGTTTTATTTATTGGAGGATAGTACAACATACAGAAGACGTCCCAATTCCAGAACGTATTATGAATAAGGCAACGCACCAGAGCGAGCTAATCATAGACCCATAGCATAGTTCAATCAGCTTGATTGAATCCACGACCGAGGCTAATAGTTCTATTTACTATATGGTTTTTTGTATATACATGTATTTAAAAAGATACGTTTTTTTCAATGTGATACTGTTACTGTTGCCTGTGCATAACAGCAACGATTATGATATGGTACAGGTTTTATTATACAAAATAATTATTAATCAAACTAGAATTATGAAATCTTTCAATGATTTTGCAGTATGAAGCTAAAAATAATATGTTCATGGAATTATGTAATTGTACTGAAGAGATTAGTCATTTTAGATTTTTGGAGGATAGTGCAATGATACAGGTAGAGACCCATTCCAGAATCTCATCTGGTTCTTTTACGTGCACGGTGTAAAGCACTGACACGATAACTCGGCTTAAAGTCCAATCTGAAAGACTGTTAATTTTATTAGTGTCAGACGGGGGATCGAACCTGCGATCCCTGGATTACCAGTCCAATGTGTTAACCACTGGACTACAGATCCGTCTGTAATTGATTTCACGGGACCAGTGATCTGGTTCGAGAGTTCCAGGCATCCGTTTTCGAATCATCGAACAATATGCATTATAATGAGTATTTTGCTGGGACAAGACGACGTGTTCGAGCAAAGGGCTGTGTTCTAGTTAACCGAGTTCGAGACAACGAAGATTGACTGTAAATGTGATTAATTAGATAATACAAACTTGCATACTCCTTCCTGTTAGACCTTTGACACTGCTACCTTTCTCTTCTACCACTGTAGACGTGTCAACATTCCCTGATCAACACGCATCTATGAGATCTAAAACTTTAGGTTCACCGGTCGTTGTTGTCTACAAAATAGAAAACGATTAATCGATGAGAGACATATGTCAGTTACTGTCCCGGAATACTCCCTAAAAGTATATACAAGTAGGTCCTCTTCTAAAAGTGGTTTCCTCTGTTTTGTAGTTGCTTCCTTTGCACAACATGCTATGAATTTGTATCCACTTTCTCATCTTATAATTATTAAATTACTATATTTCAAAAGATATCGTACAGTATATCCAATGGGCACTGTTATCAATTATCATGATTTTAATAAAATCTCATTTATCATACCGCAACATTTGGTTAAGAAACAACAGTACAAACAAAGGATTCCAGCCAATAGGACGAGATACATATAGGGATATATCAGACTTTACCTGCCAACGAAGGTATTAAAAATTCCAGCTCAATACACTGGTACAGGCAATACACAATTATCCATTTCACTATAATATGAACATGTAACCACATCCACCGGTACATGCCGTGAGATCTCATCACACACGGGTTACTATCCTCTAGTCTCACGTTACAATCGCAAATAGTCACAATACATTGCAACATAAATCAAATATTAGTTCTAGTCAAAAACATACATTTCTGACTTGAAAAGTGTCTTGTCATAATTGTGTTTTTGATAAGAAATGATTATTTCATTGATTAAACACTGTATTTTGACTATTTGGGGTTGTAGCGTGAGCTGGGGATAGTAACGTCAGGTGAGAACCAGGGTATGCGCCGAATGCCTTATATAACAAAACTCAGCTGTAGCAGCTACGATTGTGCCTTGAGAATTCCACATTGCCTGTTCTCTCTCCATCATGGTGATGGATTCCATCAATCAGCAAAACAGGAAATGAATCCGAACAACTAAAACTGATTTCTCCTTCCCTGTACACACCTATATATGTATGAAACAGGTAGTTACTCAAAGATAATGTTGCTTGGACCACTGGAGAAAAAGGTTGAAATAATCAGCACAAAGTAAATTATGTGACGGGGTGGTAGTGTGTATAATATAGGCGGTTTATTGACCAATGGAGTTGTAGATAACATCATAATACTTCAAGATACATTTTGAAATGTAACCTGAGAATATCCAGAAAGAAATTACATGTATTTGGAATAACTCGCGCATACAATGTTACAACATATTATTAACATGTTTATCTTGTAGGTTAGATTCAAATACTAGTTTCCCTCCAAACATATCTAGTACCTTTTTATAATAATCCTTCCAACTACCTCTGTTATTATCATCAAATAGTCTGTAAATCCAATGGCATTTAAAGGTGTCAACGACTCATGTTTAGTCCTCCATTTTCATATTCAAGTTTTATTGATCTTCTAGCTATTTTTCTCGTTTATTATCACATAAAAATTGATAAAACAGTCTTACTATATCACTTATAACATTAGTTGGAAGGGTAATGTAATACTGCTAAGTGGTAAATCTTATTTATGCATAATAAACGTTTTTAATACTTTTATTTTTCCTAGTAGTGATAGATAATACTGTCCACATAGTTTAAAGCAGCATTACATCGTATGAAATAAAAGATATTTGAAAAATTCAATTTGTACGTATGGGTAGCAATGCTGCTACACATTCTAACATTATACTTTGTATGCTTATGCTCATTTGGTAAACAGTGTTTTATTGTGATAAAACAAACTCGAAACCGAAAGTAGGACTTTCCTAGTCGATTGCTCACGCACTTGTTTACAACCGGAACGCATCGTCCGCACTTGTTTACATTCGGAATGCATCGTCCCCATTTGTCCCACGTTGTCTTTTTTAATTAAATTACTTGATATGTTGATTCATACCTCTGTTAGCTACGTCTTTTAGGAACATTTCTACATCCCCGCGATGGGTTCGACATTAGAGGAAGATAGATAGATAGTCTTTCGTGTTCAAAATATATACGTTGTTTTCTACATCCTCTGTTGTTTCACGCATGTGAGCTGTGCGTGCTTACATTTCGTGTGTTGATAAACAAATTCGCGTATACGACGGTTTAAATTTATTGGAATTTTATCGTTTCTGAGCGACTATTTCGATTTATGTAAACACACACACATTAATATTTATATTTTACACAAAACATCCTTTATTACGATGTAATGCTGCTTTAAGGTGTGAAATTACCTGATTTTTTTTTTGGTGGTAAATTTAATTCGGGAATATTCTTTTTATCATTTACAAACGCTAGTCCAAGTGTAGAAGCTTTTTCTGATGTCCGACTAAAGATTTCATGTTTGCAATTGATTACTTCGCTATTCTTTAACGAACTTGCTCTTAAAACAACATATTGTTTTCACATTAAGCTTCAGTCCTAAGACAATACCATATTAGTCAATTGTTTTAATGAGACTATTAAAATGTGGTTCTGTGCCTATCTGTTACAAATGTTGTATCATAGGCGAATGATGTCTTTATTTTCCGTACTGATAGAGACAAATAGTATATCGCTATATCAAATAAATAAAGAGATAACGGACATCCTTGACGTACTCATCTTTCAACCGATCTATCATTATAAAGACCAAACATAAAACAGCTGTGTCTATACACACACATAATACTGCCCATGAAGATGTTAGTACATGTATCGTTCATGCACAATGTAAAGTTAATATAGATTTACAGTAATGCTAATGAACACCCAATATATACTATAATCGAAGTATTCAGTATATTGGGTATTATTCATCCCATGTATCAAAGTAAAAATGTAACGTCTTCTGTACATATATTCAATGGGTAAGTGTTACATTTATTGCCCTCGAAGAACCATTCAGTTTCACCTGTTAAGCTGTACTATTCCACTCAATATGGTAGCATTTGAGAAAGTTGTGACTTATTTAGTGACACCATGATCTTTTTTATTCTTATTCACAAACCTGTGATATGATTTTGAAAGTACGTTTGTACATATGTGCTCTGATAGTGACAGGGTGTCAGCTTTAACCATGGTTGGATATGGCCTAGCAATGTGTATGTGTAGTGTCCAGCCAATTGTGTATCAAAATGTTCTTTAAAAAATAAAAGTTTTGGTTTTGAACACGAATCCATTTGTCCAGACCTCAAGCGTCTGTTATCAACATGCCAAATGATGTGTTCCCCCATCTTCATTAAAGTCAATGCTTACGATGGGTTTTTCTTATCGCGCTTGAAACACATCATGTAAACTAAAAAGTCACTGAATAAATACACCACTATACGCAAACATACGTTCTGCATGTGCATAGAATCGTAACGTTGTACGAGGAAATCAAGCCAGGCTTTTGACAACACACAATTGTTGTAGCATTGGGAAAGGCCAGCATGTACACAGTTTATGTAACATATTAATGTTGTAATTAAACACATAGCAGCATTTCTATATTTGTTGTAAACATATTTGCATAGTGTATAAATCCACGGCGGTCAGTTTCTGGCACCCTACAGTAATAACCAGTTCTTTAAAATCATTGACAACATCCCACAACACAGATAGTATTGTGCACAAAGAACATAACCCACCCAGGTCTCGAACGCACTATTCATAGTTTGGAGTTATGTTCTCCAAACTGACTAACCAGGCTAAGCGGGAGGGGATATAATATTATGGGCAGACTAGTAATTGTTGCTCTAGTTACCTCCCCTGATGTTCGTCCGGTAGTATAGTGCGTAAAGGAGAATTTTAGACATGTCCTTCCTTGTCAGCTGACTTTGTTGCTTTTTTGCAGGAGGTTACATTGTGTTTTGTTGATGGTATGTGACCAGTTTTTACCTGTTATCTATTGTCTGTGTTTGGTTAGTTGATGGATTTATTGATTACCAGAGAATATCTCGCACAGTTGAGTAAGTTTAATGTTTTCATCCCATGTCATGACCGATTAGATGTTGGCACCTGACCTGTTTAAAAAAGTTGTTAGTATCGGAGAGATTGCGTGGTGATTTCACTTTTGAGAGTGCCAGGTTCGGGTTTGAGTTAGGTTTAAGTTAGGGTTAGGATTCATCCATTGTATGTATGCTTCTTATATGTGTCTTTTAATGTTATACTATCTCACTACTGGCAGATTCACCGCACACTACTCTCTAGTCCAAATGTGACATTTTACTATCCAGGCATTTTTCAAAGTCTAAACCTCAATTTCAAGTCTAAATATTTGGACTAGACTACATCCCCGCAATACATGTACCATATATGATAGAATGATGGTTTGACATCTATGGAAGATAACTTTTTTAGAGTATATTTGTTGGTTTCAGTGTATGATCAAATTATATTTCCCCGAAATGAACATTGAAAGCATTATAGCACTAGTGGTTGTTGGACAATAGCTTTCTATGATCATAAATAAAATATTATTTGATCATTCACTTAAGCAAACATAGGCAGAAAAGTGTTTTATAATAGAGAACAATGTAACTGTACGCTAAATGGTGCTAGAACGTCGTGTTAACTTTAAACATTTGTTTGGGAATTTAGGCTGAGCCTCTTGTGTCCGTATATTTGTTTGTTATATTCCAGTGGAAGTCTAATCTGCATTTGAATGTGTCGACTTAGTTTGCAGAAGCTACCCTCTGGCAGGTCATTCCAGGAATTCACGATTCTAATGCTAAAATAGGTTTGACGTAACAAAGTCCTAGGTGGATAGTTGGTTTATACAATTTCTTGGAATTTCCTCTCGTTGCTGAGATATTTGATCTTTTGAAATAGTTGTCAGAGTTTATTTGATACTTTGTTCATAATAGAATTTTGAATGTTTCAATTAAGTCCCCTCTTAAGCGATGCTTTATCAAACTGTACATGTTTTTAAACTAGTTAATAGAATTCATGCGTACTCTTAGGTTTCTTAATTCGGGAACAAGACAAGTAGAATATTTCTCAACTCTCTCCAAACAGTCGATATCCTTTGAGTAATAAGGATTCCATGATTCCATTAATGGTATTACATAAGTTGGGTACACAACTTTTAAAAAAACAACGTAATAGACGTCACAAATCACGTCACTGGCAGTTTGGCTCCCTTGAGTTTGAATACGTTCGCATTGACAACATTTGCGTGTTATCGGGTGTTCAGTGTTCACTAGACTTTGAAGGTCAATATGCATATTGGTACTTTCCGTACACCGTACAGATAACTTTTTCCCCGACCATATAACTTCTGGACCAAGATGTATTTTGGGTGCAACCAGTAATTTTGTTATCATAATTAGAGAAAACATTGACTAGTTTTCTGAGCTTTGCATCTTGGTTTAGAACCTTACAAGTATTTAAGTTTCATGTTACTTAGTGGTGTTCGTGGTACATGGAGAGCATTGGATTTGGAATAGAACGGTCCGGGTTTGATATTCGGTTAGGCCACGTGGGTAGTGTCATTGAGCAAGGCACCTCACACAAAATCCTTAGTACTGGTTAACCACTCAGGTCGACTAATCCTTCCCAGGAAAGCATGTCTAGGTCCCCGCAAGTGGTTTGACATAAATGTATCATATGCATCAAATGCATCCAGATTAGCCTTGACAAACCAATAGAAATGTCGATTATACAAAATGCAATTTTTTTAGCTGATCTGCAGTTTATTTTTCATGAAATTGATACGAAATTGATCGAGTTCTGTTCCACGACATTGTAAAACATGAATTTCTTATATAAAGGGGACATATTCATTTCAATATTTATGCATTTTTTTAATATAAGCACATTTTTATGCATATGTAATATGTATAAGTATACTACTGTATCATTTGCAAAATCAACTAAATTCCGAGTTATTAAATTGCGATATCCCATAATAGTACGATTATGAAAATGTTCATTCATAATATAAGAAAACGACGTGAACACTCTATGAAAAGTAGCGATTTTCATAAAATATATTTAGTTACGAATTGCAATAGATCATAAAAACTCGTAAATTAAATTGTTTATTGGCTACAAAGAAGTTTTATCATTAACTGGCATCGTATAATTTGCGATAGCACCGGCATCAGTATATTCAAAATGGACGCACTTAGATTGACGGCTGGAGTCACCGATTTCAAAACAAAATGCGGGTAGCTTATAGTTTGTTCCGGAAAATGATGTTATCAATAATAAGATAAAAGCATGACATTTTAATAAATATTCATTAAATCAGCAGAAAAGTCATATGTTCATATAAATTTGGCTCCAACTTTACGAGAATATATCTAGGCTTATGGTTGTTGGCAAATTTTACAGACATCTTCGTTCATTGGCCGAAGCTGGAGTTACGGCGTTTATTTTTAGACGGACAACGCCCTCTCTGATCGCATTTGACAGGCAGATTAGGATAATTACACTGTTGAGAAATGTTCGATGACGCTTGACCGCTCATCGTCCCGGGTCAAAGTTGACCCACTACGTATTTTCATCAAGAGTCAAACAAGCGTCTTTACTGATTTTCATGCGTCAAAACCTGGGAGCTTGGGTCAATGAACGCCCTGTGTTATTCCATTGATTTCGTTTAACCAATAACGAGAGACAATGTATCTTACTGGACAATATTTTGTATGAACATTTTTTAGGGAGAAATGGGGTCCCCAGTGGGTGAGGTCAGGATCCTTGTGGCGGCTCATCTGTCGGTCATTTGGCGTCTGTCGTTACAGTCGTGAGATCGCTCCCTATCAGAGATAATTAATGATATGTATCATTAAAGTTGTTGGAAAGTTAAGGAGTTTGGAAATATTTGTGGTCCTCTTCCAAGTCATCTGGTCATAATCAGAAAATAATTGTTGGGCAAGTATGGAATATATACATACACGCAGGGTTCATTCTAGGTCAGAATTTTTGGGAGAAGTGAGAAAGCACGTGAATAGACATTTGAATAGAAGGAGTGCTTTATAATGGGCCAGTGTATCTTAATACTAGACAAAATTTTGTTTGAAAATCGTAAAAACCAACAAAAAAAATTTATTTTTAGGGGGAAGTGGGGCCCCCAGAGGGCGAAGTCAGGGTCCCTAGGCGACTATTTCGCTCACATCGCCCTCTAGAATGATCCCTGCATACACGTACTTAATCATAAGGAAAGGAGAATTGACTTAAAAATATAGAAAGATCTACAGCTTATTTCGCTAATCTTATCATTTTTCAAACTCAGTTTTGTGGTACATAAATATCCCCAGTCAGTGTTACCTGTACTGACTTGAGTCAGGGTTACCTCCGCTGACTTGAGTCAGGGTTACCTCCGCTGACTTGAGTCAGGGTTACCTGCACTGACTTGAGTCAGGGTTACCTGCACTGACTTGAGTCAGTGTTACCTGCACTGACTTGAGTCAGTGTTACCTCCACTAACTTGAGCCAAGGTTACCTCCGCTGACTTGAGCCAAGGTTACCTCCGCTGACTTGAGTCAGGGTTACCTCCGCTGACTTGAGTCAGTGTTACCTCTGCTAACTTGAGTCAGGGTTACCTCCGCTGACTTGAGTCAGGGTTACCTCCGCTGACTTGAGTCAGGGTTACCTGCACTGACAGGCGCGTAGCTGCCTTAAGGCAAAAAGACATTTGCCTGCACATCATTTTCACACCAAATAAAAATAAGCCGCATGTCACAAATGAATAAAAGACTTTTAAGTTACGGTAAAAGCAATCATCATCCATGTGGGTCATGTGCACTATCCAACATTCACATCTAAATATTACGCTCTATACGCTTTGTCATATATAATTTTCAAGCGCTTGTCATATATAATTTTCAAGCGCTTGTCTGACCGCGATGTTGGAGTAGTCTAGAGTGCAACATGGCGGGATGTTCGAATTTGTTGCCTCCGTACCCAGATATAGGATGTCTGTCTGCGTTGGACCTATGCAAGGACGATATCAAGAGAGAATTGTTGACGAAGAAATGGGAAAAGGCACACTTGTTCACCTTTCCATCAAGGTACATTAGAAGCAGCATTAAATTACCAGTAATGTTATGATACAAGCGATGACGGATGAGTGACTGTTTAGCGTTATGTCTGCACTATGTCTAATTAATTTATATCAATTCTATTTCCCCAAGCCCTTTTTAACCTACTTGACATCGTTGTGTGTGCATTGAAATCGCCGCATGTGCATTGTTATTGCGGTATGACTAAAGTGCGAATATGACCCATATTCGCGAATATGACATCGCGTTTGCGAATATGACATTTATTTTCATCATAGTGCATTTATTCTGCGATAATGTGAAGATTTAAGTTACTAATATACTTTTACATCTCAAGGCAATCAGTAAGCTGCATCCATATGTCGTAGTGAATAATCCCTGATAATCAATGTATAGTGCATATTTAACATTTTAGTGATTTTCAACAAATCGAGCATGAACGCAAAATATAGAATACAAACAAAGATATGTGATAAATAAAAGTCTCGAGAGTGATTAATATAAGTTGTAAGAACTTGTTTCGCAATCGAGCTAAAATTAATTTAAAAAATAAATAAATAAAAGTAGGAAGCACCCAGTATTTTGATCATTACTTCCGAAGTACCTATGATGGGTGTGCAATCAATTATTTACTACAAGATGAAAGGGGAAAATGAGTGAAACCTGCTGTAGTATAATATTATGCTCTATAGATATCAAGTGAAACCTACTGTAGTATAATATTATGCTCTATAGATATCAAGTGAAACCTGCTGTAGTATAATATTATGCTCTAGATATCAAGTGAAACCTGCTGTAGTATAATATTATGCTCTATAGATATCAAGTGAAACCTACTGTAGTATAATATTATGCTCTATAGATATCAAGTGAAACCTGCTGTAGTATAATATTATGCTCTAGATATCAAGTGAAACCTACTGTAGTATAATATTATGCTCTATAGATATCAAGTGAAACCTGCTGTAGTATAATATTATGCTCTATAGATATCAAGTGAAACCTACTGTAGTATAATATTATGCTCTAGATATCAAGTGAAACCTGCTGTAGTATAATATTATGCTCTAGATATCAAGTGAAACCTGCTGTAGTATAATATTATGCTCTATAGATATCAAGTGAAACCTGCTGTAGTATAATATTATGCTCTAGATATCAAGTGAAACCTACTGTAGTATAATATTATGCTCTATAGATATCAAGTGAAACCTGCTGTAGTATAATATTATGCTCTATAGATATCAAGTGAAACCTACTGTAGTATAATATTATGCTCTAGATATCAAGTGAAACCTGCTGTAGTATAATATTATGCTCTAGATATCAAGTGAAACCTGCTGTAGTATAATATTATGCTCTATAGATATCAAGTGAAACCTGCTGTAGTATAATATTATGCTCTAGATATCAAGTGAAACCTACTGTAGTATAATATTATGCTCTATAGATATCAAGTGAAACCTACTGTAGTATAATATTATGCTCTAGATATCAAGTGAAACCTACTGTAGTATAATATTATGCTCTATAGATATCAAGTGAAACCTACTGTAGTATAATATTATGCTCTATAGATATCAAGTGAAACCTACTGTAGTATAATATTATGCTCTATAGATATCAAGTGAAACCTACTGTAATAAATATTTTGATAGTTTTATAATAGTATAATAATGTAAGTTGATATCCATTAGAATATGTCTATTCATTTAGCATGACTAAGCAAGAAAAAGAACCATCACACCTGGAATTACATCAGCAAATATGCTATCATTTTTTCGAACCAACTACAGTGTATTAGTCTGTAAATAGCTTTATGCTAACTAAATATTAGCATGTTGTATAGAATCAAATAGAGGATAGCACTTGGAGAGATGCTACATTTGTATTTGACACAAGAACAAATACAGTCCATACTCAACTATAAAGCGATCTCGCCTATAAGACAACCTCCCCTACTTTGGTCCTGAAATCTGTGGGGTTTGGCATGCACTCATATATAAAACGGATTGATAAAATGGACACCAGACACAAGTATAAATTGCATGCTGATTGACATTTTCTTCGCCAAGAGTGCTTTCTTTTCTAAAACTTGTGGATACCATTTATTTAAAAAAATTTTTTTAACTCTCACTTATAAATAAGAATGGAAGTCACTTTGAGGCCATAATCTGGTGATAAAAAACTCGTCTTATAGGCAAGTATGGACAGTACTTGTGTAGTGTATAGTCAAACAGCCGTAAAAACAAGACCAAACTAAAAACCGATGCATCTGTACCATGCAACGAGATACATGAGACTATTTGCCCCTGCTTTAGTTTAAACATATTTTATTTTATCAATATTTACATCATGTTGTAACATTAATATACAAGAACAAATGGATTAAATCGGAAGCTAGTAGCTTATTTAGATTTTCTCCATGACAAACATAATTTTCATAAACTATGGCAGAGTGTATATACATTTATGAACGTGACAAGTTTTATTCAACTGTAATGATATAAGTGTAATTAAAAATAATATGGAGATGATGATGAAGTAATCAATCAGACTGGCTTACCAGTCGGATTATGTGCAGTCAATTTAGGAAATGGTGAGGGATTACGTGCAGTTGATTTAGGAGATGGTGAGGCGAGATAGGGGACGAGAGAGAGAGAGAGAAAGAGTGAGTGAGCGAGAACGATGTGGGAATCGTTTTTACGAGGATGGAAGAGGAAGATACACAAATTACACTAGCCGTTATCAAATCTCTTTGTTGCTGTAATAAACTGGTGAACTGCATCAAATATCACCTTGTTTATCTCTTCACTTAGATTATCATCACCATACAAAAGAACTTTAAGAGAAATGTCTGTCAACGGGCTTATGGTGTTGATAAGGGTTATTCTGGTGTCTGAATAATCAGGACATTGGAATAAGTAGTGGTGACTGGATTCATTAGCTCCACATCTGCAGAGTGGAGAGTTTATAATATTTCTCGAAAATAAATGTTGATTTAGAGCACTGCATCCGTTTCGAATACGGGTATGGAGGACTTGGGCACGGCGGACACCATGATAGAAGAGTGGATTAGGATTCGGTTTATTAGAGTTCAAGCAATATTTGAAAGAAGCTAGTGTATCAATATCCTTAGTTTCCTGTGGCAAAGCATTCCAATCGTTAATGACAGATGGAAGAAAAGAATTTACATATTGAGAAGTTCTGCCACAGATGTTAAGCAGGTTTGTACTGTTCCTCAGTGATCTATTTGTTGCTTGACCAACTGAAACTGGAACAAGCGCGGATAAATAATCTGGCACTAATCCATTTATCATCTTGTAAAATAATAACAATTTGTGTTTGTGACGTCTAGTGCCTAGGGTTTCCCATCTACATTTAAGATAAAGTTGACGGATTGAGACAAGTTTTGTACAGCCGGTGACGATACGAGCAGCCTCGTTCTGAATTTTGTCCAATTCATATTTTTCGTATTGAGTGCAGTTGTCCCAGATTACATTAGCATACTCCATAAGAGGCCTGACAAAAGACACATAAATTATTTCAAGCGATTTCCTGTCCAGTACATATTTGAGACGTCTCATTATGTTTACTCTTGCCCATGTTTTGGTTTTCATATGCTTTATCTGATGATGCCAAGAACAGTCGTCAGAGATCAGTATACCTACCGGTAGGTGTTTATGAATATCAACAGACGGAATAATGAAATTAGACATGTGAAGAGCTGGATGCACTGGTTTTAACCTTTTCCAAGAGATGATGAGAGATTCTGATTTAGCCGGATTGAAGGTGACGAGCCATTTTTCCGCCCATGACGAAATTTTGTCAATATCCGATTGGAGTTGAACATATGCTGCAGTAGGTGTATCAACAATAATGAACAGACTGGTATCATCAGCAAAGAGATTTATGTTTGACCCAATATCGGTAACAATATCATTTATATAGATTAAAAACAACAATGGACCAAGTATTGACCCTTGGGGAACACCGGCATGTATTTCAGAAGAAGTTGAGGATGCTCCAGGGATAACTACTCGCTGACATCTATTTGAAAGATAGTTTGAGAACCAGTATAGTAAGCTGCCACGAATACCGGCTTGTTCGAGCTTGTGAAGGAGACCACGATGCCACACCTTATCGAAAGCTTTGCTTATGTCAAAGAAAATAACCCTTACCTCTAGCCCATTATCAAGAGCACGACAGAATGTATTGTACAAATATGTAAGCTGATTCACAGTTGAATCGCCTGGCAAAAATCCAGACTGATAGCAGGTAAAGAAATTGGTATCACGCAAGAAGTTAAACACATGCTTGAATATTATCCTCTCAAACACTTTCTCCATAGTGAACAGCGAAATAGGACGGTAGTTCGACGGGAGAGATGGGTCTCCCTTCTTAAAGATAGCGGATACATTTGCACACTTCCATGCCAAAGGCATTTCGCAGGAACGAAGAGAAGAATTAAAGAGGTCACAGAGTGGTGTAGAAAGTTGAGCTGTAGTTTCGATAAGTACACGATTACTTATTCCATCTGGTCCAGGAGCTTTCCCAACTACTTGACATTTAATAGCATCAGATATATCTGAAGGAAGAATTATTATTGACTCGAGTGTTGGCTTTCCGTCACCAACAAGTACAGGCGGTAAAATATGGTTTGAATCATCAATGAAAGTTTGCTGCACAAAGAAATCATTCATAATATTAGCCTTAGATACATCCTCAGAAACTAGCTCGCCTGTTGATGAATCAAGGATAGATGGGATTGCTGATGAAATAGATGGTGTAATGAACGATTTGAGGATACGCCACCAGTCTTTCGATGACAAGGTATTAGATTTCAATTTTAAAGTAAGATTGTCATAATATTCACTTTTGTGCAGACGGATAAGCGCGACAACATCATTGCGCAGTTGACGAAACTTAGTCCAGTGGGCCATAAGATTTGACGACTTTGCTTTCCTATATGACCTCTTTCGTTGTCTAATTTTCCGTTTGATGTCCGATTTCATCCAAGGTGGTTATTAGGAACCAGGGTTTATTGTGTTTGGATGCACCTGTGTGCAACAGTATAACTGTTGTGAATGGATTCTAATAAACCTTTATGGGTATATACATGCAGAGGGTTGATCTAGGAGGACCTTATTTCATTTTGGAGTAAATCGGTCGCGGCCTGTGGTCAGTGAAGTGTCCACTCCCATTTACTTCTATAGTAAAGTATACATGCTTGTAGCTCAAACATGAAGCAAGATACACATTTTCATCGTTTCAATGGTACATCTTGACCTATATCAATCCTCATATAACCTTTCAAATAAGCCATACTATGTGACCTTGAGGTTGACCTTTTAACGTTAAATCTATATCAGACAAAATCATTTCAAATCGAGCATTTGTTCTTGCCTCAAACACCAGCCAGTGATTGTACTGATGCCATTTTGTGCGTTCATCCATAGCAATAACCACTTGGCCGCAGCAGCAAATAATACGGGGAAAGCCTGACAATGCCACGGTCACGGGTGTACTGCCTATAAATGACATGTACAGGTATGAGACAAATCAATTTTCGAAATCAACAATACTAAGGACTAATTTCTTTGGTTTCGCTGATCAAATTCAATTCTCACAAATTGTACCATTCTCGTCATCTCATTGATCTTACACACGCTCTATGAAATAGCATGGGGAAAGCCTAACCATGCTGGCACGCTCAGGGCACAGGGATTCGGCACATTTGGGGGTACTAGTATATATATTTAAGTACAGGGATTCTACTCTGTGGGATGTCAGATTTCGCATCGATCAGTAAAATGGCCCTATCTGAAACAATGTTGTACAAAGCTGTCCAAATATAACGCCTATCTCCGAGTCTTTATATTGTTCTTCAAATAAAACACAACTTTAAGCTGCATGCATGTATACTTTGCAAACAATTGCCAAAGACATTGGCCATAGCAGGTCACATTTCCATACTAGGACACGGGTTCTGTCAGCAACAAAAAAAAATCTTCGACGAGAGAGTTTTAACTGTGAATAACATTATCAATAAAATGTGTTTCCACTAATGTGTAGGTTTATTCGGCAAAAATGTACGTCAAAAAGAGATTTCGTAGCATTTTCAATTTGTTTTGAAAATTTCTAAAGTGGCGCAATTCGCGTTGAAACGAGCGTTCTGATTGGATTATTAGAATGTTTTTTTCTATATGAAGAATAATCTTAATCCAATCAGAACGCTCGTTTCACCGCGAATTGCGCAGCTTTAGAAATTTTCAAAACAAATTGAAAATGCTACGAAATCTCTTTTTGACGTACATTTTTGCGGAATAAACCTGCACGTTAGTGGAAACACATTTTATTGATAATGTTATTCACAGTTAAAACTCTCCCGTCGAAGATTTTTTTTTTGTTGCTGACAGAACCCGTGTCCTAGTATGGAAATGTGACCTGCTATGGCCAATGTCTGTGGCAATTGTTTGCAAAGTATACATGCATGCAGCTTAAAGTTGTGTTTTATTTGAAGAACAATATAAAGACTCGGGATAGGCGTTATATTTAGACAGCTTTGTACAAAACATTTTCAGATAGGGCCATTTTACTGATCGATGCGAAATCTGACATCCCACAGAGTAGAATCCCTGTACTTAAATATATATACTAGTACCCCCAAACGTGCCGAATCCCTGTGGCTCAGGGTTGTACCGCCTATAAATATAGATAAACATTTTCAACATAAATAATTTTAAATACAGTTTGTTCATTATAAAATATACATATAATTATTTTTCTTCTTTTAATACCTCTTGTCTCTCGTTCCTAATTAAATGATATCACTGGAATACCACACCTTTAGTTTAGTTCTCACAGCTCACTTGCACTTGTGGTATCTAGCGGATGCATGTTGAAATGTTGTCAGCGCGAACGTTTTTGGTAGTCTAAACACAACGTTCTAGCGCCATTTCCCGCAAGGTTGCATCGGTTTCTATCATAAAACACTTTTCAGCTTTGTTTGCTTAAGTCAATAATCAAATAATATTTGATTTATGAACATAGAAAGCAATAGTGGCCAATATAATATGATATAATGCTTTCAATGTTCTGTGAAATATAATTTGATCATACACTAAAACAAACAAATATCTTCTTAATCTTTCTTAGATGTCAAACCCCTCATGGGGATGTAGTCATATTCCTTCTATGATGTCTATTTCAGTAATTGATTTTGACCTCAAACCTTCACAGTGTAAGGAATGTTTCTCTGTATGTTTTGTTCCATCCTAGCACTTGTAAATAAATTTTCTACTTGGCAACAAAAATGTCCATCAAGTACAATATAGAATTCAAAAGTGGACTTAAGAATGATTGTATTGGGGTTAAAATGGCAAAGTTTTCAAAATATCTGGGAGATTAGGCATCATTTCTTCAACATTTCAGAATGGAATCTATGGAATCAGTTGCAGCAAATGATGAAACATTAGGTCAGGAAGATGAGGCCACACCTGAATACCAGACATCTGATAATCAGTCTCTACCTGTACCCGGAAACCAGCAACAACAACAGGAAACTGAGAACCAGCTGACTGGTTCCAGTCATCATCGTATCCACTGGCGAACTGGTTCCATTCGTAGCGTCACTCGGCAGCCTGATAGAAGTGAGAGACCTAAGCCGAATCTTGCAAGTGTTTGCTCATCGTACACACCATACATGGAGGACAAACTATGTCGCAGATTGAAATTCTTTTTCATGGGGCCACATGAGAAGATTACAGCCAAACGGAAATGTCCATGGAAATTGCTTATACAAATACTGAAGATACTTCTTGTCACAGTACAGGTAGGACTAAAACATTTGTGTCAGGTGCCACAGCCTTTCTTACTACATGTATTGTGATTGGGTAATTAAATCTTTTCTAGAGCGGAATAACAGTGCACCCCACCGTGCCCCTTTATAGCCCCCTGCCCTTTAGCCCCACCCATTTGCCTTCGTTTTTCAAAAATAGTTTTGTTCTTCTATAAGCCTCAACAGGCGAATGCCTTATAGGTATATTAACTAGAACTCGCCCGCCCTTTTGACCAATATGTACTGCCTTTTTGTTCAAACATTTAGCTGTCAATCACCACACGTTTTCTAGGGGTAACCCTCAAATACCCTGCTTCCACACATACCCCCTTCGCAGCTCAAAGTGTGCCCTGTCTGCCTCTTTCAGACCAACCCCACCATTATTTTCCACTCTAAAATAAACCCTAGCTAATAAGATCGGGTTTTGAATGTCATCGTCTGTCTGTCAACATTTTCCATTTTAACCACAGTGGCCGCCGCCCCTGGATTTATAGATCGTGGCTACTGTAACTGTGTAATTGTCCTAGGACCTATTCATTAATAATGTTACTGATATAATGCGCACTATACCAATCTGCTAATTTACCATACCTAACTGTTAACAGTTCTTTCATAGCAGGAATTGCACATAAATTACTCCCTGAAAATGACTGGGGAAAAATTGCTGAAATTTGTACCTTTTGTTCTTTGTCTATTTAAAGAAAAAATCCTAATTTTGGAAAAGAGAAATAATTCCTGAAAATCTGTATTAATTATCCCTTTCCTTCATAGAGATTTAGGTTAATATACTATTATATCTCCATACAAACACCAGCCATTTAGCTAGCATGCAGTGGATAAGTAGTGGCCATATCTATCCCACATCCATAGATATTACTGGGACTACATGAGATTCTGGCCTTTATTATGAACATTGGTTTGGCTACTACATTGTCAATGTATGTCGTATTGGTAATGGCGTCAAGAGGTGCTTCTATGAGGGAAAGGGTTAACGAAAGCACTGCTGCTTACAATAGGAGTTTGGCAAGAACTATAATGCTGAAGTTGTAACATTAAAATGTGTTAGTCTGAACATAGCTTCACACATACAACAGGAGTCATTCTAGAGGGCGACTGGAGCGAAATTGTCGCCCTAGGAACCATGACATCGCCCCACTTCTGCCTAATAAGAAAAGATAATTTTTGTTTTTAATTTTACAATTTTCACACAAAATATTCCCCAGTAAGATACACTGGCCTGATATAACCCACTCCTATTCACAATTGTCAAATTGTGACTTTTACGCCTATTTTGTTGGAATTTATTAAATAACACAATTTAAGGGTGCAATTGCTCGCTGTCTCACTTCTCCTAGAAATTATACCCTAGAAAGAGCCCTGTACAATCACAAACTTCTACAAGCTAGTTGGATACCTTCCTCATTTGGCAGGGCTAGCCAGGTGGAACCACCGACCATCTACAAGCCAGCTGAAAGAATCTACCTCCAATAGAATTCCACCTGGGATGGGTGAGTAATCTCCCAACTGCATTGTATCGGGTTGCATATCATATATTACCGTATACCCTAGCCAGTTCCCTGACTATTGAACCTTTAGCATGCTGCAGCCGAAATGGGCAGATATCAAATGTGTAATAAACAGTTCCCTGACTATTTTTTAACACAAGTGATTTCTGTATGTTATCTGTTCATTTCACCTACAGCATGCTAAAGGTTAACACAAGTGATTTCTGTATGTTATCTGTTCATTTCACCTACAGCATGCTAAAGGTTAACACAAGTGATTTCTGTATGTTATCTGTTCATTTCGCCTACAGCATGCTAAAGGTTAACACAAGTGATTTCTGTATGTTATCTGTTCATTTCACCTACAGCATGCTAAAGGTTAACACAAGTGATTTCTGTATGTTATCTGTTCATTTCGCCTACAGCATGCTAAAGGTTAACACAAATGATTTCTGTATGTTTCAGCTGATCCAGTTTGGTTACAGTAGATCCAGTTTTGTAGAATTTTCTGAGAAGAGCACCATCGCTATGGAGCACATGTATTTGCAGTCATGGGACAGTACATACGAGACTATGCCTTACCCGGCTGCTATAGGCAAATACGCCCTGTATACAATCGGTGAACTTATAGATCACCTTGACTTCGCCTCGTGCAAGGTTTGCTCAGTTACTATCTTATCTTGTAATCTTCCAGTAAGGTTATAAACAGTTTTAAGGATAAGCAATTTGTAATAGAGTCAAACCTGCATTAAGCAGCCACCAAGGGAATCCTACGCTAAACAGCCAGTCAAGGGAAACCTGCGCTAAACAGCCAGTCAAGGGAAACCTGCGCTAAACAGCCAGTCAAGGGAATCCTGCGTTAAACAGCCAGCCAAGGGAATCCTGCGTTAAACAGCCAGCCAAGGGAATCCTACGTTAAACAGCCAGTCAAGGGAATCCTACGCTAAACAGCCAGCCAAGGGAATCCTACATTAAACACCCAGCCAAGGGAATCCTACGTTAACAGCCAGCCAAGGGAATCCTACGTTAAACAGCCAGCCATGGGAATCCTACGTTAAACAGCCAGCCATGGGAATCCTACATTAAACAGCCAGCCAAGGGAATCCTACGTTAAACAGCCAGCCAAGGGAATCCTACATTAAACAGCCAGCCATGGGAATCCTACGTTAAACAGCCACCCAAGGGAATCCTAAGTTAAACAGCCAGCCATGGGAAACCTAAAATTGCTACACGTTGCCATCCTTAATATTTATAGTTATATACGGGTTAGTGATCCAGTGGTTAACGTGTCGGATTGCAAATCCAGGGATCGCAGGTTTGATACCCTGTCTGACCCTAATACAGTCATTGAGATGGGAGGTCTCATCTATCAGTGCTGATACACCAGGCATGTAGAAGAACCAGGGATGCCTCAGGAGTTGGAGCATCCTCGGTATCTTCAACTATCCTCCAAATGATGAAATGACTAATATACTTATAGAGGCATCGCCCCCAATTGACCAAACACAATGATTAATAGAAGTGTAAAACAAATACGTAGTTATGGCATTGAACGACCAAGGTGAGCATTACGGCACACAGCGTTTATTTCCTTTATTCTATTACTAATAATTATATATACTATCTATTACGGGATAATCCAGGGCTTAAAGCGACACTTCATCATTAAAAGCAAACTTTTATGGAATGTAATTCCATATTATCATGTATATTTTTTCCCAAACATTTGTAGCAAAATCGTATTTCAACTAATAAATAAGCGTTGACATACAATGTTTGTTGACATAACAACATAATGTAAATAGGGTCAACATCCATGCGTAGTACAATGTGGGTATCATGAATAATAACGGTATGGTACAGATTTACCGTTATATCTCACATTTATGCCATTCATATTTATTTTCAGACTAATCTGATTTAAATTGTCTCTAAGCGACAGTATTACACGTTTAGTATATATTCCAATAATAAACACACGTCAATTCACGAGCGTGTCTGACCATTATATAAAATCGTGCTTTCACTTGTGAGAGTTTGTATACCGCAAAAAAACACTCTATTGATTGAAAGTGTTCAAATTATTTTTGAAGAATTTGAAGTAGCAGTGCTATTTACAGTCAAACCTGTGTTAAGCAGCCAGCCACGGAAATCACAGGAAGTGGCCGTTTAGCACAGGTGGCTACTTAATAGAGGTCAAATTTATAATAAAACAACATATTGGTAATCTGGAAACTGGCTAATACAGATTGGCTGTTTAATGGAGGTGACCACTAACACAGGTTTGACTGTATATGTAAAATATGTATTTTTGACTTTTTTCGATGTAATGTCGCTTTAAGCTATATTTTCATAATAGGCGAGTTGTGTAAGGTATTCAAGGGAGAAAAGTTTGTTGATTCAGTAATGAGGCCTCTATGTATTCTATATGAAACAAACTTCTCTGAGCTACGGAGAAATGAGGCAGCTCCTGGAGACTATTTCTCCCAAATTGCCCCCTACCTTTTCCCCTGTAATTAATGCACCCTACTGTAATTAATGCACCCCACTGTAATTAATGCACCCCACTGTAATTAATGCACCCGCTGTAATTAATGCACCCCACTGTAATTAATGCACTCCACTGTAATTAATGCACCCCACTGTAATTAATATACCCCACTGTAATTAAAGCACCCCACTGTAATTAATGCACCTTGGGGCATGACCATTTATATATGTGGGCTTGTATTTACATCATACCGGTACTATATTCTTCTATTTTCAGTATGATCGGACTGAACAAGATGCTATTGGATCCCTGAGATTTGTTCGGGAAAACGGAACCATTAAACCAATGCAAATGTGTATGCACAAGTACAAATCCAGCCATATAATAAACCACACGTACTCCATTGATTCTAAAATTAATACAAGTAAGGATCTCATATTAACTCATTCGGCGCCAAACTTCTGGGATAATCAGGTTAACAGTTGAAACACATGACTACTGCATATAGAAAACGTTTTAACTGTAGCATTTCCATTTCAAACTGGTTCACTGCATACACATCTTTTGATGAATTATTGGTTCAATTCCCAGTGGAAATCATGATAGCGCAGTGGTAGTAATTTCGCTCCAGGTACGAATAGCCCAGAGTTAGAGCCCCGCTGTAGCAGTTACTATTGTGCCCTCTGGAATGAGATCTCAAGAGTGATTAATATAAGTTGTTTCGCAATCGAGCTAAAATAAATTTGTATAAACTAATTCCCAGTCTGAAGTTGATTTACAAATGTATTATCCAATTTTGTTTCAACCTTATGTTGTATATCTTTATGAAATCTTAGTAAACAATGATTAAAGATTTTGTTGAATCTTAGTTACTACGTCAAGTTCAACATTGTCCAAATTTGAAGTATTGCATAATCAGCATGTACCATTCAAAAACTAGACACCACCTAAGCTAAATAAGAGCTAGCTAATCTTATACTACTGAACTTCCTAGCATAGCTGTAGGTGTGAACTTCCTAGTATAGCTGTAGGTGTGAACTTCCTAGTATAGCTGTAGGTCTGAACTTCCTAGTATAGCTGTAGGTCTGAACTTCCTAGTATAGCTGTAGGTGTGAACTTCCTAGTATAGCTGTAGGTCTGAACTTCCTAGTATAGCTGTAGGTGTGAACTTCCTAGTATAGCTGTAGGTCTGAACTTCCTAGTATAGCTGTAGGTCTGAACTTCCTAGTATAGCTGTAGATGTGAACTTCCTAGTATAGCTGTAGGTCTGAACTTCCTAGTATAGCTGTAGGTCTGAACTTCCTAGTATAGCTGTAGGTCTGAACTTCCTAGTATAGCTGTAGGTGTGAACTTCCTAGTATAGCTGTAGGTGTGAACTTCCTAGTATAGCTGCAGGTCTGAACTTCCTAGTATAGCTGTAGGTCTGAACTTCCTAGTATAGCTGTAGATGTGAACTTCCTAGTATAGCTGTAGGTCTGAACTTCCTAGTATAGCTGTAGGTCTGAACTTCCTAGTATAGCTGTAGGTCTGAACTTCCTAGTATAGCTGTAGGTCTGAACTTCCTAGTATAGCTGTAGGTGTGAACTTCCTAGTATAGCTGTAGGTGTGAACTTCCTAGTATAGCTGTAGGTCTGAACTTCCTAGTATAGCTGTAGGTCTGAACTTCCTAGTATAGCTGTAGGTCTGAACTTCCTAGTATAGCTGTAGGTCTGAACTTCCTAGTATAGCTGTAGGTCTGAACTTCCTAGTATAGCTGTAGGTCTGAACTTCCTAGTATAGCTGTAGGTCTGAACTTCCTAGTATAGCTGTAGGTGTGAACTTCCTAGTATAGCCATAGGTCTGAACTTCCTAGTATAGCTGTAGATCTGAACTTCCTAGTATAGCTGTAGGTCTGAACTTCCTAGTATAGCTGTAGGTCTGAACTTCCTAGTATAGCTGTAGGTCTGAACTTCCTAGTATAGCTGTAGGTCTGAACTTCCTAGTATAGCTGTAGGTCTGAACTTCCTAGTATAGCTGTAGGTCTGAACTTCCTAGTATAGCTGTAGATCTGAACTTCCTAGTATAGCTGTAGATCTGAACTTCCTAGTATAGCTGTAGATCTGAACTTCCTAGTATAGCTGCAGGTCTGAACTTCCTAGAATTAATGTAGATGTGAACTTCCTAGTATAGCTGCAGGTCTGAACTTCCTAGTATAGCTGTAGGTCTGAACTTCCTAGTATAGCTGTAGGTCTGAACTTCCTAGTATAGCTGTAGATCTGAACTTCCTAGTATAGCTGTAGATCTGAACTTCCTAGTATAGCTGCAGGTCTGAACTTCCTAGAATTAATGTAGATGTGAACTTCCTAGTATAGCTGCAGGTCTGAACTTCCTAGTATAGCTGTAGGTCTGAACTTCCTAGTATAGCTGTAGGTCTGAACTTCCTAGTATAGCTGTAGATCTGAACTTCCTAGTATAGCTGTAATCTGAACTTCCTAGTATAGCTGCAGGTCTGAACTTCCTAGAATTAATGTAGATGTGAACTTCCTAGTATAGCTGCAGGTCTGAACTTCCTAGTATAGCTGTAGGTCTGAACTTCCTAGTATAGCTGTAGATCTGAACTTCCTAGTATAGCTGCAGGTCTGAACTTCCTAGAATTAATGTAGATGTGAACTTCCTAGTATAGCTGCAGGTCTGAACTTCCTAGTATAGCTGTAGGTCTGAACTTCCTAGTATAGCTGTAGATGTGAACTTCCTAGTATAGCTGTATGTCTAAACTTCCTAGAATTAATGTAGATGTGAACTTCCTAGTATAGCTGCATGTCTGAACTTCCTAGTATAGCTGTAGGTCTGAACTTCCTAGAATTAATGTAGATGTGAACTTCCTAGTATAGCTGTAGATCTGAACTTCCTAGTATAGCTGTAGATGTGAACTTCCTAGTATAGCTGCAGGTCTGAACTTCCTAGAATTAATGTAGATGTGAACTTCCTAGTATAGCTGCAGGTCTGAACTTCCTAGAATTAATGTAGATGTGAACTTCCTAGTATAGCTGTAGGTCTGAACTTCCTAGTATAGCTGCAGGTCTGAACTTCCTATAATTAATGTAGATGTGAACTTCCTAGTATAGCTGTAGATCTGAACTTCCTAGTATAGCTGTAGGTCTGAACTTCCTAGAATTAATGTAGATGTGAACTTCCTAGTATAGCTGTAGATCTGAACTTCCTAGTATAGCTGTAGATCTGAACTTCCTAGAATTAATGTAGATGTGAACTTCCTAGTATAGCTGCAGGTCTGAACTTCCTAGTATAGCTGTAGGTCTGAACTTCCTAGTATAGCTGTAGGTCTGAACTTCCTAGAATTAATGTAGATGTGAACTTCCTAGTATAGCTGCAGGTCTGAACTTCCTAGAATTAATGTAGATCTGAACTTCCTAGTATAGCTGTAGATCTGAACTTCCTAGTATAGCTGTAGATGTGAACTTCCTAGAATTACTGTAGATCTGAACTTCCTAGTATAGCTGTAGATGTGAACTTCCTAGTATCGCTGTAGGTCTGAACTTCCTAGTATAGCTGTAGGTCTGAACTTCCTAGTATAGCTGTAGATGTGAACTTCCTAGTATAGCTGTAGGTCTGAACTTCCTAGTATAGCTGTATGTCTGAACTTCCTAGTATAGCTGTAGATGTGAACTTCCTAGTATAGCTGTAAGTCTGAACTTCCTAGTATAGCTGTAGGTCTGAACTTCCTAGTATAGCTGTAGATGTGAACTTCCTAGTATAGCTGTAGATCTGAACTTCCTAGTATAGCTGTAGATGTGAACTTCCTAGTATAGCTGTAGATCTGAACTTCCTAGTATAGCTGCAGGTCTGAACTTCCTAGAATTAATGTAGATGTGAACTTCCTAGTATAGCTGTAGGTCTGAACTTGCTAGATTGGCCATAAGCCTGGACTTCCAAAATAAACACAGATTTGGACTTCTTAGAATAGCTGCAGGTCTGAATTTCTTAGAATAGCCGCCTGAAATTCATAGAATCATTACTGGTCTGAACTTCCTAAATTCACTGCCAGTCTAAACTTCCTAGAATACTTGCTGGCCTGAATTTCCTAGAATCACTGCAGATGTGAACTTCTAGAATCACTGCAGATGTGGACTTCTAGAATCACTGCAGATGTGGACTTCTAGAATCACTGCAGATGTGGACTTCTAGAATCACTGCAGCTGTGAACTTCTAGAATCACTGCAGATGTGGACTTCTAGAATCGCTGCAGATGTGGACTTCTAGAATCACTGTATATGTGAACTTCTAGAATCACTGCAGATGTGGACTTCTAGAATCACTGCAGATGTGGACTTCTAGAATCACTGCAGATGTGAACTTCTAGAATCACTGCAGATGTGGACTTCTAGAATCACTGCATATATGAACTTCCATAGAATAGCTGCATATATGAACTTCCTAGAATCTCGGAATGTTTGGACTTCCTAGAATCAGGGTTGGCTTTCTTCCGGGAAGAAAGGTATTTCTTCCCTTCCGTGGGAAGAAACATGGGAAAAAAGGGAAGAAACACCTTTCTTCCCGGAAGAAATGGGAGAAACTAGGAAGAAACTGGGAATAAAGTGTGATATTTTTATTGCATCACTGTCAGCAACTATAAGAGAATAATATTTACATATATACATTAGCACAATGTTCTCACAATTAGCAGTCTTCACATCAGGTAGATAAGCACACTGTTCATGTAAAAAAACAGCAGTTAATAATCAATCTCAAGATCACCTCTCAGGAGCCGGAAACAGAACACTAACTTTCCTGCAGTTTGATTTCCTAGTCTGTTGCTAATTTTACTGTGGATCTGTCCAAAGTTGGAAAATATACGCTCTACTGACGCTGAGGAAGCTGGTGCCTGTAGAAGACATACCACAAAGTCTACAAAGTCAGAATTTACACCACTGGATTTAGCTGCTTTCCACCAGGTAACTGGATCCATCCGAAGTGCTGCCTCATTGAAAAATGCAGCAGGGTATGGTGTGGATTTGGCTTGAAAGGCAATCAGCTCAGTGATGAAGGCAGGACTCTTGGACATAATAAAGTCATTAACAATCTCCAATTGCCAAGCAGATAGTTTAACACCCTGATATGCTGGATGTAGTTTGTTGTAAGCTGTAAAGTGTTCTGGTATGATTGCTTGCTTAAACCGCTTTGTGACAAGGGTCTTGTGCGCTGGTGACTGAAGATTGGGATTATCCAGAAGAGACAGCCATGTATGGCACGCTGATGCCAGAGAGGAGTAGTCTGCCTGGCAAGCATCAATAGCAGTTGCTACAGGGCGAAGCAGCTCTGCCATGTCCTTGGAATTCCTATAGATATTGATATCCTGTATCTTTTTGGCAATGGTTTGGTCAATCTCATCCTCATGGTCCTGAACAATCTTCATGTAGCTGGTTCTGTTGGCAATATAGCTGTCCAAACAGGTGAGTTGAGACTTCCATCGTGTTTCTCCAGAGAGCTGTGGTTTCTTACTTTCGGCACACTCAGACAGCCAAGCACATGGCTTATGGTGGTTGCGAAAATACTTCTGTACTTCCACAACATGCTTCATCACTGACTGTGAAGTTAGATCCAGCCCAAGTAAGTTGAGCCAGTGGGCAGAGCAGCCATACACAGTGAGGTCTGGGTCATCTTCTTGTAAGGCAGCACGCATTTTTTCCATGTTCTTAGCATTGTCAGTACATACTCCAGATACAGTGCAGTTGTAGTTTTCCCTTGCCTTTTTGATGAACTCCTGACACAACATCTTGCAATTGTCCCCTGTTTTTGACATAGATCCAGTAGGGTGGCTATCTAAAAGATAGGATTTGTTCTCAACCTGGAGGCAACTTGCAATTATAGGTTCGTTGTGGCAATTACTCCAGCCGTCTTGTACAAGAGTTGGAGTTTTTCCGCCAATGACATGCTTCATATCCTCCTGGAGTTGATCATACACAGTGTCTAGGAGTTTTCCGGCTATCTGCTTCCTGTTAGGTGGCTGATATACTGCTCGTAGTGTACTCATCATCTTTTTGTACTGTGGATGGTCAGCGGCATTGAATGGTATATTGCATGCGTAGAAGAATTTGGCAATCTCCAAGTCAATGGCATTTTTCTGGTTTAGAGATGTCTTCACAACACAACTATCCATGTCTGGTTGGATTGAGATAGCTTGTCGTTTGGTTGGTGGAGGAGATCTCCGTCTTTTTACTGACATAGGCTGCTCAGGGATCTCTTTTTCTGCTGGTAAGTGGTATGCTGCACTGCATTTCGCATAATGGAGTTTTAGACGGCAAGCTTTAGGAAGCTGCTGGTTCTCACAAAGTTTGCACCTAGCATACTCTTTTCCAGCCACTGTCACAGAAACAAAGTGTTCTGAGGTCTGCCACCCCTATACATTATGATTTAAATAGAACTGATGAGAAAAATAAATGTCAACTTGGTGATAATGGTTCCCAGTTTAACGTAAAGGCACTGTCAGTTTCTGAATTTAAATTACTTCTCTCGCTTGGTTATATAGTGAAAATGTAATCAATGGGATGCCTTTGAATAAAATGAAGCCATGGTAAAAGTTGTTTAATAAGGGGCATGCCATTGTCGTGTATTGTATTTCAATAGGAAACCCCTGAACAAAAATGAAGCCATATCACATGTTGCCACTTTTAGAAGTCAATAACCTGTCAATTGAAACATATAACAATAGCTAGTAATTATAACAGGTTGGTTGGTGTGACCCAGCTTATGGGACTTCACTATACAATCTAATTGACACCTGTCAATTGGACTTGATCAACAGATGTTATTGTTGAAGCAATATTAATCATAATATATACATTTTATCAATATTTTGCGCATATATTACTAAACAAATTGACAAAAAGGAGGTTTCTTCCATTTCTTCCCAGTAGTTGGGAAGAAACGTATTTCTTCCGTATCGGAAAAAACCACGGTTTTTTCCCTATAGGGAAGAAACCTGCCAACCCTGCCTAGAATAGATGCAGGCCTGGAGTTCCTACAATAGGTACATACTGAAATTTCTAAAATTACTGCAGGTCTAAACCTCCTAGATTCATGCAGATTTGAACTACTTGGAATCACTGCAGGTCTAAACTTCCTGACATAGAGTCATCAAAAAACTGTTACAATGTAGAAGTGTATGGGATTCTTAGTGACCTAGATTTAGTACTAACGACATTATGGTAAGCTCTCTTCTGTCTACAAGCCATTTCATTGGTCTTCTTTTTGACTTATATTTCAGCCTGTTACAATATTGGTAAAATGAATGAATCAGGGACGACTTGTAACGACTCGTATGACATAGTGACATACATGAAAGTTAAGCACAACGTAACCATGGATACCACATACTTTGACACGTAAGCACACACCCAATAATTCTAGCTCATGGAACCATAAAATGGTTAATTTCATTCAGTGTTCAAGGTGAGCTTTTGTGATCGCCTTGTGTCCGTCTTCATTCGCCATCCGTCGTCACAATTTTGCTTAAAACGACATCTCCTGAATCACTGGTCCAATCATGAAATTTCACAGCAATGATCATTGGGTGATCCCCTTTCAAGATTGCTAGGTCGCTATGTCTTAAAACTAGGTCAAATGAGTGGTCAGATTAAGTAAGCAGTTTGTATAAAAGCTGGTTTTAGCTTCCTACTTGAGTATTTGCATTATGTATGTTATTGTATGTTATATGTTATTTATATTTTGCAATAAATATTGTTTAAACCAAATGAGTGCCAAAATTTCAAAAAAGTACGTAATTACTGGCATGAATGTGATGAAATTTTGTATGGAGCATTAATAGATGACATAGTCTCTAAAGTTTGTTCAAGCCTTATCGATTCGTCAAAAAGCATGGTTGCCAGGAAATGTTTTGCTATATTTCATATAGAATCATATGGTAAATATTTAAAAATCTTCTCTGGAACCAGCTCTTCGATATTTTGTTGCATCACAAGTGGACTAATAAGGGCTGAAAAGGTGATCCTCTGGTCATAATAAATACCCCATGGTAGTGATCACATAGATCACAATAGACTACATAATTACTAGTACAACTCCTTATAAAATCTTCACATAATGCACAGAGCTTTGATATGTTGCAATGTACAGTAAAACCTGTTTTAAAGGTTACCTCTATTAAGCAAAATATGTTTTGATAACCCTTTCAGCTTTTCAACTCGGGTGAACGATCAGCTTCTTGTTGCTTGCTATTGACCGATCATTTATTGTCGTAAATGCATATAGTAGCGGCAAATTAAAATTAACTTAGACCAATCCAATGCATATTGACATAATATAATAAATGAAAGTGAGGTCATGTTTTTTGGAATACCCTGTATAGATATATATATATGATGCAATCTGTGATATATTTCAGGTTATTGTTAGTGAAATTGAACTTTACCTTGAACTCTTTCCGACTTGAGATGAGGCAGAGAACATTTCCACCTCAGTTGTTCGAAGTGAATGTAACTGTAAGTATTGGTTGTACCAAGTGTATGTAGCTGTAAGTACTGGTTGTACCAAGTGTATGTAACTGTAAGTATTGGTTGTACCAAGTGTATGTAGCTAGCTGTAAGTACTGGTTGTACCAAGTGTATGTAGATGTAAGTACTGGTTGTACCAAGTGTATGTAACTGTAAGTACTGGTTGTACCAAGTATATGTAACTGTAAGTATTGGTTGTACCAAGTGTATGTAGCTGTAAGTACTGGTTGTACCAAGTGTATGTAACTGTAAGTACTGGTTGTACCAAGTGTATGTAGCTGTAAGTACCAGTTGTTCCAAGTGTATGTAGCTGTAAGTATTGGTTGTACCAAGTGTATGTAGCTGTAAGTATTGGTTGTACCAAGTGTATGTAGCTGTAAGTACTGGTTGTACCAAGTGTATGTAGCTGTAAGTACTGGTTGTACCAAGTGTATGTAGCTGTAAGTACTGGTTGTACCAAGTGTATGTAGTTGTAAGTACTGGTTGTTCCAAGTGTATGTAGCTGTAAGTATTGGTTGTACCAAGTGTATGTAGCTATAAGTATTGGTTGTACCAAGTGTATGTAGCTGTAAGTATTGGTTGTACCAAGTGTATGTAGCTGTAAGTATTGGTTGTACCAAGTGCATGTAGCTGTAAGTACTGGTTGTACCATGTGTATGTAGCTGTAAGTACTGGTTGTACCAAGTGTATGTAACTGTAAGTACTGGTTGTACCAAGTGTATGTAGCTGTAAGTACTGGTTGTACCAAGTGTATGTAACTGTAAGTACTGGTTGTACCAAGTGTATGTAGCTGTAAGTACTGGTTGTACCAAGTGTATGTAACTGTAAGTACTGGTTGTACCAAGTGTATGTAGCTGTAAGTACTGGTTGTACCAAGTGTATGTAACTGTAAGTACTGGTTGTACCAAGTGTATGTAGCTGTAAGTACTGGTTGTACCAAGTGTATGTAACTGTAAGTACTGGTTGTACCAAGTGTATGTAGCTGTAAGTACTGGTTGTACCAAGTGTATGTAACTGTAAGTACTGGTTGTACCAAGTGTATGTAGCTGTAAGTACTGGTTGTACCAAGTGTATGTAACTGTAAGTACTGGTTGTACCAAGTGTATGTAGCTGTAAGTACTGGTTGTACCAAGTGTATGTAACTGTAAGTATTGGTTGTACCAAGTGTATGTAGCTGTAAGTATTGGTTGTACCAAGTGTATGTAGCTGTAAGTACTGGTTGTACCAAGTGTATGTAGCTGTAAATACTGGTTGTACCAAGTGTATGTAGCTGTAAGTACTGGTTGTACCAAGTGTATGTAGCTGTATGTACTGGTTGTACCAAGTGTATGTAGCTGTAAGTACTGGTTGTACCAAGTTATGTAACTGTAAGTACTGGTTGTACCAAGTGTATGTAGCTGTAAGTACTGGTTGTACCAAGTGTATGTAACTGTAAGTACTGGTTGTACCAAGTGTATGTAGCTGTAAGTACTGGTTGTACCAAGTGTATGTAGCTGTAAGTACTGGTTGTACCAAGTGTATGTAGCTGTAAGTACTGGTTGTACCAAGTGTATGTAGCTGTAAGTACTGGTTGTACCAAGTGTATGTAACTGTAAGTATTGGTTGTACCAAGTGTATGTAGCTGTAAGTACTGGTTGTACCAAGTGTATGTAGCTGTAAGTACTGGTTGTACCAAGTGTATGTAGCTGTAAGTACTGGTTGTACCAGGTGTATGTAGCTGTAAGTACTGGTTGTACCAAGTGTATGTAGCTGTAAGTACTGGTTGTACCAGGTGTATGTAACTGTAAGTACTGGTTGTACCAAGTGTATGTAGCTGTAAGTATTGGTTGTACCAAGTGTATGTAGCTGTAAGTATTGGTTGTACCAAGTGTATGTAGCTGTAAGTATTGGTTGTACCAAGTGTATGTAGCTGTAAGTATTGGTTGTACCAAGTGTATGTAGCTGTAAGTATTGGTTGTACCAAGTGTATGTAGCTGTAAGTATTGGTTGTACCAAGTGTATGTAGCTGTAAGTATTGGTTGTACCAAGTGTATGTAGCTGTAAGTATTGGTTGTACCAAGTGTATGTAGCTGTAAGTACCAGTTGTTGGATTATTGTACCTCATCATGCATCCGTGGCTGAGTGGTTACGGTTGTTGACTTCAAATCACTTGCCCCTTAGCGCCACAGGGATTCGGCACGTTTGGGGGTACTAGTATATATATTTAAGTACAGGGATTCTACTCTGTGGGATGTCAGATTTCGCATCGATCAGTAAAATGTGAAACAATTTTGTACAAAGCTGTCCAAATATAACGCCTATCCCGAGTCTTTATATTGTTCTTCAAATAAAACACAACTTTAAGCTGCATGCATGTATACTTTGCAAACAATTGCCACAGACATTGGCCATAGCAGGCCAACATTTCTAAAGCGGCGCAATTCGCGTTGAAACGAGCGTTCTGATTGGATTATGATTATTCTTTATATAAAAATACCCATCTTGTTATATTCTAATAATCCAATCAGAACGCTCGTTTCAACGCGAATTGCGCCGCTTTAGAAATTTTCAAAACAAATTGAAAATGCTACGAAATCTCTTTTTGACGTACATTTTTGCCGAATAAACCTACACGTTAGTGGAAACACATTTTATTGATAATGTTATTCACAGTTAAAACTCTCCCCGTCGAAGATTTCTTTTTGTTGCTGACAGAACCCGTGTCCTAGTATGGAAATGTGACCTGCTATGGCCAATGTCTGTGGCAATTGTTTGCAAAGTATACATGCATGCAGCTTAAAGTTGTGTTTTATTTGAAGAACAATATAGAGACTCGGGATAGACGTTATATTTGGACAGCTTTGTACAAAATTGTTTCAGATAGGGCCATTTTACTGATTGATGCGAAATCTGACATCCCACAGAGTAGAATCCCTGTACTTAAATATATATACTAGTACCCCCAAACGTGCCGAATCCCTGTGCTCAGCGCAGTAGGTTCGAATCCCAATGTTTGTGTCAATTTCTTTCATGTGCGGAAGATAACCAGCTGGCTTGTGGAAGGTTGGTGGTTCTACCTAGTACTGCCTGAAGGTGCACTCGGGGGATCTTCCTCCACCTATTGCCGCTGGAGAATCACTATATAACTTATTTGTTGTACACTGCTATATAATACTCCCAAATATCACAGGCCCAAATGTCATACACATTAACATTGTGGGATAAATATTATTTTGACACGTCAGTCTGACTTACTTGTTGTTTCCGATCGATAACTTGAGACCAGTCTGTAAGCTGCGTAGGTTTGCACAATTATTTTCACATTATCTTTCACCACTAATGTCGCATAAAAGCGACTTTGCAAAAAGCAGAGAACCCGATCAGACAGAACAGAATGTGCCGTCTGATCAGGCTGTATACTGATTGCTCTTCAGACAATGCAGCTGAAGCATCTGTCAGAAAAGCAAACAACATAGATCCTGAGGTGTTACGTTGCCGCTGATCTGGATCTATGTTGTTTGCACATGCTCTGTATTTATTCGGCGCTGAAAGAGTTAACAAGTACATTCATCCTCATGCAAAACTCAGAATTATTTACAGATCAATTTTAATGATGAGAACAAGGATGGGCAGATGTTAGTTACCTTGGAAACAGACTTTCTGGAACAAGATATTAAAGGAACATCAACTAATGCTGGTAAGCTACGTGTTAGAAGTATGAACATCAACTAATGATTCCAGTGTTAGCAGATTCGATCGGCTGTCTGTCCCATGTGGCGTCCGTGGCCCAGTGGTAGAGCGTCCGTGGTCTAGTGGTAGAGCGTCCGTGGTCTAGTGGTAGAGCGTCCGTGGTCTAGTGGTAGAGCGTCCGTGGTCTAGTGGTAGAGCATCCGTGGCCTAATGGTAGAGCGTCCATGGTCTAGTGGTAGAGCGTCCGTGGTCTAGTGGTAGAGCATCCGTGGTCTAGTGGTAGAGCGTCCGTGGTCTAGTGGTAGAGCGTCCGTGGTCTAGTGGTAGAGCGTCCGTGGTCTAGTGGTAGAGCGTCCGTGGTCTAGTGGTAGAGCGTCCGTGGTCTAGTGGTAAAGCGTCCGTGGTCTAGTGGTAGAGCGTCCGTGGTCTAGTGGTAGAGCGTCCGTGGTCTAGTGGTAGAGCGTCCGTGGTCCAGTGGTAGAGCGTCCATGGTCTAGTGGTAGAGCGTCCGTGGTCTAGTGGTAGAGCGTCCGTGGTTTAGTGGTAGAGCGTCCGTGGTCTAGTGGTGGAGCGTCCGTGGTCTAGTGGTAGAGCGTCCGTGGTCTAGTGGTAGAGCGTCCGTGGTCTAGTGGTAGAGCGTCCGTGGTCTAGTGGTAGAGCGTCCGTGGTCTAGTGGTAGAGCGTCCGTGGTCTAGTGGTAGAGCGTCCGTGGTCCAGTGGTAGAGCGTCCGTGGTCTAGTGGTAGAGCGTCCATGGTCCAGTGGTAGAGCGTCCGTGGTCTAGTGGTAGAGCGTCCGTGGTCCAGTGGTAGAGCGTCCGTGGTCTAGTGGTAGAGCGTCAGATTTGGAATCGAGCGGTCCTGGATTCGCTACTCGGTCAGGCCACGTATGTAATGTCATTGAGCAAGGCACCTCACACACATTGCTTAGTACTGGTTAACCACTTAGGTCGGCTAAGCCTGCCCAGGAAAACATGTCTAGGTCCCTGCAAGGGGTTTGACATTAATGGAACATACATACATACTAATAAAATCAACAGTCTTTCTGACAGGATCTCGTGTCGGTGCTGTACACCATGCACGTAAAAGAACCAGAGGAGATGCTGGAATGTGTCTCTATCTGTATCAATGCATTGTCCTCCAAAATCTCTTCAGGAGGCGTCGCTCATATGGGAAACTGGTAACGATGATAAATAAACATAAAGGAGTTATTGTTTTTGGATGCGCATGTCTGTCTTTGTGTTCACAGGATAACAGGATAAGTTGTGTATGCATTTTGATGGTACGTTATGGATATATAGAGAGCTATATTTATAGATGCCCAGGGTGTACGTTATATAACTGTACAGTTGTTCTACAGTAAGTCTATTGTTGATGCTATATTTATAGATGTCCAGGATGTATGTTATATAACTGTACAGTTGTTCTATAGTAAGTTTGTTGTTCCTATTTATAGATGCCCAAAAAACACACAAAACCAAAACCCAAAAAACACACAAAACAAAACCAACAAAACACACAAAAACAAAAAACAAACAAAACACACAAAACAAAACCAAAAAACACACAAAACAAAACCAAAAAACACACAAAACAAAACCCAACAAAACACACACAAAACAAAAACCAAAAAAACACACAAAACCAAAACCCAAAAAAACACACCAAACAAAAAACAAACAAAACACACAAAAACAAAAAACAAAAAAACACACAAAACCAAAACCCAAAAAACACACAAAAACAAAAAACAAACAAAACACACAAAACAAAAAACAAAACCAGGATGTATGTTATATAACTGTACAGTTGTTCTACAGTAAGTTTGTTGTTGCTATTTATAGATGTCCAGGATGTACATTATATAACTGTACAGTTGTACTATAGTAAGTTTGTTGTTGTTGCTATTTATAGATGCCCAGGGTGTAGTTATATAACTGTACAGTTGTTCTAAGTAAGTTTTGTTGTGCTATTTATAGATGCCCAGGTGTATGTTATATAACTGTACAGTTGTTCTATAGTAAGTTTGTTGTTCTATTTATAGATGCCAGGATGTATGTTATATAACTGTACAGTTGTTCTATAGTAAGTTTGTTGTTGCTATTATAGATGTCCAGGGTGTATTATATAACTGTACAGTTGTCTATAGTAAGTTTGTTGTTGTTGCTATTATAGATGCCAGGGAAAAACACACAAAACAAAACCAAAAAAACACACAAAACAAAACCAAAAAAACACACAAAACTATTTATAGATGCCAGGTGTATTATATAACTGTACAGTTGTCAAGTAAGTTTTGTTGTCAAAACCCATGTACATTATATAACTGTACAGTTGTTCTATAGTAAGTTTGTTGTTGTTGCTATTTATAGATGCCCAGGATGTATGTTATATAACTGTACAGTTGTTCTATAGTATGTTTATTGTTGCTATTTATAGATGCCCAGGTTAGCCAGAAGGCGACGTATGTTATATTTGATAGTTTTGTCCTGCTCATCACGATATTATCAATAATGCTGTGCAGCAGATCTGTGGTACGAGCCCAGAAACTTCGGAGGGTCAGTATGTCTTTAAAGTATAACCTCCACTAATGGTCAACTCTATTTAAACGGTCACCTCCAATAAACGAGCCAGTTCATTTCCTCCTGAGAGATTTTCCTATTTATTGGACCTCTATTTGACGGTCACCTCTCTGTCCCGGTCAACGGATGGTCTAAAACGGCCAGAATAGGATCAATATACCAAGAAAAAGTAATTTTCCACTAGAAACAACCATTTACCACTGACTAGAAACGACCATTTTCCACTAGAAACAACCATTTTCCACTAGAAACAACCATTTACCACTAGAAACGACCATTTTCCACTAGAAACAACCATTTACCACTGACTAGAAATGCCCATTTTCCACTACAAACAACCATTTACCACTAGAAACAACCATTTCCCACTAGAAACAACCATTTTCCACTACAAACAACCATTTACCACTAGAAACAACCATTTTCCACTACAAACAACCATTTACCACTAGAAACAACCATTTTCCACTAGAAACAACCATTTACCACTGACTAGAAACGACCATTTTCCACTAGAAACAACCATTTTCCACTAGAAACAACCATTTTCCACTAGAAACGACCATTTACCACTGACTAGAAACAACCATTTACCACTGACTAGAAACAACCATTTACCACTAGAAACGACCATTTTCCACTAGAAACAACCATTTACCACTAGAAACAACCATTTCCCACTAGAAACAACCATTTTCCACTAGAAACAACCATTTACCACTGACTAGAAACAACCATTTTCCACTAGAAACAACCATTTCCCACTTGAAACAACCATTTTCCACTAGAAACAACCATTTACCACTGACTAGAAACAACCATTTTCCACTAGAAACAACCATTTCCCACTAGAAACAACCATTTTCCACTAGAAACAACCATTTTCCACTAGAAACGACCATTTTCCACTGACTAGAAACAACCATTTACCACTAGAAACAACCATTTCCCACTAGAAACTACCATTTTTCACTAGAAACGACCATTTTCCACTAGAAACAACCATTTCCCACTAGAAACGACCATTTTCCACTAGAAACAACCATTTACCACTGACTAGAAACGACCATTTTCCACTAGAAACAACCATTTCCCACTAGAAACAACCATTTTCCACTAGAAACAACCATTTTCCACTAGAAACAACCATTTTCCACTAGAAACGACCATTTTCCACTAGAAACAACCATTTTCCACTAGAAACAACCATTTTCCACTAGAAACAACCATTTACCACTGACTAGAAACGACCATTTTCCACTAGAAACAACCATTTTCCACTAGAAACGACCATTTTCCACTAGAAACAACCATTTTCCACTAGAAACGACCATTTTCCACTAGAAACAACCATTTACCACTGACTAAAACGACCATTTCCCACTAGAAACAACCATTTTCCACTAGAAACAACCATTTTCCACTAGAAACGACCATTTCCCACTGATTAGAAACAACCATTTACCACTAGAAACGACCATTTTCCACTGACTAGAAACAACCATTTACCACTAGAAACGACCATTTTCCACTAGAAACAACCATTTACCACTGACTAGAAACGACCATTTACCACTAGAAACAACCATTTTCCACTAGAAACAACCATTTACCACTAGAAACAACCATTTCCCACTAGAAACGACCATTTTCCACTAGAAACAACCATTTACCACTAGAAACGACCATTTTCCACTAGAAACAACCATTTACCACTGACTAGACACAACCATTTACCACTAGAAACAACCATTTTCCACTAGAAACAACCATTTCCCACTAGAAACGACCATTTTCCACTAGAAACAACCATTTACCACTAGAAACGACCATTTTCCACTAGAAACAACCATTTACCACTGACTAGACACAACCATTTACCACTAGAAACAACCATTTTCCACTAGAAACAACCATTTCCCACTAGAAACGACCATTTTCCACTAGAAACAACCATTTACCACTAGAAACGACCATTTTCCACTAGAAACAACCATTTACCACTGACTAGACACAACCATTTACCACTAGAAACAACCATTTTCCACTAGAAACAACCATTTTCCACTAGAAACAACCATTTTCCATTAGAAACAACCATTTACCACTAGAAACAACCATTTCCCACTAGAAACGACCATTTTCCACTAGAAACAACCATTTACCACTAGAAACGACCATTTTCCACTAGAAACAACCATTTACCACTGACTAGACACAACCATTTACCACTAGAAACAACCATTTACCACTAGAAACGACCATTTTCCACTGACTAGAAACAACCTTTTACCACTAGAAACAACCATTTTCCACTAGAAACAACCATTTACCACTAGAAACAACCATTTACCACTAGAAACAACCATTTTCCACTAGAAACAACCATTTACCACTAGAAACGACCATTTTTCACTAGAAACAACCATTTACCACTAGAAACGACCATTTTCCACTAGAAACAACCATTTACCACTGACTAGACACAACCATTTACCACTAGAAACAACCATTTTCCACTAGAAACAACCATTTTCCACTAGAAACAACCATTTTCACTAGAAACAACCATTTTCCATTAGAAACAACCATTTACCACTAGAAACAACCATTTCCCACTAGAAACGACCATTTTCCACTAGAAACAACCATTTTCCACTAGAAACAACCATTTACCACTGACTAGACACAACCATTTACCACTAGAAACAACCATTTACCACTAGAAACGACCATTTTCCACTGACTAGAAACAACCATTTACCACTAGAAACGACCATTTTCCACTAGAAACAACCATTTACCACTGACTAGAAACAACCATTTACCACTAGAAACAACCATTTTCCACTAGAAACAACCATTTACCACTAGAAACAACCATTTCCCACTAGAAACGACCATTTTCCACTAGAAACAACCATTTACCACTAGAAACGACCATTTTCCACTAGAAACAACCATTTACCACTGACTAGACACAACCATTTACCACTAGAAACAACCATTTTCCACTAGAAACAACCATTTCCCACTAGAAACGACCATTTTCCACTAGAAACAACCATTTACCACTAGAAACGACCATTTTCCACTAGAAACAACCATTTACCACTGACTAGACACAACCATTTACCACTAGACACAACCATTTTCCACTAGAAACAACCATTTTCCACTAGAAACAACCATTTTCCACTAGAAATGACCATTTTCCACTAGAAACGACCATTTTCCACTAGAAACGACCATTTTCCACTAGAAATGAGCATTTTCCACTAGAAACGACCATTCTCCACTAGAAACGACCATTTTCCACTAGAAACGACCATTTTCCACTAGAAATGACCATGTTGCACTAGAAATGACCATTTTCCACTAGAAACGACCATTTTCCACTAGAAACGACCATTTTCCACTAGAAATGACCATTTTCGACTAGAAATGACCATTTCCCACTAGAAACGACCATTTTGCACTAGAAATGACCATTTTTCACTAGAAATGACTATTTTGCACTAGAAACGACCATTTTCCACTAGAAACGACCATTTTGCACTAGAAACGACCATTTTCCACTAGAAACGACCATTTTCCACTAGAAATGACCATTTTCCACTAGAAACGACCATTTTCCACTAGAAATGACCATTTCCCACTAGAAACGACCATTTTCCACTAGAAATGACCATTTTCCACTAGAAATGACCATTCTCCACTAGAAGCGACCATTTTCCACTAGAAACGACCATTTTGCACTAGAAATGGCCATTTTTCACTAGAAATGACCATTTTCCACTAGAAACGACCATTTTGCACTAGAAATTTCTATTTTCCACTAGAAATGACCATTTTCCACTAGAAACGACCATTTTCCACCAGAAATGAGCATTTTCGCCAATTAAATAAACACGATATATCTACACCGGAAGCTATGCAAATTACCATAACATTTTATTTTTCAAGAAAACAGGACTCGTGGTCGGCAGATTATATGCTCAATTACTGGATCAACAGCCAAATAGTCAGTTTACTTTAAACCTGAGACCGTTTGATCCATTGAAAGAAAAACATAATTATATTTTCACACGTTGAATCGCTTGTTCCTAAATCAATGACGCATCAATTCCACTTTATATAGTAAGCTTTGTAAAATTGGTTACACCACAAGTAAAATTATGTAAACAAATGTTTCTTTATTAAAAGGAAATGGTTTCTTTTAAGGTTTTTTAACAGTGTCCTTATTGCCTTCGTTAATCGATTCTTTTATTTTATTCAAGTTCAAGAGATTTACATTATTGGGTAATGTGGGTAATTATTCTGTTTTAGCTTTAAGAGTTGATGGTTCGAGGCTTCATTTGATTCGTTTCTATTTATTATTAGCTACTGCAAATCAAGAAATTATAAATTATTGGTTTGGTTGTTATTGCACACATGTCTATACGGAAAGTACATACAGTTTAATGATCGGGTAAATTATATTGAGCCTCGATTCTAGTAAAAGCTCCAGGAAAGTGGCAAACCTGTAGGACCCATATACAGTCAGGAGAGTTTGGTCCCAGTAGGAACCAGATACAGTCAGGAGAGTTTGGTCCCAGTAGGACCCAGATACAGTCAGGAGAGTTTGGTCCCAGTAGGACCCATATACAGTCAGGAGAGTTTGGTCCCAGTAGGACCCAGATACAGTCAGGAGAGTTTGGTCCCAGTAGGACCCAGATACAGTCAGGAGAGTTTGGTCCCAGTAGGAACCAGATACAGTCAGGAGAGTTTGGTCACAGTAGGACCCAGATACAGTCAGGAGAGTTTGGTCTCAGTAGGACCCAGATACAGTCAGGAGAGTTTGGTCACAGTAGGACCCAGATACAGTCAGGAGAGTTTGGTCCCAGTAGGAACCAGATACAGTCAGGAGAGTTTGGTCACAGTAGGACCCAGATACAGTCAGGAGAGTTTGGTCCCAGTAGGAACCAGATACAGTCAGGATACAGGAGAAAACATGAGATCATGGAGGACTGAGGAAACACGAGATCATGGAGGACTATGACAATAACCTGTGAATAAACTATAAATAACACAAACACACATATATACACCATAAATATAAAGATTTAGTCAAGTTGAGTTATCAAACGTGAGTTTCCTCCGTTAACAGGTCATCTCCAGTAAGCAGCCAAAAATGGCCTTTCCCCTCACTGGTTGCTTAAGAGAGGTTTTACTGTAGTTTGTGCTTTGTACCTATATTTATTTGCTGTTGTTTTATACTCAAGACATTTCCCCGCTGTAGGTTCGAATCCCACTGGAGGTATGGAATTGTTCTATGTGAGGAATGCATCTGGCTTGCAGAAGGTCAGTTGTTGTATCCAGGTGCCAGTATTTACCCAGGGTCTTCCTCCACCAATAATGGCTGGAGAGTCCATATATCACCTAAGTAATTACTGCAACTTTAATCTGGAATCGGAACCCAACTGATATCACTAATCGATTCGGCATCGATGATATCACTAATCGATTCGGCATCGATGATATCACTAATCGATTTGGCATCGATGATATCACTAATCGATTCGGCATCGATGATATCACTAATCGATTCGGCATCGATGATATCACTAATCGATTCGGCATCGATGATATCACTAATCGATTCGGCATCGATGATATCACTAATCGATTCGGCATCGATGATATCACTAATCGATTTGGCATCGATGATATCAATTAATGATTGGATATAATCGGAATCCATCTTTGAAATAGGACGCATGTTAACGTACCGGTATACATTCCATAGTCTCCAATAACGTACCGGTATACATTCCATAGTCTCCAATAACGTACCGGTATACATTCCATAGTCTCCAATAACGTACCGGTATACATTCCATAGTCTCCAATAACGTACCGGTATACATTCCATAGTCTCCAATAATGTACCGGTATACATTCCATAGTCTCCAATAACGTACCGGTATACATTCCATAGTCTCCAATAACGTACCGGTAAACATTCCATAGTCTCCAATAACGTACCGGTATACATTCCATAGTCTCCAATAACGTACCGGTATACATTCCATAGTCTCCAATAACCTACCGGTATACATTCCATAGTCTCCAATAACGTACCGGTATACATTCCATAGTCTCCAATAACGTACCGGTATACATTCCATAGTCTCCAATAACCTACCGGTATACATTCCATAGTCTCCAATAACCTACCGGTATACATTCCATAGTCTCCAATAACGTACTGGTATACATTCCATAGTCTCCAATAACCTACCGGTATACATTCCATAGTCTCCAATAACGTACTGGTATACATTCCATAGTCTCCAATAACGTACCGGTATACATTCCATAGTCTCCAATAACGTACCGGTATACATTCCATAGTCTCCAATAACCTACCGGTATACATTCCATAGTCTCCAATAACGTACTGGTATACATTCCATAGTCTCCAAACTGATAGAAATAGTCCATGTACCCTTCACAAATGAATAAAATATTATGGAATACTTGGTCTAGTGGTGGTCTTGTACTGATAGCCAGATGGTCTGGAGATTGTTGCCTACTTATTGATTGTCTACTAATGGCCATTATGTGATGGCTAATGAATATAGGCCTGATTTCATTCCCTGTTCTCATGTTGTTGCAAATCTGCTTCCTGAGAATATGAAAATAAACGGAAATTGAATATGCAGAACTTCATAGTGACCAGTAGTATTTTATCAGAGAGTCAGATACCTTAGTGGCCAAAATACCATGCTGACTTCTCAAAATACCAACAAACCAAATATGACATCATATTGAAGTGGGTGGGGTAAAAATACCTCGCCAAATTATTTTAATCATTAATGCACTGGTAAGCTGCTACATAAATTCAATAACTGTGAATTAACTTCAAGACTGTAGACTGAAATCACAGCATTCCGAATTGTCATGAAAAGTGAATCGATAACTTTATTGGCATAGGCTTTATGACAGAGCATGCAAATGATCTAAAGACTGCAGCGTCGGCTAGACTGGCAATAATTTCTTGAAACCAAACAATTTCCAGACCGACGGTTTTGTCAACCATGTGTAAAGGTAGAGGACCGCAGCGAAAGTTATCCTTTTTGTTTTCGTTAGAACAGGATTGCCTCCCTTGCTGTGATAGACCAAATTACCCTAACGCGACTACCAAAAACTACAACTACTGGAAAGTATTCATTGACTATCGATAGTCGGCGACTGGAAGCTTACCTACGATATGGCGAGTCAACTTAATTATCATCACATAACGAACAAATGCTTAACTAAATTATTGAGCATTCATTTGAAACAAATCTTTTATCTGGAAAGTAACGAGATGATGGACATGGCTTTCTGTGTTCTATTTGTTACTTCTGTGTTGTAGGAGGTTAATGAATTCTTCAAGAAACGACGAGGCAAGTCTCTATCGGTGTCAGATCAGTGTGAGTTCCTCAACCTTTGGTATGTGACCATCATTATCAATGATATCCTCACCATCTTTGGAACAGCATACAAAATACAACTTGAAACCAGGGTATGTTCTAACCTTTCTCAATTGCCATCTTTGGAACCTCGATCAAAATACAACATGAAACCAGGATATGTTTTAACCTTTCTCAATCGCCATCTTTGGAACAGCATATATTATACACAGTCATTGTTAAATGATATAAAGTATGCACGTTGCTACACCTGAAAGTTGTGACAATACATGCACAACAGGAACAGGATGGTATAACATAGATACTGTTCACAGGACGGTATAACATAGATACTGTTTGCAGGACGGTATAACATAGATACTGTTCGCAGGACGGTATAACATAGATACTGTTCACAGGACGGTATAACATAGATACTGTTCGCAGGACGGTATAACATAGATACTGTTTGCAGGACGGTATAACATAGATACTGTACGCAGGACGGTATAACATAGATACTGTACGCAGGACGGTATAACATAGATACTGTACGCAGGACGGTATAACATAGATACTGTACGCAGGACGGTATAACATAGATACTGTTCACAGGACGGTATAACATAGATACTGTTTGCAGGACGGTATAACATAGATACTGTACGCAGGACGGTATAACATAGATACTGTTCACAGGACGGTATAACATAGATACTGTTTGCAGGACGGTATAACATAGATACTGTACGCAGGACGGTATAACATAGATACTGTTTGCAGGACGGTATAACATAGATACTGTTTGCAGGACGGTATAGCATAGATACTGTTTGCAGGATGGTATAACATAGATACTGTTCACAGGACGGTATAACATAGATACTGTACGCAGGACGGTATAACATAGATACTGTTCACAGGAGGGTATAACATAGATACTGTTCGCAGGACGGTATAACATAGATACTGTACGCAGGACGGTATAACATAGATACTGTTCACAGGAGGGTATAACATAGATACTGTTCGCAGGACGGTATAACATAGATACTGTTTGCAGGACGGTATAACATAGATACTGTTTGCAGGACGGTATAACATAGATACTGTTTGCAGGACGGTATAACATAGATACTGTTTGCAGGACGGTATAACATAGATACTGTTTGCAGGACGGTATAACATAGATACTGTTTGCAGGACGGTATAACATAGATACTGTACGCAGGACGGTATAACATAGATACTGTTTGCAGGACGGTATAACATAGATACTGTACGCAGGACGGTATAACATAGATACTGTTTGCAGGAGGGTATAACATAGATACTGTTTGCAGGACGGTATAACATAGATACTGTACGCAGGACGGTATAACATAGATACTGTTTGCAGGACGGTATAACATAGATACTGTACGCAGGACGGTATAACATAGATACTGTTTGCAGGACGGTATAACATAGATACTGTACGCAGGACGGTATAACATAGATACTGTACGCAGGACGGTATAACATAGATACTGTTCGCTCATAATGAAGCTATGTATTTTATATGTTCCCCATTTCTGGAGACTGGAATGCTAGATTTACAGTCAAGCTTGTATTAAGAGACTACCACCAAAGGAAAGGGCAAAGAATGGTCTATTAGCAGGAATGGTCCCTTAATATAGACTAATTTGTTCCTTAATAATACAACCAGGAATTGATAAATGGTATCCGTACCATTTACTCCACAACAGACGGGGGACAATTACTCATTTTATCTCCATACTGCTGATAAGCAATAGGCACACTGTACTACATACTCAATAATCATTATGTATGAGAATACAGTCAAACTTGTCTTAAGTAGTGAACCAAGGGAATCACAAAGTGGTTGCTTATCGTTATGTCTACAATACCGGTATATTAAATACAATGCGACCTGTGGATTTTAACTGATTGTAAATTTGATCTGTTTGTTTACACCTGGGACTGAGATCAATTAACGTTGGCAATGATGTCCAATATAACACATAACAAACACTGCTAGATTGCTTCCTATAAACAAGCTTGCATGATTCTATGACTGGCTATCAATTTTACATGTAGGCACTAAGATAATTGGTAAACCAATCTGATCAATTTAGTCACGACCACAATGACCCGAGTAATTTTCCGTAAATAGCTTTGGGATATTCCAATTTCCAGGCAATTGATTTTGTATTAGTCAATTTTCGCACATATTTTCGACAATGGGTAAATTGGCAATTGCTAGTTCAGGCTACGATCTTAGCACTTACCTGTATTTGAACACTGATTGTCATAAATTGGTGTCTTCTGTCATACAACATTGATAATTTGCATGTGTGTGTGTTTTACATTTATTTATCGTTGCTACCGGTTGTCCAGATGAGCGACTCCTCCTGAAGAGATTAGATTTTGGAGGATAGTGCAATGATACAGACAGAGACCCATTCCAGAGTCTCCTCTGACAGTAACCATCGGATAGGGATGGCTTCTATGTATGTATTTGTATTTTGTAGAATATGAAGAGTTCTTCGAGCAACTATGACTATTGTGGATTGATGTTGGGTACCGGTAGCCTGCTGGCGTGGCTCGGAGTACTTCGATATATAGGATACTTCCAGCAGTTCAATGTAAGTTATCTGTTAAACATATGCTGGGTACCGGTAGCCTGCTGGCATGGCTCGGAGTACTTCTATATATAGGATACTTCCAGCAGTTCAATGTAAGTTATACCGGGTACCGGTAGCCTGCTGGCATGGCTCGGAGTACTTCAATATATAGGATACTTCCAGCAGTTCAATGTAAGTTATACCGGGTACCGATAGCTTGCTGGCATGGCTCGGAGTACTTCTATATATAGGATACTTACAGCAGTTCAATGTAAGTTGTACCGATAGAGAATAGATTGATTTTATACTTTCTGTCCATCTGTAGTTTTGATTTGAACAGTTCTAGCATGTTCTATAATGTTGTAATTTGATCCATCCACTGTTCCTTTCAATAACCAGGCAAGATTCACAAGCAGATCCAGGTCAGGGCAGACACATAAAACGGGCTACAATTGAATATCCCCTCCCCCTTTGAATATGTTCTAAAAATACAGCCAGGCTGGATGCTTGATTGTTTTAATACTGCAAGTTATAAAATCAAATGCTAAAATAATTCCTATTTATTTTTTATATGTATTTTTGTATTGTGTTTATGATATCAATATCTAATATGGTAGCAAAACATCCATCATTAGAGGCAATGTTAAATTAGCCACGTGACCGGTGTATTACAATATGTACAACATTTACAGAGTCATGTCACTGGTGTTCTGGTCTTGTATAATAAATACGTCATGTCACTGGTGTTCTGGTCTTGTTATAATAAATACGTAATGTCACTGGTGTTCTGGTCTTGTTATAATAAATACGTAATGTCACTGGTGTTCTGGTCTTGTATAATAAATACGTAATGTCACTGGTGTTCTGGTCTTGTATAACAAATACGTAATGTCACTGGTGTTCTGGTCTTGTATAATAAATACGTCATGTCACTGGTGTTCTGGTCTTGTTATAATAAATACGTCATGTCACTGGTGTTCTGGTCTTGTATAACAAGTACGTCATGTCACTGGTGTTCTGGTCTTGTGTAATAAATACGTAATGTCATTGGTGTTCTGGTCTTGTATAATAAATATGTCATGTCACTGGTGTTCTGGTCTTGTGTAATAAATACGTAATGTCACTGGTGTTCTGGTCTTGTTATAATAAATACGTAATGTCACTGGTGTTCTGGTCTTGTTATAATAAATACGTCATGTCACTGGTGTTCTGGTCTTGTGTAATAAATACGTAATGTCATTGGTGTTCTGGTCTTGTGTAATAAATACGTCATGTCACTGGTGTTCTGGTCTTGTTATAATAAATACGTAATGTCACTGGTGTTCTGGTCTTGTGTAATAAATACGTAATGTCACTGGTGTTCTGGTCTTGTTATAATAAATACGTAATGTCACTGGTGTTCTGGTCTTGTTATAATAAATACGTAATGTCATTGGTGTTCTGGTCTTGTGTAATAAATACGTCATGTCATTGGTGTTCTGGTCTTGTTATAATAAATACGTAATGTCACTGGTGTTCTGGTCTTGTATAATAAATACGTCATGTCACTGGTGTTCTGGTCTTGTGTAATAAATACGTAATGTCACTGGTGTTCTGGTCTTGTATAATAAATACGTCATGTCACTGGTGTTCTGGTCTTGTGTAATAAATACGTCATGTCATTGGTGTTCTGGTCTTGTTATAATAAATACGTAATGTCACTGGTGTTCTGGTCTTGTTATAATAAATACGTAATGTCACTGGTGTTCTGGTCTTGTTATAATAAATACGTAATGTCACTGGTGTTCTGGTCTTGTGTAATAAATACGTCATGTCACTGGTGTTCTGGTCTTGTGTAATAAATACGTCATGTCACTGGTGTTCTGGTCTTGTGTAATAAATACGTCATGTCACTGGTGTTCTGGTCTTGTGTAATAAATACGTAATGTCATGGTGTTCTGGTCTTGTATAATAAATACGTAATGTCACTGGTGTTCTGGTCTTGTATAATAAATAGTAATGTCACTGGTGTTCTGGTCTTTAAATACGTCATGTCACTGGTGTTCTGGTCTTGTGTAATAAATACGTAATGTCACTGGTGTTCTGGTCTTGTGTAATAAATACGTCATGTCACTGGTGTTCTGGTCTTGTGTAATAAATACGTCATGTCACTGGTGTTCTGGTCTTGTGTAATAAATACGTCATGTCATTGGTGTTCTGGTCTTGTGTAATAAATACGTAATGTCACTGGTGTTCTGGTCTTGTGTAATAAATACGTAATGTCACTGGTGTTCTGGTCTTGTGTAATAAATATGTCATGTCACTGGTGTTCTGGTCTTGTTATAATAAATACGTAATGTCATTGGTGTTCTGGTCTTGTATAACAAATACGTAATGTCACTGGTGTTCTGGTCTTGTTATAATAAATACGTAATGTCACTGGTGTTCTGGTCTTGTTATAATAAATACGTAATGTCACTGGTGTTCTGGTCTTTTTATAATAAATACGTAATGTCACTGGTGTTCTGGTCTTGTTATAATAAATACGTAATGTCATTGGTGTTCTGGTCTTGTATAACAAATACGTAATGTCACTGGTGTTCTGGTCTTGTTATAATAAATACGTAATGTCACTGGTGTTCTGGTCTTGTTATAATAAATACGTAATGTCACTGGTGTTCTGGTCTTTTTATAATAAATACGTAATGTCACTGGTGTTCTGGTCTTGTTATAATAAATACGTAATGTCACTGTGGTGTTCTCGTCTTGTGTAATAAATACGTAATGTCACTGGTGTTCTGGTCTTGTATAATAAATACGTAATGTCACTGGTGTTCTGGTCTTGTATAATAAATACGTAATGTCACTGGTGTTCTGGTCTTGTGTAATAAATACGTCATGTCACTGGTGTTCTGGTCTTGTGTAATAAATACGTCATGTCACTGGTGTTCTGGTCTTGTGTAATAAATACGTCATGTCACTGGTGTTCTGGTCTTGTGTAATAAATACGTAATGTCACTGGTGTTCTGGTCTTGTGTAATAAATACGTCATGTCACTGGTGTTCTGGTCTTGTATAATAAATACGTAATGTCACTGGTGTTCTGGTCTTGTATAATAAATACGTAATGTCACTGGTGTTCTGGTCTTGTGTAATAAATACGTATGTCACTGGTGTTCTGGTCTTGTTAATAAATACGTAATGTCACTGGTGTTCTGGTCTTGTTAATAAATACGTAATGTCACTGGTGTTCTGGTCTTGTGTAATAAATACGTAATGTCACTGGTGTTCTGGTCTTGTGTAATAAATACGTAATGTCACTGGTGTTCTGGTCTTGTGTAATAAATACGTAATGTCACTGGTGTTCTGGTCTTGTATAATAAATACGTAATGTCACTGGTGTTCTGGTCTTGTATAATAAATACGTAATGTCACTGGTGTTCTGGTCTTGTATAATAAATACGTAATGTCACTGGTGTTCTGGTCTTGTATAATAAATACGTAATGTCACTGGTGTTCTGGTCTTGTGTAATAAATACGTAATGTCACTGGTGTTCTGGTCTTGTATAATAAATACGTAATGTCACTGGTGTTCTGGTCTTGTTATAATAAATATGTAATGTCACTGGTGTTCTGGTCTTGTTATAACAAATACGTCATGTCACTGGTGTTCTGGTCTTGTGTAATAAATACGTAATGTCACTGGTGTTCTGGTCTTGTGTAATAAATACGTAATGTCACTGGTGTTCTGGTCTTGTGTAATAAATACGTAATGTCATTGGTGTTCTGGTCTTGTGTAATAAATACGTCATGTCACTGGTGTTCTGGTCTTGTTATAATAAATACGTAATGTCATTGGTGTTCTGGTCTTGTATAATAAATACGTAATGTCACTGGTGTTCTGGTCTTGTGTAATAAATACGTAATGTCACTGGTGTTCTGGTCTTGTATAATAAATACGTAATGTCACTGGTGTTCTGGTCTTGTATAATAAATACGTAATGTCACTGGTGTTCTGGTCTTGTATAATAAATACGTAATGTCACTGGTGTTCTGGTCTTGTGTAATAAATACGTAATGTCACTGGTGTTCTGGTCTTGTATAATAAATACGTAATGTCACTGGTGTTCTGGTCTTGTATAATAAATACGTAATGTCACTGGTGTTCTGGTCTTGTATAATAAATACGTAATGTCACTGGTGTTCTGGTCTTGTGTAATAAATACGTAATGTCACTGGTGTTCTGGTCTTGTGTAATAAATACGTAATGTCACTGGTGTTCTGGTCTTGTGTAATAAATACGTAATGTCACTGGTGTTCTGGTCTTGTGTAATAAATACGTAATGTCACTGGTGTTCTGGTCTTGTGTAATAAATACGTAATGTCACTGGTGTTCTGGTCTTGTGTAATAAATACGTCATGTCACTGGTGTTCTGGTCTTGTGTAATAAATACGTAATGTCACTGGTGTTCTGGTCTTGTGTAATAAATACGTAATGTCACTGGTGTTCTGGTCTTGTGTAATAAATACGTAATGTCACTGGTGTTCTGGTCTTGTATAATAAATACGTAATGTCACTGGTGTTCTGGTCTTGTGTAATAAATACGTAATGTCACTGGTGTTCTGGTCTTGTGTAATAAATACGTAATGTCACTGGTGTTCTGGTCTTGTGTAATAAATACGTAATGTCACTGGTGTTCTGGTCTTGTGTAATAAATACGTAATGTCACTGGTGTTCTGGTCTTGTGTAATAAATACGTCATGTCACTGGTGTTCTGGTCTTGTATAATAAATACGTCATGTCACTGGTGTTCTGGTCTTGTGTAATAAATACGTAATGTCACTGGTGTTCTGGTCTTGTGTAATAAATACGTAATGTCACTGGTGTTCTGGTCTTGTTATAATAAATACGTAATGTCACTGGTGTTCTGGTCTTGTATAATAAATACGTAATGTCACTGGTGTTCTGGTCTTGTATAATAAATACGTCATGTCACTGGTGTTCTGGTCTTGTGTAATAAATACGTAATGTCACTGGTGTTCTGGTCTTGTGTAATAAATACGTCATGTCACTGGTGTTCTGGTCTTGTGTAATAAATACGTAATGTCACTGGTGTTCTGGTCTTGTATAATAAATACGTCATGTCACTGGTGTTCTGGTCTTGTTATAATAAATACGTAATGTCACTGGTGTTCTGGTCTTGTATAATAAATACGTAATGTCACTGGTGTTCTGGTCTTGTTATAATAAATACGTAATGTCACTGGTGTTCTGGTCTTGTATAATAAATACGTAATGTCACTGGTGTTCTGGTCTTGTGTAATAAATACGTAATGTCACTGGTGTTCTGGTCTTGTATAATAAATACGTCATGTCACTGGTGTTCTGGTCTTGTGTAATAAATACGTAATGTCACTGGTGTTCTGGTCTTGTGTAATAAATACGTAATGTCACTGGTGTTCTGGTCTTGTTATAATAAATATGTAATGTCACTGGTGTTCTGGTCTTGTTATAACAAATACGTCATGTCACTGGTGTTCTGGTCTTGTGTAATAAATACGTCATGTCACTGGTGTTCTGGTCTTGTGTAATAAATACGTAATGTCATTGGTGTTCTGGTCTTGTATAACAAATATGTCATGTCACTGGTGTTCTGGTCTTGTATAACAAATACGTAATGTCACTGGTGTTCTGGTCTTGTTATAATAAATACGTAATGTCACTGGTGTTCTGGTCTTGTTATAATAAATATGTAATGTCACTGGTGTTCTGGTCTTGTTATAACAAATACGTCATGTCACTGGTGTTCTGGTCTTGTGTAATAAATACGTCATGTCACTGGTGTTCTGGTCTTGTGTAATAAATACGTAATGTCATTGGTGTTCTGGTCTTGTATAACAAATATGTCATGTCACTGGTGTTCTGGTCTTGTATAACAAATACGTAATGTCACTGGTGTTTTGGTCTTGTTATAATAAATACGTAATGTCACTGGTGTTCTGGTCTTGTTATAATAAATATGTAATGTCACTGGTGTTCTGGTCTTGTTATAATAAATACGTCATGTCACTGGTGTTCTGGTCTTGTGTAATAAATACGTAATGTCACTGGTGTTCTGGTCTTGTTATAATAAATACGTAATGTCACTGGTGTTCTGGTCTTGTATAATAAATACGTAATGTCACTGGTGTTCTGGTCTTGTTATAATAAATACGTAATGTCACTGGTGTTCTGGTCTTGTGTAATAAATACGTCATGTCACTGGTGTTCTGGTCTTGTGTAATAAATACGTAATGTCACTGGTGTTCTGGTCTTGTATAATAAATACGTAATGTCACTGGTGTTCTGGTCTTGTATAATAAATACGTAATGTCACTGGTGTTCTGGTCTTGTTATAATAAATACGTCATGTCACTGGTGTTCTGGTCTTGTGTAATAAATACGTAATGTCACTGGTGTTCTGGTCTTGTGTAATAAATACGTAATGTCACTGGTGTTCTGGTCTTGTTATAATAAATATGTAATGTCACTGGTGTTCTGGTCTTGTTATAACAAATACGTCATGTCACTGGTGTTCTGGTCTTGTGTAATAAATACGTCATGTCACTGGTGTTCTGGTCTTGTTATAATAAATACGTAATGTCACTTGGTGTTCTGGTCTTGTGTAATAAATACGTAATGTCACTGGTGTTCTCGTCTTGTGTAATAAATACGTAATGTCACTGGTGTTCTGGTCTTGTTATAATAAATACGTAATGTCACTTGGTGTTCTGGTCTTGTGTAATAAATACGTCATGTCACTGGTGTTCTGGTCTTGTTATAATAAATACGTAATGTCATTGGTGTTCTGGTCTTGTATAATAAATACGTAATGTCACTGGTGTTCTGGTCTTGTATAATAAATACGTAATGTCACTGGTGTTCTGGTCTTGTGTAATAAATACGTAATGTCACTGGTGTTCTGGTCTTGTATAATAAATACGTAATGTCACTGGTGTTCTGGTCTTGTGTAATAAATACGTAATGTCACTGGTGTTCTGGTCTTGTGTAATAAATACGTCATGTCACTGGTGTTCTGGTCTTGTATAATAAATACGTAATGTCACTGGTGTTCTGGTCTTGTGTAATAAATACGTAATGTCACTGGTGGTCTCGTCTTGTATAATAAATACGTAATGTCACTGGTGTTCTGGTCTTGTGTAATAAATACGTAATGTCATTGGTGTTCTGGTCTTGTGTAATAAATACGTCATGTCACTGGTGTTCTGGTCTTGTATAATAAATACGTAATGTCACTGGTGTTCTGGTCTTGTGTAATAAATACGTAATGTCACTGGTGGTCTGGTCTTGTATAATAAATACGTAATGTCACTGGTGTTCTGGTCTTGTTATAATAAATATGTAATGTCACTGGTGTTCTGGTCTTGTTATAATAAATATGTAATGTCACTGTGGTGTTCTGGTCTTGTTATAATAAATATGTAATGTCACTGGTGTTCTGGTCTTGTTATAATAAATATGTAATGTCACTGGTGTTCTGGTCTTGTGTAATAAATACGTAATGTCATTGGTGTTCTGGTCTTGTGTAATAAATACGTCATGTCACTGGTGTTCTGGTCTTGTATAATAAATACGTAATGTCACTGGTGTTCTGGTCTTGTGTAATAAATACGTAATGTCACTGGTGTTCTGGTCTTGTATAATAAATACGTAATGTCACTGGTGTTCTGGTCTTGTATAATAAATACGTAATGTCACTGGTGTTCTGGTCTTGTATAATAAATACGTAATGTCACTGGTGTTCTGGTCTTGTTATAATAAATATGTAATGTCACTGGTGTTCTGGTCTTGTTTTAATAAATATGTAATGTCACTGGTGTTCTGGTCTTGTTTTAATAAATATGTAATGTCACTGGTGTTCTGGTCTTGTGTAATAAATACGTAATGTCACTGGTGTTCTGGTCTTGTATAATAAATACGTAATGTCACTGGTGTTCTGGTCTTGTATAATAAATACGTAATGTCACTGGTGGTCTGGTCTTGTATAATAAATACGTAATGTCACTGGTGTTCTGGTCTTGTTATAATAAATATGTAATGTCACTGGTGTTCTGGTCTTGTTATAATAAATATGTAATGTCACTGGTGTTCTGGTCTTGTTTTAATAAATATGTAATGTCACTGGTGTTCTGGTCTTGTGTAATAAATACGTAATGTCATTGGTGTTCTGGTCTTGTATAATAAATACGTAATGTCACTGGTGTTCTGGTCTTGTATAATAAATACGTAATGTCACTGGTGTTCTGGTCTTGTATAATAAATACGTAATGTCACTGGTGTTCTGGTCTTGTATAATAAATACGTAATGTCACTGGTGTTCTGGTCTTGTGTAATAAATACGTAATGTCACTGGTGTTCTGGTCTTGTATAATAAATACGTAATGTCACTGGTGTTCTGGTCTTGTGTAATAAATACGTAATGTCATTGGTGTTCTGGTCTTGTGTAATAAATACGTCCTGTCACTGGTGTTCTGGTCTTGTGTAATAAATACGGCCTGTCTCTGGTGTTCTGGTCTTGTGTAATAAATACGTCCTGTCACTGGTGTTCTGGTCTTGTGTAATAAATACGTCATGTCACTGGTGTTCTGGTCTTGTGTAATAAATACGTCATGTCACTGGTGTTCTGGTCTTGTGTAATAAATACGTCATGTCACTGGTGTTCTGGTCTTGTTATAATAAATACGTCATGTCACTGGTGTTCTGGTCTTGTGTAATAAATACGTCATGTCACTGGTGTTCTGGTCTTGTGTAATAAATACGTCATGTCACTGGTGTTCTGGTCTTGTATAATAAATACGTCATGTCACTGGTGTTCTGGTCTTGTATAATAAATACGTCATGTCACTGGTGTTCTGGTCTTGTATAATAAATACGTCATGTCACTGGTGTTCTGGTCTTGTGTAATAAATACGTCATGTCACTGGTGTTCTGGTCTTGTGTAATAAATACGTCATGTCACTGGTGTTCTGGTCTTGTGTAATAAATACGTCATGTCACTGGTGTTCTGGTCTTGTGTAATAAATACGTCATGTCACTGGTGTTCTGGTCTTGTGTAATAAATACGTCATGTCACTGGTGTTCTGGTCTTGTGTAATAAATACGTCATGTCACTGGTGTTCTGGTCTTGTATAATAAATACGTCATGTCACTGGTGTTCTGGTCTTGTTATAAATACGTATGTCACTGGTGTTCTGGTCTTGTGTAATAAATACGTAATGTCACTGGTGTTCTGGTCTTGTATAATAAATACGTAATGTCACTGGTGTTCTGGTCTTGTGTAATAAATACGTCATGTCACTGGTGTTCTGGTCTTGTGTAATAAATACGTCATGTCACTGGTGTTCTGGTCTTGTATAATAAATACGTCATGTCACTGGTGTTCTGGTCTTGTGTAATAAATACGTCATGTCACTGGTGTTCTGGTCTTGTGTAATAAATACGTAATGTCACTGGTGTTCTGGTCTTGTGTAATAAATACGTAATGTCACTGGTGTTCTGGTCTTGTATAATAAATACGTAATGTCACTGGTGTTCTGGTCTTGTTATAATAAATACGTAATGTCACTGGTGTTCTGGTCTTGTATAATAAATACGTAATGTCACTGGTGTTCTGGTCTTGTGTAATAAATACGTCATGTCACTGGTGTTCTGGTCTTGTGTAATAAATACGTAATGTCACTGGTGTTCTGGTCTTGTGTAATAAATACGTCATGTCACTGGTGTTCTGGTCTTGTATAATAAATACGTAATGTCACTGGTGTTCTGGTCTTGTATAATAAATACGTAATGTCACTGGTGTTCTGGTCTTGTATAATAAATACGTAATGTCACTGGTGTTCTGGTCTTGTGATAATAAATACGTAATGTCACTGGTGTTCTGGTCTTGTTATAAAATACGTAATGTCACTGGTGTTCTGGTCTTGTGTAATAAATACGTAATGTCACTGGTGTTCTGGTCTTGTATAATAAATACGTAATGTCACTGGTGTTCTGGTCTTGTGTAATAAATACGTAATGTCACTGGTGTTCTGGTCTTGTGTAATAAATACGTAATGTCACTGGTGTTCTGGTCTTGTGTAATAAATACGTAATGTCACTGGTGTTCTGGTCTTGTATAATAAATACGTCATGTCACTGGTGTTCTGGTCTTGTGTAATAAATACGTCATGTCACTGGTGTTCTGGTCTTGTGTAATAAATACGTAATGTCACTGGTGTTCTGGTCTTGTGTAATAAATACGTCATGTCACTGGTGTTCTGGTCTTGTGTAATAAATACGTCATGTCACTGGTGTTCTGGTCTTGTATAATAAATACGTAATGTCACTGGTGTTCTGGTCTTGTATAATAAATACGTCATGTCACTGGTGTTCTGGTCTTGTGTAATAAATACGTAATGTCACTGGTGTTCTGGTCTTGTATAATAAATACGTCATGTCACTGGTGTTCTGGTCTTGTGTAATAAATACGTAATGTCACTGGTGTTCTGGTCTTGTATAATAAATACGTCATGTCACTGGTGTTCTGGTCTTGTATAATAAATACGTAATGTCACTGGTGTTCTGGTCTTGTGTAATAAATACGTAATGTCACTGGTGTTCTGGTCTTGTTATAATAAATACGTCATGTCACTGGTGTTCTGGTCTTGTGTAATAAATACGTAATGTCACTGGTGTTCTGGTCTTGTGTAATAAATACGTCATGTCACTGGTGTTCTGGTCTTGTATAATAAATACGTAATGTCACTGGTGTTCTGGTCTTGTGTAATAAATACGTAATGTCACTGGTGTTCTGGTCTTGTTATAATAAATACGTAATGTCACTGGTGTTCTGGTCTTGTGTAATAAATACGTAATGTCACTGGTGTTCTGGTCTTGTTATAATAAATACGTAATGTCACTGGTGTTCTGGTCTTGTGTAATAAATACGTCATGTCACTGGTGTTCTGGTCTTGTTATAATAAATACGTAATGTCACTGGTGTTCTGGTCTTGTATAATAAATACGTCATGTCACTGGTGTTCTGGTCTTGTGTAATAAATACGTCATGTCACTGGTGTTCTGGTCTTGTATAATAAATACGTAATGTCACTGGTGTTCTGGTCTTGTTATAATAAATACGTAATGTCACTGGTGTTCTGGTCTTGTTATAATAAATACGTAATGTCACTGGTGTTCTGGTCTTGTTATAATAAATACGTCATGTCACTGGTGTTCTGGTCTTGTGTAATAAATACGTAATGTCACTGGTGTTCTGGTCTTGTGTAATAAATACGTCATGTCACTGGTGTTCTGGTCTTGTGTAATAAATACGTAATGTCACTGGTGTTCTGGTCTTGTGTAATAAATACGTAATGTCACTGGTGTTCTGGTCTTGTATAATAAATACGTAATGTCACTGGTGTTCTGGTCTTGTGTAATAAATACGTAATGTCACTGGTGTTCTGGTCTTGTTATAATAAATACGTAATGTCACTGGTGTTCTGGTCTTGTGTAATAAATACGTAATGTCACTGGTGTTCTGGTCTTGTTATAATAAATACGTAATGTCACTGGTGTTCTGGTCTTGTATAATAAATACGTCATGTCACTGGTGTTCTGGTCTTGTGTAATAAATACGTAATGTCACTGGTGTTCTGGTCTTGTATAATAAATACGTAATGTCACTGGTGTTCTGGTCTTGTTATAATAAATACGTAATGTCACTGGTGTTCTGGTCTTGTATAATAAATACGTAATGTCACTGGTGTTCTGGTCTTGTTATAATAAATACGTCATGTCACTGGTGTTCTGGTCTTGTGTAATAAATACGTAATGTCACTGGTGTTCTGGTCTTGTGTAATAAATACGTCATGTCACTGGTGTTCTGGTCTTGTGTAATAAATACGTCATGTCACTGGTGTTCTGGTCTTGTGTAATAAATACGTCATGTCACTGGTGTTCTGGTCTTGTGTAATAAATACGTAATGTCACTGGTGTTCTGGTCTTGTGTAATAAATACGTAATGTCACTGGTGTTCTGGTCTTGTGTAATAAATACGTCATGTCACTGGTGTTCTGGTCTTGTTATAATAAATACGTAATGTCACTGGTGTTCTGGTCTTGTATAACAAATACGTAATGTCACTGGTGTTCTGGTCTTGTTATAATAAATACGTAATGTCACTGGTGTTCTGGTCTTGTTATAATAAATACGTAATGTCACTGGTGTTCTGGTCTTTTTATAATAAATACGTAATGTCACTGGTGTTCTGGTCTTGTTATAATAAATACGTAATGTCATTGGTGTTCTGGTCTTGTATAACAAATACGTAATGTCACTGGTGTTCTGGTCTTGTTATAATAAATACGTAATGTCACTGGTGTTCTGGTCTTGTTATAATAAATACGTAATGTCACTGGTGTTCTGGTCTTTTTATAATAAATACGTAATGTCACTGGTGTTCTGGTCTTGTTATAATAAATACGTAATGTCACTGGTGTTCTGGTCTTGTATAATAAATACGTAATGTCACTGGTGTTCTGGTCTTTTATAACAAATACGTAATGTCACTGGTGTTCTGGTCTTGTTATAATAAATACGTAATGTCATTGGTGTTCTGGTCTTGTTATAATAAATACGTAATGTCACTGGTGTTCTGGTCTTGTATAATAAATACGTAATGTCACTGGTGTTCTGGTCTTGTATAATAAATACGTAATGTCACTGGTGTTCTGGTCTTGTGTAATAAATACGTAATGTCACTGGTGTTCTGGTCTTGTGTAATAAATACGTCATGTCACTGGTGTTCTGGTCTTGTGTAATAAATACGTAATGTCACTGGTGTTCTGGTCTTGTGTAATAAATACGTCATGTCACTGGTGTTCTGGTCTTGTGTAATAAATACGTCATGTCACTGGTGTTCTGGTCTTGTATAATAAATACGTAATGTCACTGGTGTTCTGGTCTTGTGTAATAAATACGTCATGTCACTGGTGTTCTGGTCTTGTGTAATAAATACGTAATGTCACTGGTGTTCTGGTCTTGTGTAATAAATACGTAATGTCACTGGTGTTCTGGTCTTGTGTAATAAATACGTAATGTCACTGGTGTTCTGGTCTTGTGTAATAAATACGTCATGTCACTGGTGTTCTGGTCTTGTGTAATAAATACGTCATGTCACTGGTGTTCTGGTCTTGTGTAATAAATACGTCATGTCACTGGTGTTCTGGTCTTGTGTAATAAATACGTAATGTCACTGGTGTTCTGGTCTTGTATAATAAATACGTAATGTCACTGGTGTTCTGGTCTTGTATAATAAATACGTAATGTCACTGGTGTTCTGGTCTTGTATAATAAATACGTAATGTCACTGGTGTTCTGGTCTTGTGTAATAAATACGTAATGTCACTGGTGTTCTGGTCTTGTGTAATAAATACGTCATGTCACTGGTGTTCTGGTCTTGTGTAATAAATACGTAATGTCACTGGTGTTCTGGTCTTGTGTAATAAATACGTCATGTCACTGGTGTTCTGGTCTTGTGTAATAAATACGTCATGTCACTGGTGTTCTGGTCTTGTGTAATAAATACGTAATGTCACTGGTGTTCTGGTCTTGTGTAATAAATACGTAATGTCACCTGTGTTCTGGTCTTGTATAATAAATACATAATGTCACTGGTGTTCTGGTCTTGTATAATAAATACATAATGTCACTGGTGTTCTGGTCTTGTATAATAAATATGTAATGTCACTGGTGTTCTGGTCTTGTGTAATAAATACGTAATGTCACTGGTGTTCTGGTCTTTTCATAATAAATATGTAATGTCACTGGTGTTCTGGTCTTGTTATAATAAATATGTAATGTCACTGGTGTTCTGGTCTTGTTATAACAAATACGTCATGTCACTGGTGTTCTGGTCTTGTGTAATAAATATGTAATGTCACTGGTGTTCTGGTCTTGTGTAATAAATATGTAATGTCACTGGTGTTCTGGTCTTGTGTAATAAATACGTAATATCATTGGTGTTCTGGTCTTGTGTAATAAATACGTCATGTCACTGGTGTTCTGGTCTTGTTATAATAAATACGTAATGTCATTGGTGTTCTGGTCTTGTATAATAAATACGTAATGTCACTGGTGTTCTGGTCTTGTGTAACAAATACGTAATGTCATTGGTGTTCTGGTCTTGTATAATAAATACGTAATGTCACTGGTGTTCTGGTCTTGTGTAATAAATACGTAATGTCACTGGTGTTCTGGTCTTGTTATAATAAATACGTCATGTCACTGGTGTTCTGGTCTTGTGTAATAAATACGTAATGTCACTGGTGTTCTGGTCTTGTGTAATAAATACGTAATGTCACTGGTGTTCTGGTCTTGTTATAATAAATACGTAATGTCACTGGTGTTCTGGTCTTGTATAATAAATACGTCATGTCACTGGTGTTCTGGTCTTGTGTAATAAATACGTCATGTCACTGGTGTTCTGGTCTTGTGTAATAAATACGTAATGTCATTGGTGTTCTGGTCTTGTATAATAAATACGTCATGTCACTGGTGTTCTGGTCTTGTTATAATAAATACGTAATGTCACTGGTGTTCTGGTCTTGTATAATAAATACGTAATGTCACTGGTGTTCTGGTCTTGTTATAATAAATACGTAATGTCACTGGTGTTCTGGTCTTGTATAATAAATACGTCATGTCACTGGTGTTCTGGTCTTGTGTAATAAATACGTAATGTCACTGGTGTTCTGGTCTTGTGTAATAAATACGTAATGTCACTGGTGTTCTGGTCTTGTATAATAAATACGTAATGTCACTGGTGTTCTGGTCTTGTATAATAAATACGTAATGTCACTGGTGTTCTGGTCTTGTGTAATAAATACGTAATGTCACTGGTGTTCTGGTCTTGTCATAATAAATATGTAATGTCACTGGTGTTCTGGTCTTGTTATAATAAATATGTAATGTCACTGGTGTTCTGGTCTTGTTATAACAAATACGTCATGTCACTGGTGTTCTGGTCTTGTGTAATAAATATGTAATGTCACTGGTGTTCTGGTCTTGTGTAATAAATATGTAATGTCACTGGTGTTCTGGTCTTGTGTAATAAATACGTAATATCATTGGTGTTCTGGTCTTGTGTAATAAATACGTCATGTCACTGGTGTTCTGGTCTTGTTATAATAAATACGTAATGTCATTGGTGTTCTGGTCTTGTATAATAAATACGTAATGTCACTGGTGTTCTGGTCTTGTGTAACAAATACGTAATGTCATTGGTGTTCTGGTCTTGTATAATAAATACGTAATGTCACTGGTGTTCTGGTCTTGTGTAATAAATACGTAATGTCACTGGTGTTCTGGTCTTGTTATAATAAATACGTCATGTCACTGGTGTTCTGGTCTTGTGTAATAAATACGTAATGTCACTGGTGTTCTGGTCTTGTGTAATAAATACGTAATGTCACTGGTGTTCTGGTCTTGTTATAATAAATATGTAATGTCACTGGTGTTCTGGTCTTGTTATAACAAATACGTCATGTCACTGGTGTTCTGGTCTTGTGTAATAAATACGTCATGTCACTGGTGTTCTGGTCTTGTGTAATAAATACGTAATGTCATTGGTGTTCTGGTCTTGTATAACAAATATGTCATGTCACTGGTGTTCTGGTCTTGTATAACAAATACGTAATGTCACTGGTGTTTTGGTCTTGTTATAATAAATACGTAATGTCACTGGTGTTCTGGTCTTGTTATAATAAATATGTAATGTCACTGGTGTTCTGGTCTTGTTATAACAAATACGTCATGTCACTGGTGTTCTGGTCTTGTGTAATAAATACGTCATGTCACTGGTGTTCTGGTCTTGTGTAATAAATACGTAATGTCATTGGTGTTCTGGTCTTGTATAACAAATATGTCATGTCACTGGTGTTCTGGTCTTGTATAACAAATACGTAATGTCACTGGTGTTCTGGTCTTGTATAATAAATACGTAATGTCACTGGTGTTCTGGTCTTGTTATAATAAATATGTAATGTCACTGGTGTTCTGGTCTTGTTATAATAAATACGTAATGTCACTGGTGTTCTGGTCTTGTGTAATAAATACGTCATGTCACTGGTGTTCTGGTCTTGTGTAATAAATACGTAATGTCACTGGTGTTCTGGTCTTGTTATAATAAATACGTAATGTCACTGGTGTTCTGGTCTTGGTATAATAAATACGTAATGTCACTGGTGTTCTGGTCTTGTTATAATAAATACGTAATGTCACTGGTGTTCTGGTCTTGTGTAATAAATACGTCATGTCACTGGTGTTCTGGTCTTGTGTAATAAATACGTAATGTCATTGGTGTTCTGGTCTTGTATAATAAATACGTCATGTCACTGGTGTTCTGGTCTTGTTATAATAAATAGGTAATGTCATTGGTGTTCTGGTCTTGTATAATAAATACGTAATGTCACTGGTGTTCTGGTCTTGTTATAATAAATACGTCATGTCACTGGTGTTCTGGTCTTGTGTAATAAATACGTAATGTCACTGGTGTTCTGGTCTTGTGTAATAAATACGTAATGTCACTGGTGTTCTGGTCTTGTTATAATAAATATGTAATGTCACTGGTGTTCTGGTCTTGTTATAACAAATACGTCATGTCACTGGTGTTCTGGTCTTGTGTAATAAATACGTCATGTCACTGGTGTTCTGGTCTTGTTATAATAAATACGTAATGTCACTGTGGTGTTCTCGTCTTGTGTAATAAATACGTAATGTCACTGGTGTTCTCGTCTTGTGTAATAAATACGTAATGTCACTGGTGTTCTGGTCTTGTTATAATAAATACGTAATGTCACTGTGGTGTTCTGGTCTTGTGTAATAAATACGTCATGTCACTGGTGTTCTGGTCTTGTTATAATAAATACATAATGTCATTGGTGTTCTGGTCTTGTATAATAAATACGTAATGTCACTGGTGTTCTGGTCTTGTTATAATAAATACGTAATGTCACTGGTGTTCTGGTCTTGTGTAATAAATACGTCATGTCACTGGTGTTCTGGTCTTGTGTAATAAATACGTCATGTCACTGGTGTTCTGGTCTTGTGTAATAAATACGTAATGTCACTGGTGTTCTGGTCTTGTGTAATAAATACGTCATGTCACTGGTGTTCTGGTCTTGTATAATAAATACGTAATGTCACTGGTGTTCTGGTCTTGTGTAATAAATACGTAATGTCACTGGTGTTCTGGTCTTGTATAATAAATACGTAATGTCACTGGTGTTCTGGTCTTGTGTAATAAATACGTAATGTCACTGGTGTTCTGGTCTTGTGTAATAAATACGTCATGTCACTGGTGTTCTGGTCTTGTATAATAAATACGTAATGTCACTGGTGTTCTGGTCTTGTGTAATAAATACGTAATGTCACTGGTGTTCTGGTCTTGTATAATAAATACGTAATGTCACTGGTGTTCTGGTCTTGTGTAATAAATACGTAATGTCACTGGTGTTCTGGTCTTGTATAATAAATACGTCATGTCACTGGTGTTCTGGTCTTGTATAATAAATACGTAATGTCACTGGTGTTCTGGTCTTGTATAATAAATACGTAATGTCACTGGTGTTCTGGTCTTGTATAATAAATACGTAATGTCACTGGTGTTCTGGTCTTGTGTAATAAATACGTCATGTCACTGGTGTTCTGGTCTTGTGTAATAAATACGTAATGTCACTGGTGTTCTGGTCTTGTATAATAAATACGTAATGTCACTGGTGTTCTGGTCTTGTATAATAAATACGTAATGTCACTGGTGTTCTGGTCTTGTATAATAAATACGTAATGTCACTGGTGTTCTGGTCTTGTATAATAAATACGTAATGTCACTGGTGTTCTGGTCTTGTTATAATAAATATGTAATGTCACTGGTGTTCTGGTCTTGTTTAATAAATACGTAATGTCACTGGTGTTCTGGTCTTGTTTAATAAATATGTAATGTCACTGGTGTTCTGGTCTTGTGTAATAAATACGTAATGTCACTGGTGTTCTGGTCTTGTATAATAAATACGTAATGTCACTGGTGTTCTGGTCTTGTATAATAAATACGTAATGTCACTGGTGGTCTGGTCTTGTATAATAAATACGTAATGTCACTGGTGTTCTGGTCTTGTTATAATAAATATGTAATGTCACTGGTGTTCTGGTCTTGTTATAATAAATATGTAATGTCACTGGTGTTCTGGTCTTGTTTTAATAAATATGTAATGTCACTGGTGTTCTGGTCTTGTGTAATAAATACGTAATGTCATTGGTGTTCTGGTCTTGTATAATAAATACGTAATGTCACTGGTGTTCTGGTCTTGTATAATAAATACGTAATGTCACTGGTGTTCTGGTCTTGTATAATAAATACGTAATGTCACTGGTGTTCTGGTCTTGTGTAATAAATACGTAATGTCACTGGTGTTCTGGTCTTGTGTAATAAATACGTAATGTCACTGGTGTTCTGGTCTTGTATAATAAATACGTAATGTCACTGGTGTTCTGGTCTTGTGTAATAAATACGTAATGTCACTGGTGTTCTGGTCTTGTGTAATAAATACGTAATGTCACTGGTGTTCTGGTCTTGTGTAATAAATACGTCATGTCACTGGTGTTCTGGTCTTGTGTAATAAATACGTCATGTCACTGGTGTTCTGGTCTTGTGTAATAAATACGTCATGTCACTGGTGTTCTGGTCTTGTGTAATAAATACGTCATGTCACTGGTGTTCTGGTCTTGTGTAATAAATACGTCATGTCACTGGTGTTCTGGTCTTGTGTAATAAATACGTCATGTCACTGGTGTTCTGGTCTTGTGTAATAAATACGTAATGTCACTGGTGTTCTGGTCTTGTGTAATAAATACGTCATGTCACTGGTGTTCTGGTCTTGTGTAATAAATACGTCATGTCACTGGTGTTCTGGTCTTGTATAATAAATACGTAATGTCACTGGTGTTCTGGTCTTGTGTAATAAATACGTAATGTCACTGGTGTTCTGGTCTTGTGTAATAAATACGTAATGTCACTGGTGTTCTGGTCTTGTGTAATAAATACGTAATGTCACTGGTGTTCTGGTCTTGTGTAATAAATACGTCATGTCACTGGTGTTCTGGTCTTGTGTAATAAATACGTAATGTCACTGGTGTTCTGGTCTTGTGTAATAAATACGTAATGTCACTGGTGTTCTGGTCTTGTTATAAATACGTAATGTCACTGGTGTTCTGGTCTTGTTATAATAAATACTTATGTCACTGGTGTTCTGGTCTTGTTATAATAAATACGTAATGTCACTGGTGTTCTGGTCTTGTATAATAAATACGTAATGTCACTGGTGTTCTGGTCTTGTGTAATAAATACGTATGTCACTGGTGTTCTGGTCTTGTGTAATAAATACGTCATGTCACTGGTGTTCTGGTCTTGTATAATAAATACGTAATGTCACTGGTGTTCTGGTCTTGTATAATAAATACGTAATGTCACTGGTGTTCTGGTCTTGTATAATAAATACGTAATGTCACTGGTGTTCTGGTCTTGTGTAATAAATACGTAATGTCACTGGTGTTCTGGTCTTGTGTAATAAATACGTAATGTCACTGGTGTTCTGGTCTTGTTATAATAAATACGTAATGTCACTGGTGTTCTGGTCTTGTGTAATAAATACGTAATGTCACTGGTGTTCTGGTCTTGTGTAATAAATACGTAATGTCACTGGTGTTCTGGTCTTGTGTAATAAATACGTAATGTCACTGGTGTTCTGGTCTTGTATAATAAATACGTAATGTCACTGGTGTTCTGGTCTTGTATAATAAATACGTAATGTCACTGGTGTTCTGGTCTTGTATAATAAATACGTAATGTCACTGGTGTTCTGGTCTTGTTATAATAAATATGTAATGTCACTGGTGTTCTGGTCTTGTATAATAAATACGTAATGTCACTGGTGTTCTGGTCTTGTGTAATAAATACGTAATGTCATTGGTGTTCTGGTCTTGTATAATAAATACGTAATGTCACTGGTGTTCTGGTCTTGTATAATAAATACGTAATGTCACTGGTGTTCTGGTCTTGTATAATAAATACGTAATGTCACTGGTGTTCTGGTCTTGTATAATAAATACGTAATGTCACTGGTGTTCTGGTCTTGTGTAATAAATACGTAATGTCACTGGTGTTCTGGTCTTGTATAATAAATACGTAATGTCACTGGTGTTCTGGTCTTGTGTAATAAATACGTAATGTCACTGGTGTTCTGGTCTTGTGTAATAAATACGTCCTGTCACTGGTGTTCTGGTCTTGTGTAATAAATACGGCCTGTCTCTGGTGTTCTGGTCTTGTGTAATAAATACGTCCTGTCACTGGTGTTCTGGTCTTGTGTAATAAATACGTCATGTCACTGGTGTTCTGGTCTTGTGTAATAAATACGTCATGTCACTGGTGTTCTGGTCTTGTATAATAAATACGTCATGTCACTGGTGTTCTGGTCTTGTGTAATAAATACGTCATGTCACTGGTGTTCTGGTCTTGTGTAATAAATACGTAATGTCACTGGTGTTCTGGTCTTGTATAATAAATACGTAATGTCACTGGTGTTCTGGTCTTGTGTAATAAATACGTAATGTCACTGGTGTTCTGGTCTTGTGTAATAAATACGTCATGTCACTGGTGTTCTGGTCTTGTGTAATAAATACGTCATGTCACTGGTGTTCTGGTCTTGTGTAATAAATACGTCATGTCACTGGTGTTCTGGTCTTGTGTAATAAATACGTCATGTCACTGGTGTTCTGGTCTTGTGTAATAAATACGTAATGTCACTGGTGTTCTGGTCTTGTGTAATAAATACGTAATGTCACTGGTGTTCTGGTCTTGTTATAAAAATACGTAATGTCACTGGTGTTCTGGTCTTGTGTAATAAATACGTAATGTCACTGGTGTTCTGGTCTTGTATAATAAATACGTAATGTCACTGGTGTTCTGGTCTTGTATAATAAATACGTCATGTCACTGGTGTTCTGGTCTTGTGTAATAAATACGTAATGTCACTGGTGTTCTGGTCTTGTGTAATAAATACGTCATGTCACTGGTGTTCTGGTCTTGTGTAATAAATACGTAATGTCACTGGTGTTCTGGTCTTGTATAATAAATACGTAATGTCACTGGTGTTCTGGTCTTGTTATAATAAATACGTAATGTCACTGGTGTTCTGGTCTTGTTATAATAAATACGTAATGTCACTGGTGTTCTGGTCTTGTGTAATAAATACGTCATGTCACTGGTGTTCTGGTCTTGTGTAATAAATACGTAATGTCACTGGTGTTCTGGTCTTGTGTAATAAATACGTAATGTCACTGGTGTTCTGGTCTTGTGTAATAAATACGTCATGTCACTGGTGTTCTGGTCTTGTATAATAAATACGTAATGTCACTGGTGTTCTGGTCTTGTGTAATAAATACGTAATGTCACTGGTGTTCTGGTCTTGTATAATAAATACGTAATGTCACTGGTGTTCTGGTCTTGTGTAATAAATACGTAATGTCACTGGTGTTCTGGTCTTGTGTAATAAATACGTCATGTCACTGGTGTTCTGGTCTTGTATAATAAATACGTAATGTCACTGGTGTTCTGGTCTTGTATAATAAATACGTAATGTCACTGGTGTTCTGGTCTTGTGTAATAAATACGTAATGTCACTGGTGTTCTGGTCTTGTGTAATAAATACGTAATGTCACTGGTGTTCTGGTCTTGTTAATAAATACGTAATGTCACTGGTGTTCTGGTCTTGTTATAATAAATACGTCATGTCACTGGTGTTCTGGTCTTGTGTAATAAATATGTCCTGTCACTGGTGTTCTGGTCTTGTGTAATAAATACGTAATGTCATTGGTGGTCTGGTCTTGTTATAATAAATATGTAATGTCACTGGTGTTCTGGTCTTGTTATAATAAATATGTCATGTCACTGGTGTTCTGGTCTTGTGTAATAAATACGTCCTGTCACTGGTGTTCTGGTCTTGTGTAATAAATACGTAATGTCACTGGTGTTCTGGTCTTGTGTAATAAATACGTAATGTCACTGGTGTTCTAGTCTTGTGTAATAAATACGTCCTGTCACTGGTGTTCTGGTCTTGTGTAATAAATACGTCCTGTCACTGGTGTTCTGGTCTTGTGTAATAAATACGTAATGTCACTGGTGTTCTGGTCTTGTGTAATAAATACGTAATGTCACTGGTGTTCTAGTCTTGTGTAATAAATACGTCCTGTCACTGGTGTTCTGGTCTTGTGTAATAAATACGTCCTGTCACTGGTGTTCTGGTCTTGTGTAATAAATACGTAATGTCACTGGTGTTCTGGTCTTGTGTAATAAATACGTAATGTCACTGGTGTTCTAGTCTTGTGTAATAAATACGTCCTGTCACTGGTGTTCTGGTCTTGTGTAATAAATACGTCATGTCACTGGTGTTCTGGTCTTGTGTAATAAATACGTCATGTCACTGGTGTTCTGGTCTTGTGTAATAAATACGTCATGTCACTGGTGTTCTGGTCTTGTATAATAAATACGTAATGTCACTGGTGTTCTGGTCTTGTATAATAAATACGTAATGTCACTGGTGTTCTGGTCTTGTATAATAAATACGTAATGTCACTGGTGTTCTGGTCTTGTGTAATAAATACGTCATGTCACTGGTGTTCTGGTCTTGTGTAATAAATACGTAATGTCACTGGTGTTCTGGTCTTGTGTAATAAATACGTAATGTCACTGGTGTTCTGGTCTTGTGTAATAAA
>CM026397.1:82012888-82025125 GCA_014843695.1 Archivesica marissinica
ATCTCCTTTAGATATTGTACTGAATGACTAACTCTTCATATCTTGTCACTGAACTGTCAGGGACTTCGCGACAGGCAAAAAAGAGGCCGATTAAATCAATATATTTTGCAACAAAAAGTTGATATTTTATTCATTCAGGAAAGCCATTTTACTCCAGAACTCTCTAACACTTTATCATTAGAATTTGATCAATGGGATATATATAACTCTTACGGAAACAATCTAAGCAGAGGATGCTCTATTTTCATTAATAAGAACTTGTCTTGTACTATAACCGATTTTATCCTAGATACACAGAGACCCTAACCCTAACACATTTGGTAAATGCTACTATTGACGAAATATCGTATACATTGTTAAATATATACGCCAATAACGATTTCAACAACAGAAATAATTTCTTTCAAATTATTAATACATTGATCGATAATAGTGCTACAGGAATAAAAATTATTGGGGGTGATGAAAATGATATACTTGATAAGGTAGATAGAATACACAAAAAGCAAAGTAATAACCCTAAAAACATAACGGTAAAGTCATTAACAAAACTTATAAAAGATCATAAACTATGCGATATTTGGAGAGAACTGAACCGTAACCGAACGCAATTTACATGGAAAAGAAAGAACAGCGTGGAGAAAAGTCGAATTGATTTTTGGTTAATAGAAGAAAACCTAGTGCCCATAGTTTTTAATACCGACATCCGCCCAGCCTGTATTAGGTACACAAATCATCTAGCCATATCATTGAAAATACTGAAACCTAATTTAAACCGGGTACTGGAAATTTAATAACACATATTTAGAAGATAAATCGTTTTTAAAATATATGGTCGATACAATAAATAACTTCTTATCTAGTTCAACTACCAACTGTACACAAACCAAATGGGAATTTTTAAAATGTGAAATTAAAGATAAAACAATTCATTTTGCCAAGCAAAAAAGCAAGGAAAGAAAGTGTAGAATCACATACCTAGAAAACAAATTAAAATGTTCAATAGAAAATAATAAACCTGAAAATAACTAAGCGCACTTTACGATTACAGAGCAAAGGGAGCACAAATAAGATCTAGAATTAATTTCATTGAGAAAGGGGAAAGAAATACTAAATATTTTCTAGCACTAGAACAATCCCGACAAACGCGAAAAACGTTAAATAGACTTACTGTTGATAATAAAACTTATACAGATATTGATAGAATTTTAAAAGAAGAAGTCAATTTTTATTCAGTTTTATATAAATCAAATAATATGAATGAAAACGAAATAAAAAACTACCTAGCTAATACTGTACATGAAAATATACTACCTAGCTAATACTGTACATGAAAATATACTACCTAGCTAATACTGTACATGAAAATATACTACCTAGCTAATACTGTACATGAAAATATACTACCTAGCTAATACTGTACATGGAAATATACTACCTAGCTAATACTGTACATGAAAATATACTACCTAGCTAATACTGTACATGGAAATATACTACCTAGCTAATACTGTACATGAAAATATACTACCTAGCTAATACTGTACATGAAAATATACTACCTAGCTAATACTGCACATGGAAATATACTACCTAGCTAATACTGTACATGAAAATATACTACCTAGCTAATACTGTACATGGAAATATACTACCTAGCTAATACTGTACATGAAAATAAACTACCTAGCTAATACTGTACATGAAAATATACTACCTAGCTAATACTGTACATGAAAATATACTACCTAGCTAATACTGTACATGAAAATAAACTACCTAGCTAATACTGTACATGAAAATAAACTACCTAGCTAATACTGTACATGAAAATATACTACCTAGCTAATACTGTACATGAAAATAAACTACCTAGCTAATACTGTACATGAAAATAAACTACCTAGCTAATACTGTACATGAAAATAAACTACCTAGCTAATACTGTACATGAAAATAAACTACCTAGCTAATACTGTACATGAAAATAAACTACCTAGCTAATACTGTACATGAAAATAAACTACCTAGCTAATACTGTACATGAAAATAAACTACCTAGCTAATACTGTACATGAAAATAAACTACCTAGCTAATACTGTACATGAAAATAAACTAACTGAATTTGAAGCTGATGTATGTGAGGGATCATTTAGTACGTTGGAGTGTGCTCAAGCTATCAAGTCAATGAAAACAAACAAAAGCCCAGGTTTTGACGGCTTAACTAGTGAGTTCTATCAATGCTTCTGGGATATACTTGGTACTTTTTTAACTGATGTTTTTAATAATGGATTTAATCGTTCGGAATTATCTAACTCACAAAAAACTGGAGTATTATCATTATTATACAAAAAAGGAGATCCTACTAATTTGGAAAATTGGCGACCAATAACATTGTTAAATGTGGACTACAAAATTGCGGCGAGAGTTTTAGCAACTAGACTTCAAAAAGTTATTCACAAAATAATCAGCATGGACCAACAAGGCTACATTAAAAATCGTTTCATTGGATATAATCTAAGACAAATACAAGATATTATTGACTATACAGAGACTCTTCAACTAGATGGAGCAATTCTATTTTTAGATTTTAGAAAAGCCTTTGACACAATTGAATGGCCATTTCTTTTTAACACTTTAGAATACTTTGGATTTAAGCCAGAATTTATACGCTGGATAAAAACACTATATACAAATTGTAAATCATATATTATAAACAATGGGTGGACCTCTGAATCTTTCAACCCCCAACGTGGTATTAGACAAGGCTGTCCGGTATCAGCTCTTCTATTTATAATAGTTGCAGAAATAATGGCAATAAATATACGAAGTTCAAGTAATATCACCGGTATACAGGTAACAACAGAAAATGGTAAAATATCTTTAAAAATATCTCAATTAGCGGACGACACTACATTGTTCCTAAAAAATACAAACGACATTGATGCTATAGATATTATCCAACAGTTTGGATACTATTCTGGCCTTAAACTTAACAAAAACAAAACGGATGGTATGTGGATAGGTAAACAGAAAACAAATACTGACAAGATAGGAGGAATAAACTGGCCTGAAAAAACTATAAAAGCATTAAGGGATACATTTTGGTCATAGCCGCGAAGAATGCGAAAAACTTAACTGGCAAGATAAATTTATAATAAATAATTGGGCAAAACGAAAGTTAACATTTTATGGAAAAATTCAAATTATTAAAACCCTATTAATACCGAAATTTACCTATGCTATACACTCGCTGATTGTCCCAAAAGCAATAATTCAGGAAATAAATAAAATGATATACAATTTTCTTTGGAGTGGCAAACGAGAAAAAATAAAACGAACAACGTTAATAGGTAATAAAATGGAAGGAGGACTCGAGATGACTGACCTTGAATCATATATAATATCAATGAAAGTCAAATGGATAAAAACACTATTAACTGCGGATAACGCAAACTGGAAAGTCATTCCAAGATATTTTTATAACACGTTTGGAGAAAATTTTCTAATATTTTATATGAATATTGATAGCATAAAAAGTTTAAATGTTTCGAATCTATCTCTGTTTTATAATAGAAATTTGGATTAAAGTAAATACAAATGTCGAAAATAATCCTAAAACATTTTATGAAATCAGGCAACAGATCATCTGGGGCAATAAATTTATTAAATTAAAAAACAAATGTTTCATATTCACAAATTGGATAAAAGCAAACATAATATATGTTAATGATATTATTAATGAAAATGGAATAATCAGTAATGATATTATCTATAACAAGCTGAAAAACAAAAGAAATTGGATTGCTGAATATAATTCAATAAAAAATATGTTTCCAAAAAAATGGATTCAATTATTAAAAACGGAAGAATCACGCGCAACAAAGGTTAAAACCGAATTAAATACAAAAATAAATAATAAAACACTTTCAGAAACAACTAATAAATTTATCTATCAATACCTGGTGAAGAAGAAATTTACAAAACCATATATTCATAAATTCTGGTCGGAAAAATTTGGTGAAGTATACGACTGGGTATCTATTTACATATTCATAAACAATATACAAGACAACAAGGTTTAGATTTAAACTACTGAATATAATCTTTCCGTCTAAGATACAAGTGGAAAATGGTAGCTTCCCCTAACTGCTCTGTTTGTGATGTACCGGAATCATATGAACATGTATTTATCACATGCCCTACTGTAAACGATCCCTGGAAGCGATGCGACATATCGGAATAAATTCCAACTTACGATTGCTTAGAAATATTGTAATAGGATACAAAATATTGCAACCGGACTATTTTTATATCAATGTCATACTTGCTACTTTTGGTTTTAGTTTATACAAAGCCTATTTCTTGAGTCAGAGTAGAACTGAAACGGTTAATATATACGCCCTGTTTAAGTATGAGTTTTACATTCTACACAAATACTTGTCGGACACTAACGTGAAAATTAAATGGATAACATGCTTAAACGATTATTTTTTACAACATTAATTGTGTACATTTTATTATATAGTTTAGTTATGTAGTGAGGTAGATTATATAATTGTTAATCTGTAATATGCATGTATAATGTGAAGGGAAAAAAATAAACGAAGTCTCCGGCTTCACCAAAAAAAAAAATGTTATCTCCATACTGCTGATAAGCCATAGGCACACAGTACTACATACATGTACTCTGTAATCAATATCTATGTTATCTCCATACTGCTGATAAGCCATAGGCACACAGTACTACATACATGTACTCTGTAATCAATATCTATGGTATCTCCATACTGCTGATAAGCCATAGGCACACAGTACTACATACATGTACTCTGTAATCAATATCTATGGTATCTCCATACTGCTGATAAGCCATAGACACACAGTACTACATACATGTACTCTGTAATCAATATCTATGGGAATAGATAACGGCGTGGAACGGTGGTTATATGTGGGAAGGTGTTGTATTGTGTGTATATGGAGTAATGGGTTCTCGCTATATCCTGCAGTGTAGCTTATTGAGGCGCCCCGAGGTGACACTGTATCTGTGTAGGTATGTACATTGATGAGTCTTCCTTCTTGTCTATTTCCAGTTCCGAGAAATAAGCAGAACGTCCGAGTGTTTGTTTGCCCTCATTAATGGTGACGATATATTCACCACATTTTCGGCCACCGTCACAGACAACGTTCTTATCTGGTACTACAGTCGGATATATATCTACATGTTCATGTCACTCTTTATATATGCTGTCTTGAATCTTTTTGTTGCCGTTATAATGGACACCTATGAATCTATCAAGGTAATTGTTTATATAATTTTGTGCATGCTCTTGTTATGGTACTAATATCTCGTATTTGATTTCAGTTCCGAAAAATGAGTACTGCCTCGGAGTGTTTATTTTCGCTCATTAATGGCGACGACATGTTTGTTACATTTTCCGCGACCATGACACAGAACACCCTGGTTTGGTACTACAGTAGGATTTATCTCTATGGTTTCATCTCATTGTTTATCTACGCCGTGTTGAATCTGTTTATTGCGGTCATCATGGATACTTATGAAACTATAAAGGTACTAATAATAGTTTTCTCCCGTTTCAAGTTAACCTGCTTTAGTGTATATATGACACACAGTTAGCATGTCCTTTGCTTACAATAGTAATATCCCCCTACCAATAGCAATACCCCCTACCAATAGCAATATCCCCTACCAATAGCAATATCCCCTACCAATAGCAATATCCCCTACCAATATCCCCTACCAATAGCAATATCACCCTACCAATAGCAATATCCCCTACCAATAGCAATATCACCCTACCAATAGCAATATCACCCTACCAATAGCAATATCACCCTACCAATAGCAATATCACCCTACCAATAGCAATATCACCTTCCAATGCAATATCCCCCTACCAATAGCAATATCCCCCTACCAATAGCAATGTCCCCCTACCAATAGCAATACCCCTCTACCAATAGCAATATCCCCCTACCAATAGCAATACCCCCCTACCAATAGCAAAATCCCCCTACCAATAGCAATATCACCCTACCAATAGCAATATCCCCCTACCAATAGCTTTACCCCCCTACCTATAGCAATATCACCCTATCAATAGCAATATCCCCCTACCAATAGCAATATCCCCCTACTAATAGCAATAGCACCCTACCAATAGCACCCTACCAATAGCACCCTATCAATAGCAATATCCCCCTACCAATAGCAATATCCCCCTACCAATAGCAATATCACCCTACCAATAGCAATATCACCCTATCAATAGCAAATATCCCCCTACCAATAGCAATATCCCCCTACCAATATCCCCCTACCAATAGCAATATCCCCCTACCAATAGCAATATCACTCTACCAATAGCAATACCCCCCCACCAATAGCAATATCCCCCTACCAATAGCAATAGCACCCTACCAATATCACCCTACCAATAGCAATATCCCCCTACCAATAGATAGGGGCGTTACTCATACTGCTTAATGAACTTAAACATCACACATGTTTCTGTGTCTCTAAATAGCTTACACAGGTCCCATAACTCTTCCCATCCTATCGATGACCTGTGAAACAGATTGACTGGAATCCTCCATGTTTGTTTGTAAACATGCACAGTGATACATGCACAGTGATACGTGTTGCAGTGATATAAATACCACACGATAATGACAACATTATCGGAAGAGTCCATTGACTTGCTATAGGTGTTTTTATATTACTACTTCATATGCAAATTGACTATTGTGTAGTCTATGAAATTGAATGGTAACGTTTGCATATAAATAGTAATATAAAACACATATAACAAGTCAATGGACTCTTCCGATAATGTTGTCATTATCGTGCGGTGTTTATACATGCACAGTGATACATGTTACAGTGATACATGCACAGTGATACGTGTTGCAGTGATACGTGTTGCAGTGATACGTGCACAGTGATACGTGAGGCAGTGATACATGCACAGTGCTACATGCACAGTGATACGTGTTGCAGTGATACATGCACAGTGATACCTGTTGCAGTGATACATGCACAGTGATACGTGTTGCAGTGATACATGCACAGTGATACGTGTTGCAGTGATACGTGTTGCAGTGATACGTGTTGCAGTGATACATGCACAGGGATACGTGTTGCAGTGATACATGCACAGTGATACGTGTTGCAGTGATACATGCACAGTGATACGTGTTGCAGTGATACATGCACAGGGATACGTGTTGCAGTGATACATGCACAGGGATACGTGTTGCAGTGATACATGCACAGGGATACGTGTTGCAGTGATACGTGTTGCAGTGATACATGCACAGGGATACGTGTTGCAGTGATACATGCACAGGGATACGTGTTGCAGTGATACATGCACAGGGATACGTGTTGCAGTGATACATGCACAGTGATACGTGTTGCAGTGATACATGCACAGTGATACGTGTGCAGTGATACATGCACAACGTGTTGCAGTGATACATGCACAGTGATACGTGTTGCAGTGATACATGCACAGTGATACGTGTTGCAGTGATAAATGCACAGTGATACGTGTTGCAGTGATATGTGTTGCAGTGATACGTGTTGCAGTGATACATGCACAGGGATACGTGTTGCAGTGATACATGCACAAGGATACGTGTTGCAGTGATACATGCACAGGGATACGTGTTGCAGTGATACATGCACAGGGATACGTGTTGCAGTGATACATGCACAGGGATACGTGTTGCAGTGATACATGCACAGGGATACGTGTTGCAGTGATACATGTTGCAGTGATAAATGCACAGTGATACGTGTTGCAGTGATATGTGTTGCAGTGATACGTGTTGCAGTGATAAATGCACAGTGATACGTGTTGCAGTGATATGTGTTGCAGTGATACGTGTTGCAGTGATACATGCACAGGGATACGTGTTGCAGTGATACATGCACAGGGATACGTGTTGCAGTGATACATGCACAGTGATACGTGTTGCAGTGATACATGCACAGGGATACGTGTTGCAGTGATACGTGTTGCAGTGATACATGTTGCAGTGATACATGCACAGTGATACGTGTTGCAGTGATACATGCACAGTGATACGTGTTGCAGTGATACATGCACAGTGATACGTGTTGCAGTGATACATGCACAGTGATACGTGTTGCAGTGATACATGCACAGTGATACGTGTTGCAGTGATACATGCACAGTGATACGTGTTGCAGTGATACATGCACAGTGATACGTGTTGCAGTGATAAATGCACAGTGATACGTGTTGCAGTGATATGTGTTGCAGTGATACATGCACAGTGATACGTGTTGCAGTGATACATGCACAGGGATACGTGTTGCAGTGCACAGGGATACGTGTTGCAGTGATACGTGTTACAGTGATACATGTTGCAGTGATACATGCACAGTGATACATGTTGCAGTGATACATGCACAGTGATACGTGTTGCAGTGATACATGCACAGGGATACGTGTTGCTGTGATACATGCACAGGGATACGTGTTGCAGTGATACATGCACAGGGATACGTGTTGCAGTGATACATGCACAGGGATACGTGTTGCTGTGATACATGCACAGGGATACGTGTTGCAGTGATGCATGCACAGGGATACGTGTTGCAGTGATACATGCACAGGGATACGTGTTGCAGTGATACATGCACAGGGATACGTGTTGCAGTGATACATGCACAGGGATACGTGTTGCAGTGATACATGCACAGGGATACGTGTTGCAGTGATACATGCACAGTGATACGTGTTGCAGTGACATGCACAGGGATACGTGTTGCTGTGATACATGCACAGTGATACGTGTTGCAGTGATCTGTGTTGCAGTGATACGTGTTGCAGTGATACATGCACAGTGATACGTGTTGCAGTGATACATGCACAGTGATACGTGTTGCAGTGATACATGCACAGTGATACGTGTTGCAGTGATACATGCACAGTAATACATGTTGCAGTGATACATGCACAGTGATACGTGTTGCAGTGATACATGCACAGTGATACGTGTTGCAGTGATACATGCACAGTGATACGTGTTGCAGTGATACATGCACAGTGATACGTGTTGCAGTGATAAATGCACAGTGATACGTGTTGCAGTGATATGTGTTGCAGTGATACATGCACAGTGATACGTGTTGCAGTGATACATGCACAGGGATACGTGTTGCAGTGATACATGCACAGGGATACGTGTTGCAGTGATACGTGTTGCAGTGATACATGCACAGTGATACGTGTTGCAGTGATACATGCACAGTGATACGTGTTGCAGTGATACGTGTTGCAGTGATACTGTTGCAGTGATACATGCACAGTGATACGTGTTGCAGTGATACATGTTGCAGTGATACATGTTGCAGTGATACATGCACAGTGATACGTGTTGCAGTGATACATGCACAGTGATACGTGTTGCAGTGATACATGCACAGTGATACGTGTTGCAGTGATACATGCACAGTGATACGTGTTGCAGTGATACATGCACAGTGATACGTGTTGCAGTGATACATGCACAGTGATACGTGTTGCAGTGATACATGCACAGTGATACGTGTTGCAGTGATAAATGCACAGTGATACGTGTTGCAGTGATATGTGTTGCAGTGATACATGCACAGTGATACGTGTTGCAGTGATACATGCACAGGGATACGTGTTGCAGTGATACATGCACAGGGATACGTGTTGCAGTGATACGTGTTGCAGTGATACATGCACAGTGATACATGTTGCAGTGATACATGCACAGTGATACGTGTTGCAGTGATACGTGTTGCAGTGATACATGTTGCAGTGATACATGCACAGTGATGCGTGTTGCAGTGATACATGTTGCAGTGATACATGTTGCAGTGATACATGCACAGTGATACGTGTTGCAGTGATACATGCACAGTGATACGTGTTGCAGTGATACATGCACAGTGATACGTGTTGCAGTGATACATGCACAGTGATACGTGTTGCAGTGATACATGCACAGTGATACGTGTTGCAGTGATACATGCACAGTGATACGTGTTGCAGTGATACATGCACAGTGATACGTGTTGCAGTGATAAATGCACAGTGATACGTGTTGCAGTGATATGTGTTGCAGTGATACATGCACAGTGATACGTGTTGCAGTGATACATGCACAGGGATACGTGTTGCAGTGATACATGCACAGGGATACGTGTTGCAGTGATACGTGTTGCAGTGATACATGCACAGTGATACATGTTGCAGTGATACATGCACAGTGATACGTGTTGCAGTGATACATGCACAGGGATACGTGTTGCAGTGATACGTGTTGCAGTGATACATGTTGCAGTGATACATGCACAGTGATACATGTTGCAGTGATACATGCACAGGGATACGTGTTGCAGTGATACATGCACAGGGATACGTGTTGCAGTGATACATGCACAGGGATACGTGTTGCAGTGATACATGCACAGGGATACGTGTTGCAGTGATACATGCACAGGGATACGTGTTGCAGTGATACATGCACAGGGATACGTGTTGCAGTGATACATGCACAGGGATACGTGTTGCAGTGATACATGCACAGGGATACGTGTTGCAGTGATACATGCACAGGGATACGTGTTGCAGTGATACATGCACAGGGATACGTGTTGCAGTGATACATGCACAGGGATACGTGTTGCAGTGATACATGCACAGGGATACGTGTTGCAGTGATACATGCACAGGGATACGTGTTGCAGTGATACATGCACAGGGATACGTGTTGCAGTGATACATGCACAGGGATACGTGTTGCAGTGATACATGCACAGGGATACGTGTTGCAGTGATACATGCACAGGGATACGTGTTGCAGTGATACATGCACAGTGATACGTGTTGCAGTGATACATGCACAGTGATACGTGTTGCAGTGATACATGCACAGAACCAAGTGTTGCAGTGATACGTGTTGCATTGATACATGCACAGTGATACGTGTTGCAGTGATACGTGTTGCAGTGATACGTGTGCAGTGATAAGTGTTGCAGTGATACATGCACAGTAATACGTGTTGCAGTGATACATGCACAGTGATACGTGTTGCAGTGATACATGCACAGTGATACGTGTTGCAGTGATACATGCACAGTGATACGTGTTGCAGTGATAAATGCACAGTGATACGTGTTGCAGTGATATGTGTTGCAGTGATACATGCACAGTGATACGTGTTGCAGTGATACATGCACAGGGATACGTGTTGCAGTGATACATGCACAGGGATACGTGTTGCAGTGATACGTGTTGCAGTGATACATGCACAGTGATACGTGTTGCAGTGATACATGCACAGGGATACGTGTTGCAGTGATACGTGTTGCAGTGATACATGCACAGTGATACGTGTTGCAGTGATACATGCACAGGGATACGTGTTGCAGTGATACATGCACAGGGATACGTGTTGCAGTGATATGTGTTGCAGGGATACGTGTTGCAGTGATACATGCACAGGGATACGTGTTGCAGTGATACATGCACAGGGATACGTGTTGCAGTGATATGTGTTGCAGGGATACGTGTTGCAGTGATACATGCACAGGGATACGTGTTGCAGTGATACATGCACAGGGATACGTGTTGCAGTGATACGTGTTGCAGTGATACGTGTTGCAGTGATACGTGTTGCAGTGATACATGCACAGTGATACCTGTTGCAGTGATATGTGTTGCAGTGATACATGTTGCAGTGATACATGCACAGGGATACGTGTTGCAGTGATACATGTTGCAGTGATACATGCACAGGGATACGTGTTGCAGTGATACGTGTTGCAGTGATACATGTTGCAGTGATACATGCACAGGGATACGTGTTGCAGTGATACATGCACAGGGATACGTGTTGCAGTGATACATGCACAGGGATACGTGTTGCAGTGATACATGCACAGGGATACGTGTTGCAGTGATACATGCACAGGGATACGTGTTGCAGTGATACATGCACAGGGATACGTGTTGCAGTGATACATGCACAGGGATACGTGTTGCAGTGATACATGCACAGGGATACGTGTTGCAGTGATACATGCACAGGGATACGTGTTGCAGTGATACATGCACAGGGATACGTGTTGCAGTGATACATGCACAGGGATACGTGTTGCAGTGATACGTGTTGCAGTGATACATGTTGCAGTGATGCATGCA
>CM026397.1:82026125-82053544 GCA_014843695.1 Archivesica marissinica
GCTACCACTGCCAGGCCTAACGTACCCGCTACCACTGCCAGGCCTAACGTACCCGCTACCACTGCCAGGCCTAACGTACACGCTACCACTGCCAGGCCTAACGTACACGCTACCACTGCCAGGCCTAACGTACCCGCTACCACTGCCAGGCCTAACGTACCCGCTACCACTGCCAGGCCTAATGTACCCGCTACCACTGCCAGGCCTAACGTACACGCTACCACACCTAATTATTCCTGTTCTAACCGACTATCACAATTAGTCATGTTCTAACTGACTATCACAATTATTCATGTTCTAACTGACTATCACAATTATTCATGTTCTAACTGACTATCACAATTATTCATGTTCTAACTGACTATCACAATTAGTCATGTTCTAACTGACTATCACAATTATTCATGTTCTAACTGACTATCACAATTATTCATGTTCTAACTGACTATCACAATTTCTAAGGCTATCATACAATTGTGTTGCAGTACTGCCGTACCACCTCACATACTGCCCAATCTGAGGATCGATCTCGGGTTGGTAAGAAAGAAGCGAGCATGCTAACCACTGCCACAGCCATGAATTAGAATGCTGTCCCTACAATATGCTGCATTTACATTAAAATATTCTAAGGCTGAATTGTGATTACGGTATAGTAGTTCAATATTTAACTAATAAATTATTAAAAGCTTAGGAAATTTGTGTAGATTTGCACATAAATGAACTGGATTTTGTGAAATTACTATTAATAAATTATTGGAGATTAAGTATTGACAAGCATCGTATAATAAAAATGCTCAACTGGCCGTACATCCGCAAAAAACCATCATACCGGAACGGGGTTACAATACGCACAACTAGACATCATACGGGAACGGGGTTACAATACGCACAACTAGACATCATACAGGAACAGGGTTACAAAACGCGCAACTAGACATCATACCGATGCTTCCTGAAAACCCAGCAAAGGGTTATGGAGATTAAGCACAGACAAGGTAAAGCGAACAGACGGAAGTGGCAAAAACAATGTCTCCCACCATTAGGGGAGACATAATTGTTTTGCAAACAGAATAGCGCCCTACAAACAGAATAGCGCCCTGCAAATAGAATAGCACCCTGCAAACAGAATAGCGCCCTGCAAACAGATTAGCGCCCTGCAAATAGAATAGCACCTTGCAAACAGATCAGCGCCATGCAAACAGAATAGCGCCCTGCAAACAGATCAGCGCCCTGCAAACAGAATAGCGCCCTGCAAACAGATCAGCGCCCTGCAAACAGAATAGCGCCCTGCAAACAGATTAGCGCCCTGCAAACAAACAGAATAGCGCCCTGCAAACAGAATAGCACCCTGCAAACAGATTAGCACCCTGCAAACAGATTAGCACCCTGCAAACAGAATAGCACCCTGCAAACAGAATAGCACCGTGCAAACAGAATAGCACCGTGCAACAACAGATCAGCGCCCTGCAACAACAGATCAGCGCCCTGCAAACAGATTAGCACCCTGCAAACAGAATAGCGCCCTGCAAATAGAATAGCGCCCTGCAAACAGAATAGCGCCCTGCAAACAGATTAGCACCCTGCAAACAGAATAGCGCCCTGCAAACAGAATAGCACCCTGCAACAACAGATCAGCGCCCTGCAAACAGAATAGCGCCCTGCAAACAGATTAGCACCCTGCAAACAGATTAACACCCTGCAAACAGAATAGCGCCCTGCAAACAGAATAGCACCCTGCAACAACAGATCAGCGCCCTGCAAACAGATTAGCACCCTGCAAACAGATTAGCACCCTGCAAACAGAATAGCGCCCTGCAAACAGAATAGTGCCCAGCAAACAGAATAGCGCCCTGCAAACAGAATAGCACCCTGCAAACAGAATAGCACCCTGCAAACAGAATAGCACCCTGCAAACCGAATAGCACCCTGCAAACAGAATAGCGCCCTGCAAACCGAATAGCGCCCTGCAAACAGACTAGCGCCCTGCAAACAGAATAGCACCCTGCAAACAGAATAGCGCCCTGCAAACAGAATAGCGCCTTGCATATAGAATAGCGCCCCTGCAAACAGAATAGCACCCTGCAAACAGAATAGCGCCCTGCAAACCGAATAGCGCCCTGCAAACAGAATAGCGCCCTGCAAACCGAATAGCGCCCTGCAAACAGAATAGTGCCCTGCAAACAGAATAGTGCCCTGCAAACAGAATAGTGCCCTGCAAACAGAATAGCGCCCTGCAAACAGAATAGCGCCCAGCAAACAGATTAGTGCCACTTTAAATGATACGCGACCATTTACCTATTACTATACAGTAGCTTTTACAAAATAAAACAACAATTGTGAACACCAATAAATTGTTTACCTTAGAAATGCGCCTCTAAGGGCCTCCCTCTCTCTGTCCTCACTTGGTTCATCAGAAGCACACGGTATTACATCCACTTCACTGTATCTGTACATACGTCAAGGCATAAACAAATTTTCGCGTAAAATTGCATGACCTTGATATCAATTTCCGAGATAGATGGAAGTCGTGATAGCGCAGTGGTATGCTTCTTGTGCAAAAGGCCTGGAGTTTGCACCCAAATTCCACAATGCCTCTTCTTTCTCCCTCATGGCGATGGATTCCATCATGAATGAAGTCTCAAGATTGATTAATCTTTAATCATTGTAAAAACAATGTTTCGCAATCATGCTAAAATAAATTTGTATAAACTAATTTCCATGGCCATTAGTATAATGGTATGTTAGGAAAGTAATAAATTTATCACAGTCGATATTTTATGTACGTTAAAATACAAATAATGTTAAAATACAAATAAAACCAATCACTTGAAATAACTACACAGTAAAAACCTCATACATTATCTAACGTTTACCTGACAGATGGAAACCTCATACATTATCTAATGTTTACCCGACAGATGGAAGCCTCATACATTATCTAATGTTTACCCGACAGATGGAAGCCTCATACATTATCTAATGTTTACCTGACAGATGGAAACCTCATACATTATCTAATGTTTACCCGACAGATGGAAGCCTCATACATTATCTAATGTTTACCCGACAGATGGAAACCTCATACATTATCTAATGTTTACCTGACAGATGGAAGCCTCATACATTATCTAATGTTTACCCGACAGATGGAAGCCTCATACATTATCTAATGTTTACCTGACAGATGGAAACCTCATACATTATCTAATGTTTACCTGACAGATGGAAGCCTCATACATTATCTAATGTTTACCCGACAGATGGAAGCCTCATACATTATCTAATGTTTACCTGACAGATGGAAGCCTCATACATTATCTAATGTTTACCTGACAGATGGAAACCTCATACATTATCTAATGTTTACCTGACAGATGGAAACCTCATACATTATCTAATGTTTACCTGACAGATGGAAACCTCATACATTATCTAATGTTTACCTGACAGATGGAAACCTCATACATTATCTAATGTTTACCTGACAGATGGAAACCTCATACATTATCTAATGTTTACCTGACAGATGGAAAAACCTCATACATTATCTAATGTTTACCTGACAGATGGAAACCTCATACATTATCTAATGTTTACCTGACAGATGGAAACCTCATACATTATCTAATGTTTACCTGACAGATGGAAGCCTCATACATTATCTAATGTTTACCTGACAGATGGAAACCTCATACATTATCTAATGTTTACCTGACAGATGGAAACCTCATACATTATCTAATGTTTACCTGACAGATGGAAGCCTCATACATTATCTAATGTTTACCTGACAGATGGAAGCCTCATACATTATCTAATGTTTACCTGACAGATGGAAACCTCATACATTATCTAATGTTTACCTGACAGATGGAAACCTCATACATTATCTAATGTTTACCTGACAGATGGAAGCACGTCATCAATCACACAATCATAAACACAGGGAACATTTTACATTAGAAATAATCGGCAATCACGAGTACCGGTAATTAGTATACAGACTATAGCTAGGACTAGGGACGTAATGACTAGAGGGTGTTCTCAACTGCTCCATCTGTGGTTGTTCTTGGGGGGGGATTCGAGATTATGCAGAGAATGTTGCCGTGGGTGTTTGATATGCACTTGGGTGTTTAGCACATTCATGTGTGATTTTAGTGCTGCCTCACACATGTTTTGATACAACGAAAGACTTTGCACAAGTTAAGACATATAGCCCTTCAATTGTCGGACTATAGATTGTTCACATCTTGTGTCATCCAGCAGATATTCAACTTTCCAGGCATTATTCACTGATTAATTAACGAAAACTAACTAACACCGACAACAAATGGCCTGAGTGCACAATGACATAACTGTGTATCATAGGGTAAGCTCCCTTGGTATGCTACCTCGTCATATCGTACCCAGGAATAATAAAATGCGGAACACTACAACCGGCGGACAGTGTTGATGCCAGAACATTTTTCTTGCACCAAATGTTCAGCTTTTCTATCTAGCAGGCCCATTTTTCAGTTTTCCACGACATTTTTCAGTTTTCCACGACATTTCCGTGACACAACAACAAAGGATACTGAGGCTTGCCATACTTTTCTGAATCATCATCATCAACATTGAGATCACAGTCGTCGTCCTGACACTGGCTGCTGCTACTGGCAACCTGGAACCCTGAACCTGCAATATAGTAGGGTTCTTTTATGAAAATAAAGGAATTAATTCCTACAAAAGCGATTTTTGGTATATGCAATATATAGGGTGTCTTAACTAACATAGTAAAAGTCCACCACAGTCTTCTGATGCTAATGCCTTTTTTTGGGGTAAAACGTTGAAAATATAAACAAAACTGCGAAATTCTAGAATCCGCCTATAACTCCATCTTTATTTGTCTTAGGAAGTTAAAATTGGCCATGGAAGTATAAATATAAATTGCGCATAGATTAAAGCCATTACCGTTTTCCAAAACAATATACATATACAAAGCAATGGTGTCCTACATAAACAATTGTATGGTGTATTTATTGTATAGAATGTGAAATACAACATGTGAAAATGTCATGAGAGTCCATTGCTGCTTGTCAATTTAGAATATCCAATATGGCATCAAAACACAGAACTATGCAAATTAGCATCAATGAATATTACGCGTATACATTATTGTAATATGTGGTCGCAGAAAACAAACATATGTTAAAACTGGTACTGGTTCTCAATTAGTGTACTATCAAATTCACATTCCAAGATGATTACAAATCTATTTTATGTGCAGACATGTATGCACAATGTAAACTGCTAGTAGTCAGGTTCAAAGTCTGGATGTACTGAATTTTCACAACTAAATCCTTTGCAGGAACTACATGCAGAACTACATTCAAGGCCAACTTGTTTGCAGCTGCATGCCTTTGTTTTACAGCCACTAGAACAAGTACAACGCACAACCTTCAATATATGTACTGGAGCTGGACCTTTCCTAGTTGTCACAGGGAATAGCCTGTCTCCAACTAGTTCCCAGCCCCAGTCCGTTGGATTCTGTGCATCATCACATTTCCAGTCCTGTACTTGCAGGTAAACTCGCAAGCTGTGGAATTCTGCAGCATCAGAGGTTGGGGGGAGTTGTTTCGGATCAACAAACATGGTACTTTTGGCTACCTTTTCGACAAACTTGCTCACACGTAAGCTGTCCAATGTTTCTCCACGACTGCCTTTGTATAGATACACGAGAGCTTGTTCCCCACTGCTGACAATATTCTCTTTTGTCACCTCTGTTGGTGGTGTATGAAACACTGATGCAACATGACGGAATACTTCACTCTTTTCAAATGCTTTCAGAGCAGTCCCTTTTCCTAAGCCATACACCTTTGACGTCGTATCGCACCCCAACACAGCATGTAAGAACAATATGTTCCTACAAACATCGTCGCCAAGGTACGCTTGTAGTTTGTGTATATCCCAACATATACTACGGTTGAATTTGGGCCTAGGCTGTAGATATACAGGGTGCGAGTCATGTGATGTGTGATAACACAATAACACCAATAGGTCAGTGTCATCTCCGACCAATATGGTTGGTTTTGACTGTGAACGGCGTACAGCTGTTAATACGATGAGTAAATGGGCAACGGCAACCGCGTGTGATGTTTCTATGCCCTCACTGTTCATTTTCCCTGACAACATGTTTATGAAGAGTTGTTTGTTTTTTGGGTTAGCTAGACATGTTTTCTTTTTCCCTCTAAATGTGCTGGATTGGGTAAATTTTACTTCTGTACCAACCATTCGTGCAGTTCTACGACCATGAGTGCTGTCATTAGTAGTTGGCCCATTGTCATAACCATCAAAGGCAACAATTCAAATGGTGTACCGAGACTGCACAAACTGGACGTATGTAGAACAAATTTCTTCAAATATCTGACCACTTCCCCAAGGAATCCACTGCAGCAACATACCACCATCAACAACATGATAACTATCACCAGGATCATGTGTTCTCGGACTAGGATTGTCGGATGACTTCATAGCATTCGCTAATACAGGTTTGTCTGCTACTCTCATTTGTCTGGATGATTCAAATAATGCCGGTGGGTGTGTGCATAACTCATATGTAAGTGGAAGATCGGGTTCATTAGTCATTCTGTTAGCCGCACTAACTAATCTCTGGAACAACAACTGAGGGTCGATCTTGACTGTATCTTCGTCAATTTTGAACGCAGATTTATCATTCATAGGCACGACTGCATCTTTCCTCTTGAACGAGAACTCGTTTACTTTTTGGCCAGCCATCTTTGTCACAATATTCTCTCCAATCTGCTTTGCCTGATCAGCAGTACTGTCATACGACACTACCCCACTTGTTATGCTTTTGAGATCATTTTCGGTTTTGAATGGGTTTCGTTCAAGTAGATACTCAGTTACCACTTGCATGTCTTTTTTATATCGCTTTCGCACTGATAAGTATGTATCTTTGTGTTGTTCACTTGAGGTATATATCGCACCAGAGAAGGTTTGCCTTGCTTCATTAATAGACGATGTTGCAGGTCGAGAGAGTACCCACACGGCTCTTTGTATCTCAGTCATTCCTCTACCTTGAGTCAGTCCCCCTGTACTCTTCAAACTCCGCATAAGCACCTGCTCAATCACTAGATCTGTCGACAATCCAGCCCAATACCTATCACTCCGTCTAACAACATGAAACCCTTTCATGAAATATTCATAGAGCTTTGGGTGTGTTTTCTGCAAGGCATTCATTTTCACTAGATACAAATAGGCTGATTTGGCATATAAGTTATGCCCAGATGCTGTGAAATATGGTAACAGGGTGCTTAATGTCTTCATGTGTAACTGCCAGTTTCCTGTTCGCTCTGCTTTTATGAATTCTCTCAGTAATTCCACCATTTCAATATATTGCAACCACAATCGTGCTGTTCTACTGTTAGCTGATATTTTGTCACAATATGCATCCAGTTTGCTTTGAATTTGTGTGACTATTTCATCTTTACATGCCTGTTCTATGCCTATTTCTCCTGTCAATACATTGTCAAACAATTCCAGAGCAGATTCTAAATCAGCGTCAATCTCATGCGAAATCCCATCCATTGTCGATTCTCTATCAGTTTTCGAAACTGTATCATTCCTCATCTCATCAGAGATATTCTTATTTTTCCCATGTGTTGAGGTACTATCATTGTGAGGCTGTGGAATACTATCCTCATGTTCTATAGATTGTGAACTGCTCTGTGCAACATTCTCAATGTCCTCAATATAAATTCCTTCTGCTTCGTGTTCCTGGCCATCAGTTTCATCCAGATCTCTACCAATCAGGTCGAGATTAAACACTTCACATACTATGAGTGACTGGAGGGCCATGTAAACCAGTCCATGACCTCTTAAGGCTCTAGCTACAGCTTTTCCGGTAAGCATATGACTCACTGCCTTTTCCGCATACACTGTTGTGATTACTTCCTGGAGACCCGAGTCGTTCATTATGTGTCCAACAGCACCAAGGAAGCTTACCAAGTTTACAAGTTAATATAATAGTTCCATCCTAAATAAATCAGTGAGTGTCTGTTCTGAAATGTGTTGCTCTGTATACCCGAGAGTAATATGTTTGGCGCTCTTTTGAATTCTTCTATCTGCTTCTCTGCATCAATTGTTGATATAAACATGTGGTGTCATGAATATTTACAATAAACATTAACATTAAGCTAGCTAATGAAAACTGTGTTCATGTAAACGCATCGGTAAAGCTTGAAAAGACATTCTTGGTGGCCATTTTGGATTTTGCAGCCATATTGGATTTATTATCGAAACGATAATGTCTCTAGTATTTGCGCAATATTCATTTATACATTCCTGGCAATTTTCAACTTCCTCAGACAAATATGGATGAAGTTATGGGCGGATTCCAGAAATTCACCATTTCGTCTACATTTTCAACTTTTTACCCCAAAAAAGGGCATTTAACATCGGAAGACTGTGGTGGACTTTTACTATATTAGGTAAAACACCCTATATATTGCATATACCAAAAATCGCCTTTGTAGGAATTAATTCCTTTATTTGACATTTTTCTTTTAAAAGAATCCTACTATAATGGATGCTTGAACAATAGTGAATTCCTGGCCAATAGATGGTTAAGCAATAAATAAATAATACTAGGTCTGATGGATGTTTGAAAAACAGAGCCAACTAATGGATATTTCGGCCTTCGTGATATATTTCTACGCATAAGAACTTCAAACTTGGGTTATTCTGCGATATACCACAGTTGATACTTATTATTTCGATTCTAACACGACTTACTTCTAATAATTTTAGATGAGAATCAAAGGAGTATTTTCTTCAAATGCTGTGGTACTCCGCTGCATTTGGCTTTCGAAATTTCCTCCCGCGTAAGGGGTGATGACGTTATTTTTTATGGAAAATATCAATCTAGTGCATAAATGAACAAAAGTTGTAACTGATCAATAATTTTATTTATTTTATCAAATAAAACTGTACAGAATAGTAACTGAAACGTTACTTAACAGAAAAACAAGACTGACAAGAGATTATCTGATTCTAAAAATAGCTCACTTCCGCGAATTCCCACGGTAGTATTTACAAATATCACGTGACTTTCATTCATAAAACTTTACACGCATTGTATAAATGGAATAGCCAAAACACAGTGCGTGCGCAGCATAGTTCAAGGTAGGTATATCGCAGAATAACCCGAGGTAGATTTTACTCTAGAAGTATGTATGTTATTAGCTGGGTCGTGTTAGAATTAACAATAGTGCATACTGGGCCAAATGGATACTTAAACAATAGTGCATACTGGGATAAATGGATGTTTGAACAATAGTACATACTGGGCTAAATGGATGTTTGAACAATAATGCATACTGGGCTAAATGGATGTTTGAACAATAGTACATACTGGGCTAAATGGATGTTTGAACAATAGTACATACTGGGCTAAATGGATGTTTAAACAACAGTGCATACTGGGCTAAATGGATGTTTGAACAATAGTACATACTGGGCTAAATGGATGTTTGAACAATAGTGCATACTGGGCTAAATGGATGTTTAAACAATAGTGCATACAGGGCTAAATGGATGTTTGAACAATAATGCATACTGGGCTAAATGGATGTTTAAACAATAGTGCATACTGGGCTAAATGGATGTTTAAACAATAGTGCATACTGGGATAAATGGATACTTAACAATAGTACATACTGGGCTAAATGTATGTTTGAACAATAGTGCATATTGGGCTAAATGGATGTTTGAACAATAGTACATACTGGGCTAAATGGATGTTTAAACAATAGTGCATACTGGGCTAAATGGATACTTAACAATAGTGCATACTGGGCTAAATGGATACTTAACAATAGTGCATACTGGGCTAAATGTATGTTTGAACAATAGTGCACACTGGGCTAAATGGATGTTTGCACAATAGTGCATACTGGGCTAAATGGATGTTTGAACAATAGTGCATACTGGGCTAAATGGATGTTTGAACAATAGTGCATACTGGGCTAAATGGATGTTTGAACAATAGTGCATACTGGGCTAAATGGATGTTTGAACAATAGTGCATACTGGGCTAAATGGATGTTTGAACAATAGTACATACTGGGCTAAATGGATGTTTGAACAATAGTACATACTGGGCTAAATGGATGTTTAAACAATAGTGCATACTGGGCTAAATGGATACTTAAACAATAGTACATACTGGGCTAAATGGATACTTAAACAATAGTGCATACTGGGCTAAATGGATGTTTAAACACTAGTACATACAGGGCTAAATGGATACTTAAACAATAGTGCATACTGGGCTAAATGGATGTTTGAACAATAGTACATACTGGGCTAAATGGATGTTTGAACAATAGTACATACTGGGCTAAATGGATGTTTGAACAATAGTACATACTGGGCTAAATGGATGTTTGAACAATAGTACATACTGGGCTAAATGGATGTTTAAACAACAGTGCATACTGGGCTAAATGGATGTTTGAACAATAGTACATACTGGGCTAAATGGATGTTTGAACAATAGTGCATACTGGGCTAAATGGATGTTTAAACAATAGTGCATACTGGGCTAAATGGATACTTAACAATAGTACATACTGGGCTAAATGGATGTTTGAACAATAGTGCATACTGGGCTAAATGGATGTTTAAACAATAGTGCATACAGGGCTAAATGGATGTTTGAACAATAATGCATACTGGGCTAAATGGATGTTTAAACAATAGTGCATACTGGGCTAAATGGATACTTAAACAATAATGCATACTGGGCTAAATGGATGTTTGAACAATAGTGCATACTGGGCTAAATGGATGTTTAAACAATAGTGCATACTGGGCAAAATGGATACTTAACAATAGTACATACTGGGCTAAATGTATGTTTGAACAATAGTGCATATTGGGCTAAATGGATGTTTGAACAATAGTACATACTGGGCTAAATGGATGTTTAAACAATAGTGCATACTGGGCTAAATGGATACTTAACAATAGTGCATACTGGGCTAAATGGATACTTAACAATAGTGCATACTGGGCTAAATGTATGTTTGAACAATAGTGCATACTGGGCTAAATGGATGTTTAAACAATAGTGCATACTGGGCTAAATGGATGTTTGAACAATAGTGCATACTGGGCTAAATGGATGTTTGAACAATAGTGCATACTGGGCTAAATGGATGTTTGAACAATAGTGCATACTGGGCTAAATGGATGTTTGAACAATAGTGCATACTGGGCTAAATGGATGTTTGAACAATAGTACATACTGGGCTAAATGGATGTTTGAACAATAGTACATACTGGGCTAAATGGATGTTTGAACAATAGTGCATACTGGGCTAAATGGATGTTTGAACAATAGTACATACTGGGCTAAATGGATGTTTAAACAATAGTGCATACTGGGCTAAATGGATACTTAAACAATAGTACATACTGGGCTAAATGGATACTTAAACAATAGTGCATACTGGGCTAAATGGATGTTTAAACACTAGTACATACAGGGCTAAATGGATACTTAAACAATAGTGCATACTGGGCTAAATGGATGTTTAAACAATAGTGCATACTGGGCTAAATGGATACTTAAACAATAATGCATACTGGGCTAAATGGATGTTTAAACAATAGTGCATACTGGGCTAAATGGATGTTTGAACAATAGTGCATACTGGGCTAAATGGATGTTTGAACAATAGTACATACTGGGCTAAATGGATGTTTGAACAATAATGCATACTGGGCTAAATGGATGTTTAAACAATAGTACATACTGGGCTAAATGGATGTTTGAACAATAGTGCATACTGGGCTAAATGGATGTTTGAACAATAGTACATACTGGGCTAAATGGATGTTTGAACAATAATGCATACTGGGCTAAATGGATGTTTAAACAATAGTACATACTGGGCTAAATGGATGTTTAAACAATAGTGCATACTGGGCTAAATGGATGTTTGAACAATAATGCATACTGGGCTAAATGGATGTTTAAACAATAGTGCATACTGGGCTAAATGGATGTTTAAACAATAGTGCATACTGGGCTAAATGGATACTTAACAATAGTACATACTGGGCTAAATGGATGTTTAAACAATAGTGCATACTGGGCTAAATGGATACTTAACAATAGTACATACTGGGCTAAATGGATGTTTAAACAATAGTGCATACTGGGCTAAATGGATACTTAACAATAGTACATACTGGGCTAAATGGATGTTTAAACAATAGTGCATACTGGGCTAAATGGATGTTTAAACAATAGTGCATACTGGGCTAAATGGATACTTAAACAATAGTGCATACTGGGCTAAATGGATGTTTAAACAATAGTGCATACTGGGCTAAATGGATACTTAACAATAGTGCATACTGGGCTAAATGGATGTTTGAACAATAATGCATACTGGGCTAAATGGATACTTAAACAATAGTGCATACTGGGCTAAATGGATGTTTGAACAATAGTGCATACTGGGCTAAATGGATACTTAACAATAGTACATACAGGGCTAAATGGATGTTTGAACAATAGTGCATACTGGGCTAAATGGATACTTAACAATAGTACATACTGGGCTAAATGGATGTTTAAACAATAGTGCATACTGGGCTAAATGGATACTTAACAATAGTACATACTGGGCTAAATGGATGTTTAAACAATAGTGCATACTGGGCTAAATGGATACTTAACAATAGTACATACTGGGCTAATGGATGTTTAAACAATAGTGCATACTGGGCTAAATGGATACTTAACAATAGTACATACTGGGCTAAATGGATGTTTAAACAATAGTGCATACTGGGCTAAATGGATGTTTAAACAATAGTGCATACTGGGCTAAATGGATACTTAAACAATAGTGCATACTGGGCTAAATGGATGTTTAAACAATAGTGCATACTGGGCTAAATGGATGTTTGAACAATAATGCATACTGTGCTAAATGGATACTTAAACAATAGTACATACTGGGCTAAATGGATGTTTGAACAATAGTGCATACTGGGCTAAATGGATGTTTGAACAATAGTGCATACTGGGCTAAATGGATACTTAAACAATAGTGCATACTGGGCTAAATGGATGTTTGAACACTAGTACATACTGGGCTAAATGGATGTTTGAACAATAGTGCATACTGGGCTAAATGGATACTTAAACAATAGTGCATACTGGGTTAAATGTATGTTTGAACACTAGTACATACTGGGCTAAATGGATGTTTGAACAATAGTGCATACTGGGCTAAATGGTTGTTTGAACAATAGTGCGTACTGGGCTAAATGGATGTTTGAACAATAGTGCATACTGGGCTAAATGGATACTTAACAATAGTACATACTGGGCTAAATGGATGTTTGAATAATAGTGCATACTGGGCTAAATGGATACTTAAACAATAGTGCATACTGGGTTAAATGGATGTTTGAACACTAGTACATACTGGGCTAAATGGATGTTTGAACAATAGTGCATACTGGGCTAAATGGATGTTTGAACAATAGTACATACTGGGCTAAATGGATACTTAAACAATAGTGCATACTGGGCCAAAAGGATGTTTCGCAAACCGCCATCTAGCTCAAGTCATTGAGCTAATACATACACTAACAGTCTTCCCTGCCCACCAGCTTTACATGATCACGATATAATTATTCCCTAAATGTACATCAAAAGGAGACATGTTTTATTTTAATATTTCCATCAAGTACATGTAGACATAATCATTAGCAAATTTAATTTGCATGAATTTCATTCGACTGCTGATAAACGGGGACAGATTTTAATTCATTTACAATGTCCTTTTTTCAAGTGCATATTCAGTGCCTTGTCGTTCTTGAATGTTACAATACATTGTTGACACGGGACAGCTGTACCCATGCTGTGCACTTTAACATGGTCCTTGAGTTGTACGTTCCAGGCTGCTGCGTACTTACACTGGGTACATTTGTACGGCTTCTCTCCTGTATGTGTGCGCATGTGTGATTTCAACTGGGTAAGTTGCACGCATGTAAAGGCACACTGGTCACAGCTGTGTGGGTGTATATCTGGAAGCATGAGATATAACTGTGTGAACGTAAGAAAGTTATACAGAGTCATACTGGTACATTGAAACAAAATTTGTGACTTTTACGAAAGAAAATATATTATAGAGACATATATAATTATATATTGAATGCAATTTGTGAGGACATGGATAGAGACATCCGAATACAGACATCCACCGGGTGTACAATATGCAAAGCAACCGGTGCTTGTAACAACCTAATCTTGCATGTAATTGCAACAACATTTTGTGTGGTACAATATAATATATTCTCATTTCAAAAATCACCAAAACTGTTTCCATATGTGTTGGTTAAAGTCTGAAACACAAGGTATACACAAGCACTAGTAGACACAAGACTACAAATCCTTGATATAAGGAAGATACCCGACTGAAATCGTGGGATAGCTTCAAACTTATCACTAGCACTTACTGGTATGGGGGGCTACCGTAGCCGAGTAGTTGCCGGTCCCTCATTGCTGTGGATTCAAAATCCCACTTAGGGGTGTCCAATTTTTTTCAAGCAACAAACTTATCCAGCTGGCTTGAAGTAGGTTGGTGGTTCTATCCAGGTGCCCATTTGTTTCTGAAACACTGCTTGGAGGGGCACCCAGTCATTCTCTAGCTGCAACATCACCATATCCACTAGCTGCAACATCACCATATTATCTAAGCATTTGATGAGATTTTACCTCAATAAGAAACAAACAAAACTTAGGCTGTCTGATTAGCGCAGTGATTAGCGCGTTCGTTTCTCACCAATGCAACCCGGGTTCGATCCTCGGACCGGGAAGAATATGAGATGGTACGGTGGTCGCCAGATTGGACAGGTGGGTTTTCTCTGGGTACTCCGGTTTCTTCCAACACGAATGACCACATATACGCTTTCATCCACGCCAACGAGAGTGATTAATATAAGTTGTTAAAACTTGCTTCGCAATCGTTGTAAAGTAAATAAAGTTTAAACTGAAAAGCAGTCTAGCAAAGTCTAAGGCATTAAACTTACTGGTATGAGTAAGTATGTGGGATTCTAGTTTAGTTGTAGTTAGAAAGGCATAGGAACACAGATGACACTGGTGTTTGCGGACACGTGTATGGCCGGCCATATGTTGAAAATATGCTGGCAGATTGAGAATGGTTCCACAGATCTGGCATTGCTTTGTGCCACTACAGTTCTTTTGGTGCTGCTCAAAGTCTTCCTTGCAGAGCTGCCATTTACCTGAAATGATGGACAGAGTTTACAAGCCGGTAACAAATTCACTGAAGAAAACGCAGGTACTTTCTTATGTCCAATGTTAGACATTTGACAAAGATTTTAGGGAAAGAGTGGAAGTCATAGCGCGTTCGCTTCAGGTACGAAAGGCATGGTGTTCGCACCCAGCTGTAGCTATTATGATTGTGCCCTTTGGCAAGGCATTTAAATTCTACATTGCCTCTTCTCTCCCTCGTGGCGATGGATTCCATCAGGAATGATGTCTCAAGAGTGATTAATATATGTTGTAGGAACTTGTTTCGCTATCGAGCTAAAATAAATTTGTATAAACTAGAGGGACCATGTAGGTCTTCCTCACCTGCTTCATTTCTTCCTATTTTGAGTTCAGAGTGAAGTTGTTTCGTAATAGAATATACAGTCAAACCTGTATTGGTGGTCACCTCTATTAAGCAGCCAACCTGCATTAAGCAGCCAGTTTTCAGATTCCCAATAGGTTACTTCAATATACATTTGACCTATATTAAGCAGCCACTTTCTGTGATTCCCTTGGTTGGCTGTTTAAGACAGGTTTGACTGTATAGTAATCAATTAGCCAAGTAACAAACGTCTCCATAGTATCCATTTCTGGATGGTCTAACTTACGGCCTTAGGAAGTCGTGATAGCGCAGTGGATGCGCGTTCGCTTCAGGTGCGAAAGGTCCGGAGTTCGAGCCCCACTGGAGCCGTTACGATTGTGCCCTTAGGCAAGGCATTTAAATTCCACATTGCCTCTTCTCTCTCCCTCGTGGCGATGGATTCCATCAGGAATGAGGTCTCGAGAGTGATTTATATAAGTTGAAATAACTTGTTTCACAATCGAGCTAAAATAAATTTGTATAAACTAACTTACGGCCAGCTGAGTATCATATAACTTAATTGATTGTGGAAATATTTGGATATTTTTTATGCATTCTCTAAAGAGGGTAAGGTATAAGATACTAACTTTTCTTGCATTTAAAACAGAATTGGCACAACACAGGGTGAAAATCCCTCATATGATGTAACCGGTCGACCCTACTGAGCAACGTCTCGGTGCAATACCTACACTGAAACTCTGCTATACCGTGAGCTTTCCCCATGTGGTGCCTCCTTGCTTCAGACGACTGAATGAAAACACCACAAACATCACACACGTATTTGCCTTTCGAAATCTGCCCACAATTTTGTTTATGCTTAACAATATCGAATTCACTGTATGAAGTATAAGAGCATTTCTCACATTCAAGCGCTTTGTTCACATGGGATTCAATATGGTCCTCAAATACATCTCTCGATGCACATTTGAAATGTTTACATACAAGACACGAGTACAGTTTCTCAGTAACAGTACTTCTGCGGTGCTTCCTTTCCAGGGATTCCAGCATCTCCATTGTATATTTATTTGGATGATCATCAAGTTTTATTTTTATCCAAGAAGCTGATTTCTTATCAATCCTCTTTACCCTTTTCTTTTTTCTAGGCATATCTTCCGAATCTAGTGGTCTTTTCTTTGCTTTCCTTTTTATATCTTCTCTAATACTCTTTCTTGAACGATGTGATGTATGCCTGCCTGTTTTATCTGCATCAGTGTTAACAATATCCATCTTTTCATAGTCGTCTTTACCACTTTCTGATACGTCATTCAGAGTATCACCAATATCACTCTCCTGGTCATTTCCAGGTTCCATATCATCATTATCTATATCTTCAAAGTCTCGTGGCTTACTCTTGCTAGAATGGTCTATATTATCGTCATTAGATAAATATTTATGTTGTCTGTCAGCACAGCTCGATTCAGGTTCAATTTCAGTCTTAATTTCTACAGTAGGCCACTCACCCCCATTCGTTCTGAAATTTATGATATTTTAAGAATGATCAAGCATTTAATACATGTAGTGTGACTACTGTAGTTATTCAAATTTAAGGGCGCATAAATATTTTAAAATTTGTTCAAAATGAGATCAATCGAACAAATAAAAATATTACATCTGTTGTTTTTTTCATTCGGATACGGTAATATAATTCTAATGCTATTTTTTGTAAATATACTTCAATATTTAAGTCCACGGATAGATGGGTCAGACTGACTCCAAGCTCGCAAAACATAATTTAGAGCAGCAATAGGCATGATCAACATTCAATTTAGCTGAAAAGTGTTTTTACGATAGAAAACGATGCAAGCATGTGCTAAATGGCGCTAGAATGTCGTGTTTAGACGACCATAAATGAGGTCACTGACAACTTGAGTCGGAAAACGTTCGCATTGACAACATTTCAACAAGCAGTGGCTAGGTACCACAAGTGCAAAGCAGTGAGGAATAAGATGTGTTATTCTGCTTTCAACCAGTGCAATAACACATTTTAATTCACTGATGAATTTCTATATTTTATTGGAAAGCATAAAATAATACTGTATAGAAGCTGCTATATAACAATAATTTATACATTTTTGCAGAAAAAATAGCAATCACTTGAATATTTTTAACTTACGTTAAGTTGTCAGTATCAGCATCAGTACTGTTTTGGACATATGGTTTTGAGTCTCTGACTTCTCTTTCGACGATCTCATTACTTTCATACCTGAAAATTGCATTAGTCAAACAATACTGATGTCATTTCTAGAGCCGTATCTCTCATTACAAAGCCTGACATGTAATCTATGTATACATATCTATATATATATACATGTGTACAGTCAAACCTGTGCTAGTGGTCACCTCCATTAAGCAGCCAACCTATATTAACAATATGTTGTTTTTATTATACATTTGCCCTGTACTAAGCAGCCACCTGTGTTAAGCAGCCACCTGTGCTAAGCCGCCACATGTACTAAGCAGCCACCTGTACTAAGCAGCCACCTGTGTTAAGCATCCACCTGTACTAAGCAGCCACCTGTACTAAGCAGCCACCTGTACTAAGCAACCACCTGTGTTAAGCATCCACCTGTACTAAGCAGCCACATGTGCTAAGCAGCCACCTGTGCTAAGCAGCCACATGTACTAAGCAGCCACCTGTACTAAGCAGCCACATGTGTTAAGCATCCACCTGTACTAAGCATCCACCTGTACTAAGCAGCCACCTGTACTAAGCAGCCACCTGTACTAAGCAGCCACCTGTGTTAAGCAGCCACCTGTACTAAGCAGCCACCTGTACTAAGCAGCCACTTTCTGAGATTGACTGAGAAGCAAATTAGTGAAAAATCGACAGACTGGAACCCAGGCTAACCTAGTTAAAACAGCAATGTGACGGTTAATGGACTGTTCCAGGATGGGTTATCCTACTATAACAGTAGGACATTCCGTATAGCAGAACATACCATGTATCAATGAGCAGCATCACCAGTTTACTTGGACTGGAAATGTTCAGGAAGTCCTTGAGAATGAGCCAGCGCTTCCACACAGGTTCTGCACAGTTTATTCTATGTTTCGGCTGGTACCGACGTACATCTTTACTTCTCTTCTGCATTTCATTCGCCGATAGCTTTACATGAGGCAATCCAACTTCATCATAGGCAGCAGATCATACATGTATCTGTTCAATAAAAGTAAAATGGGCAAGAAATTTCAACATCAAACAACAACGGATTCAGTCCACTAAGTTACGTCAAGCTTAGGTTCAATAAGGGCTACGACAAGCTTAGGTTCAATAAGGGCTACGACAAGCTTAGGTTCAATAAGGGCTACGATACGTTCTCAAGCTTAGGTTCAATAAGGGCTACGATACGTTCTCAAGCTTAGGTTCAATAAGGGCCACGATACGTTCTCAAGCTTAGGTTCAATAAGGGCTACGATACGTTCTCAAGCTTAGGTTCAATAAGGGCTACGATACGTTTTCAAGCTTAGGTTCAATAAGGGCTACGATACGTTCTCAAGCTTAGGTTCAATAAGGGCTATGATACGTTCTCAAGCTTAGGTTCAATAAGGGCTACGTCAAGCTTAGGTTCAATAAGGGCTACGATACGTTCTCAAGCTTAGGTTCAATAAGGGCTACGATACGTTCTCAAGCTTAGGTTCAATAAGGGCTACGTCAAGCTTAGGTTCAATAAGGGCTACGATACGTTCTCAAGCTTAGGTTCAATGAGGGCTACGATACGTTCTCAGGCTTAGGTTCAATAAGGGCTACGATATGTTCTCAGGCTTAGGTTCAATAAGGGCTACGTCAAGCTTAGGTTCAATAAGGGCTACGTCAAGCTTAGGTTCAATGAGGGCTACGATACGTTCTCAGAACGTGTATTATGTTGGCAATTGTTTCTCCCTCGAATGACACGTTCGTTTAAAACCAACAAATTTCCATCTATATATCATTATATGGGTGAGATTAGAATTGGAACAAACAAAACACCTTGAAAACGCACTAAATGCTCTCCATCACCCATGTGGTGTCAGTGGTCCAATGGTAGAGCGTCGGATTTGGAATCGAACGGTCCGGGTTCGATACTCAGTCAGGCCACGTATGTAGTGTCATTGAGCAGGGCACCTCACACACATTGCTTAGTACTGGTTAACCGCTATGGTCGGCTAAGCATGCCCAGGAAAACATGTCTAGGTCCCCCGCAAGGGGTTTGACATTAATGGTACATAAATACCTTCAATGTGTATGCATGCCAAGCTTCAAATCAATATCTTAATGAAATAGTAAAGTAATACTGATTAGTGCTCTTAAGTTCTTAAAGGTATCTTTATTTGATCTCACGTCTATAGTGCTCCGATAAGCTGTTCTGGTGACCCATTGCAGTGTTTCTGCGAAGGACTGGAATATTATGTCGAGATAGACGATGGCGTCATTGACAAAAGGTGGGCTCGATTTGTGATGCTGTTTGTCTGATGAAAGAATGGGCCCAAGGCTAAGAAGAGGAAAAACAACAACTGTTTAAAGTTTCAGCTTCCGGAAGTGTCGAGTAATCGCGAGTGTTGGATATACACTTGTGCCACTCCTCTTACCTCCCCTTTGTTCGATATTGTAGTATTTGTATTAACAGTCTTTACCATCACGAACTAAGTAAGAGTCGTATCTGGCGGAGAAAGCAACTAATAATCCCAATTAACCAAGATGACCGTTGATTAAATTTTACGTGTGCAAATGACGTATTCTTTCAAAGGGGCGTAACCCTAACCCTAATATTAAATGTATGTAACCGAAATAGGTTAAATAAGTTATTCCCTTTTTACTATCGTGGTGGAGTAACAGACGGCCTATGTACGTGTCATACCTTAGAACAAATACGCCCACTATAAATTGCCAAACTCTCACTTTCGTCATAAGTTGATAGTTGTGGGAATATATAAAGCTACTCCCAATACAGGGCCTATGACTTGGGTTTGTACAGGTGGAAATGGTTGTTTGAGTTTAGAACGTCCTACCACTGCACTATCACGACTTCCACAAGGACAGAGGAGAAAGCAACCTGCTTCTATGGTTGCCTCTTTCTACAGTCCTATTGTTGTTTGGGAACTAATGTCATGGCATGCCACATACTCACAGTGCCCAATTTCTCAACACATTCCTAGCGTAGGTCCTTATAATTTATTTCTATTATAGATGACATAACACATAGACACATAGAGTATAGCCTTAGGATAATATAAAAACAAAGATATAAACAATACAAAATAGCACATTACTATACAACAATTGACACGTGAGGAGAAACATAAGTATTACATACAATAATATATACATTGTATAATACATTTACAATCTCTTACCTCAGCATCTGTTGTTTTTCTATTTTATACAAATTTATTTTAGCTCGATTGCGAAACAAGTTCTTACAACTTATATTAATCACATTCGAGACCTCATTCCTGATGGAATCTATCACCACTAGGGAGAGAGAAGAAGCAACATGGAATTTAAATGCCTTGCCTAAGGGCACAATCGTAATGGCTCCAGCGCGGCTCGAACTCCGGGCCTTTCGCACCTGAAGTGAACGCTCTACCACAGCGCTATCACGACTGTTGTTTTTCTATATGCATATGCAATGTGTACAGTTACTTGTACTATAAAATACTCCATTAACAATAGAACATTCTATCCTGACTGCCAGGTACTTTAACACTTAGAGGATTATAGATTGTGGCCTAACACTTAACAGTGCTTTCTTGCCATAGTCCTTATTGGTGTCATGGTCAATTACAAGTACGTGTCTTGCATTTCTGGACAGGCTTTGCCAATCTAAGTGGCTAACCAGTACTAAGTAATGCGTGGGAGATTTCTTGCTCAATGACACTTCATCAGTGATCCCTCGATTTCAAATCCAACACTGTACAACTGTTCCACGGATCTCAAATCCAACAATGTACCACTGTTCCCGGATCTCAAATCCAATGCTGTACTACTGTTCCACGGATCTCAAATCCAACAATGTACCACTGTTCCCGGATCTCAAATCCAACGCTGTACCACTGTTCCACGGATCTCAAATCCAACACTGTACCACTGTTCCATGGATCTCAAATCCAACGATGTATCACTGTTCCACGGATCTCAAATCCAATGCTGTTCCACGGATTTCAAATCCTACGCTGTACCACTGTTCCACGGATCTCAAATCCAACGCTGTACCACAGATCTCAAATCCAACGCTGTTCCACGGATCTCAAATCCAACAATGTACCACTGTTCCCGGATCTCAAATCCAACGCTGTACCACTGTTCCACGGATCTCAAATCCAACACTGTACCACTGTTCCATGGATCTCAAATCCAACGATGTATTACTGTTCCACGGATCTCAAATCCAACGCTGTTCCACGGATCTCAAATCCTACGCTGTACCACTGTTCCACGGATCTCAAATCCAATGCTGTACCACTGTTCCACGGATCTCAAATCCAACGCTGTTCCACGGATCTCAAATCCAACGATGTACCACTGTACCACGGATCTCAAATCCAACGATGTACCACTGTTCCACGGATCTCAACGCTTTACCACTGTTCCACGGATCTCAAATCCAACGATGCACCACTGTTCCACGGATCTCAAATCCAACGCTGTACCACTGTTCTACGGATCTCAAATCCAACGCTGTACCACTGTTCCATGGATCTCAAATTCAACGCTGTACCACTGTTCCACAGATCTCAAATCCAACGCTGTACCACTGTTCCACAGATCTCAAATCCAACGCTCTAACATTGTTCTACGGATCCATTGATCTCAAATCCAAGATTCCAACTTCCACGGATCTCTCAATCTTAAATCCAACGCTCATTCACTCTTCCCACTTCCACTGATCCATCGGTTTAAAATCTAACTACATGTATATCATTTTAGAACAAATCTATTCCAATATAATACAAAACGTCTGCTACTTTGCTACTATATTAAAGGTATTAGTGCATTGTACTAATTCCATATTAAATAATTGTTTATGCTAATATATGTGCATGTACATCGATCATCAGATATATGGCCAGCAAGACATGAAAAGGAAAGGGGAATTCGGATGCAACAAAAATTAAAGGTTTCAGGATTTCATATCAGGTAATAGCTCCGGCTTTTATTGGTGGAGGAGTACACACTTAAGTTCCCTTCCAAGCAGTGGTTCAGGAACACCTGGGTAGAACCACATACCTTCTACAGGCCAGCTGGATGGCTTCTTCACTTGAAACAATTCGACACCTCCAGTGGGATTCAAACATACAGCGGTGATATAACCACTCAGCCGCGGATGCCTCTTGTCTATTAGTTATTTTTCCACTAATGAGCTTTTGGATATTTTTATAACACAAAGTTTGTCCACGCTTCATCTCCAAAACACCTTTTTGTTTCTCTACAAAGCTTGGCATGAAGCACCATAGCCTGGGAACAGGCGGCGATATATTTTGCATGGTCAGTCAAATAAATATATTTTAACACCGAGACCATTAATTGGGCCGTATTGTATATTGAGTTTCTGATAATATCAACCAGTTTTTTTCTCCAGAAGTTAAAAATCGACAGACTGGAACCCAGGCTAGAAGCACCAGTATGATGTCTAGTTATGCACGTTGTAATCCCTTTCCAGTTGGTTGATTTCTGGCGGATTTCTGGCAATTTGAACACTTTTATAACAAAGCTTGTTGTTCATGCTTCATTTCTAAAACTTCATAACACTACATATGGCTTTTTATTGCAACGTCCATGATTGTCAGTGAGTGGGGAGACATTCGTTGTTTTCAAAAACATCTCTAGTTTACCTGTCTCAAGTTCAACAGGTACAAACACATCTCTAGTTTACCTGTCTCAAGTTCAACAGGTACAAAAACATCTCTAGTTTACCTGTCTCAAGTTCAACAGGTACAAAAACATCTCTAGTTTACCTGTCTCAAGTTCAACAGGTACAAAAACATCTCTAGATTACCTGTCTCAAGTTCAACAGGTACAAAAACATCTCTAGTTTACCTGTCTCAAGTTCAAGGTACAAAGTCTATTAGTTTACCTTTAATTTTAAATTCAGTTCAACAGTTACAGTCGGTTAGATTACCTTTATTACATATATTGCAATCACGTGACCAAATGCATGATGTAAACCCGCCATTTTGTAGGTCAGCGAAAACAAACGGCTGAAAACAGATTACAGTCAAACCTGTGTTAGTGGTCACCTCTATTAAGCAGCCACCTGCGCTAAGCAGCCACTTTCTGTGATTCCCTTGACTGGCTGCTTAAGACAGGTTTGACTGTAAACTGATAAATATGTGTACTGTTATGGCAAATTATGTATGTATCGATATAGCTTGACATAGGTCAATGTGTGTACTGTTGTGGGAAATTATGTATGTATCGATATAGCTTGACACAGGTCAATGTGTGTACTGTTGTGGGAAATTATGTATGTATCGATATAGCTTGACACAGGTCAATGTGTGTACTGTTGTGGCAAATTATGTATGTATCGATATAGCTTGACACAGGTCAATGTGTGTACTGTTGTGAGAAATTATGTATGTATCGATATAGCTTGACACAGGTCAATGTGTGTACTGTTGTGGCAAATTATGTATGTATCGATATAGCTTGACATAGGTCAACAACACAGATGCTCGTGCAGTCATCTGAAATCATTGCTTGTAATCATGTGATCAAATCCCATGTGGCTTTCAACACCCCGCCATCTTGTGGGTCAAACGTGTAGAAATCAACAACCCAGATGCTCCCGATGTCATCTGAAATCTATGCATTAACCATTAGCACGCTGTAGGCAAAATGAGCAGATAACAAATGTGTAATATGTTCCCTGGAAAGCAAGGCTTGGAACATTTCCCTGGAAAGTAAGGCTTGGAACATTTCCCTGGAAAGTAAGGCTTGGAACATTTCCCTGGAAAGCAAGGCTTGGAACATTTCCCTGGAAAGTAAGGCTTGGAACATTTCCCTGGAAAGCAAGGCTTGGAACATTTCCCTGGAAAGCAAGGCTTGGAACATTTCCCTGGAAAGCAAGGCTTGGAACATTTCCCTGGAAAGCAAGGCTTGGAACATTTCCCTGGAAAGCAAGGCTTGGAACATTTCCCTGGAAAGCAAGGCTTGGAACATTTCCCTGGAAAGCAAGGCTTGGAACATTTCCCTGGAAAGCAAGGCTTGGAACATTTCCCTGGAACGTAAGGCTTGGAACATTTCCCTGGAACGTAAGGCTTGGAACATTTCCCTGGAACATAAGGCTTGGAATATTTCACTCAATGTTGTTCCCTGGAACGTAAGGCTTGGAACATTTCCCTGGAACGTAAGGCTTGGAATATTTCACTCAATGTTGTTCCCTGGAAAGTAAGGCTTGGAATATTTCACTCAATGTTGTTCCCTGGAAAGTAAGGCTTGGAACATTTCACTCAATGTTAAAGATATATTCCTGTTCAAATTGATTTCCACAATTTCTAAGAAATGTTGCTATCATACAATTGTATTACAAAAGTTATTCAGTAATGAAATCAATCATTTTTACTTTGGCTGTCCGATTAGCGCAGTGGTTAGCGCGCTTGCTTCTCACCAATGCAATCTGGGTTCGATCCTCGGACAGGGAAGTATGTGAGATGGTATGGTGGTCGCCATATCGGACAGGTGGGTTTTCTCCGGGTACTCCGGTTTCCTCCCACACGAATTACCACATTTACGCTTTCATACGCGCCAACGAGAGTGATTAATATAAGTTGTTACAGCTTGCTTTGCAATCCATGTAAAATAAATAATATTAACATTAAAACATACGTCTGTAACTGTTTTCCCCACAACATTACAGGTTACAGTTTGTCAAGTTGTTAGAACTTGCTTTGCAATCGTTGTAAAATAAATAAAGTTTAATCAAAATCATTTTTAGCATTTTAATGTACTTGAACATTGTTGAATAATAAAACGTATAATATATAATCATATTTTGACAAGGATAGTCTATTTCCATTGGTTCTAAATGTAGCTCGTAAATCATAACCGCAGTGAAATGTGCGTAGCTCACTTTTATTATCATGTTTTATTGTTGGCATAAAAAAGAGACACTCGCATACAATGATATATGTTTTTTACAGGAATATATTTTCATGTTAATAAGGCAAGCAGTATGTTGGTCCTTTTAAGTTAAACAATGCTGTTTTTTTAAATGCATATGTAGAGTCTTTTCACTTTTGAACACAATGTCACATTGGTGACACGTGACAGCCGTTTGCATGTTGTGAGCCTTAACATGGTCCTTGAGTTGTACGTTCCAGGCTGCTGCGTACTTACACTGGGTACATTTGTATGGCTTCTCTCCTGTATGTGTGCGCATGTGTGATAACAGCTGAGTACGCTGTACACATGTGAAGCTGCACCGGTCACACTTATGGGGATGTACTTCTGAAATGATACAAGACAAACTGTAACCTGTAATGTTGTGGGGAAAACAGTTACAGACGAATGTTTTAATGTTAATATTATTTATTTTACAATGATTGTAAAACAAGCTGCAACAACTTATATTAATCACTCTCGTTGGCGCGGATGACAGCGTATTTGTGGTCATTCATGTGGGAGGAAACCGGAGTACCCGGAAAAAACACACCTGTCCGATCTGGATACCTCCATATCATCTCACATACTTAGTGGTCCGAAGATCGAACCCGGGTTGCACTGGTGAGAAGTGAGAGTTCTAACCAATGCGCTAATCAGACAGCCCAGCCCGTCTTGCTAACCACTGCGCTAATCAGACAGCCTGCCTTGCTAACCACTGCGCTAATCAGACAGCCCACCTTGCTAACCACTGCGCTAATCAGACAGCCCGCCTTGCTAACCACTGCGCTAATCAGACAGCCCGCCTTGCTAACCACTGCGCTAATCGGACAGCCCGCCTTGCTAACCACTGTGCTCATCAGACAGCCTGCCTTGCTAACCACTGTGCTCATCAGACAGCCCACCTTGCTAACCACTGTACTAATCAGACAGCCCGCCTTGCTAACCACTGTTGCTAACCACTGTGCTAATCAGACAGCCCGCCTTGCTAACCACTGTACTAATCAGACAGCCCGCCTTGCTAACCACTGTGCTAATCAACAGCCCGCCTTGCTAACCACTGTCTAATCGACAGCCCGCCTTGCTAACCACTGTACTAATCAGACAGCCCGCCTTGCTAACCACTGTACTAATCAGACAGCCCGCCTTGCTAACCACTGCTAATCAGACAGCCCGCCTTGCTAACCACTGTGCTAATCAGACAGCCTGCCTTGCTAACCACTGTACTAATCAGACAGCCCGCCTTGCTAACCACTGTACTAATCAGACAGCCCGCCTTGCTAACCACTGTGCTAATCAGACAGCCTGCCTTGCTAACCACTGTACTAATCAGACAGCCCGCCTTGCTAACCACTGTACTAATCAGACAGCCTGCCTTGCTAACCCTGTACTAATCAGACAGCCTGCCTTGCTAACCACTACTAATCAACAGCCTGCCTTGCTAACCACTGTACTAATCAGACAGCCTGCCTTGCTAACCACTGTACTAATCAGACAGCCTGCCTTGCTAACCACTGTACTAATCAGACAGCCCGCCTTGCTAACCACTGTGCTAATCAGACAGCCCGCCTTGCTAACCACTGTACTAATCAGACAGCCCGCCTTGCTAACCACTGTGCTAATCA
>CM026397.1:82054544-82101682 GCA_014843695.1 Archivesica marissinica
GCTACTACATTGTCAATGTATGTCGTATTGGTAATGGCATCAAGAGGTGCTTCTATGAGGGAAAGGGTTAATGTACATTGGTTTGGCTGCTTCATTGTCAATGTATGTCGTATTGGTAATGGCATCAAGAGGTGCTTCTATGAGGGAAAGGGTTTATGTATATTGTATTGGTATGCATTGTCAATGTATGTCGTATTGGTAATGGCGTCAAGAGGTGCTTCTATGAGGGAAAGGGTTGTAATGTATGTCGTATTGGTAATGGCATCAAGAGGTGCTTCTATGAGGGAAAGGGTTAATGTATGTCGTATTGGTAATGGCATCAAGAGGTGCTTCTATGAGGGAAAGGTTTAATGTATGTCGTATTGGTAATGGCATCAAGAGGTGCTTCTATGAGGGAAAGGGTTGTCAATGTATGTCGTATTGGTAATGGCATCAAGAGGTGCTTCTATGAGGGAAAGGGTTGTCAATGTATGTCGTATTGGTAATGGCATCAAGAGGTGCTTCTATGAGGGAAAGGGTTAATGTATGTCGTATTGGTAATGGCGTCAAGAGGTGCTTCTATGAGGGAAAGGGTTAATGTATGTCGTATTGGTAATGGCATCAAGAGGTGCTTCTATGAGGGAAAGGGTTAATGTATGTCGTATTGGTAATGGCATCAAGAGGTGCTTCTATGAGGGAAAGGGTTAATGTATGTCGTGTTGGTAATGGCATCAAGAGGTGCTTCTATGAGGGAAAGGGTTAATGTATGTCGTGTTGGTAATGGCATCAAGAGGTGCTTCTATGAGGGAAAGGGTTAATGTATGTCGTGTTGGTAATGGCATCAAGAGGTGCTTCTATGAGGGAAAGGGTTAATGTATGTCGTATTGATAATGGCATCAAGAGGTGCTTCTATGAGGGAAAGGGTTAATGTATGTCGTATTGGTAATGGCATCAAGAGGTGCTTCTATGAGGGAAAGGGTTAATGTATGTCGTATTGGTAATGGCATCAAGAGGTGCTTCTATGAGGGAAAGGGTTAATGTATGTCGTATTGGTAATGGCATCAAGAGGTGCTTCTATGAGGGAAAGGGTTAATGTATGTCGTATTGATAATGGCATCAAGAGGTGCTTCTATGAGGGAAAGGGTTAATGTATGTCGTATTGGTAATGGCATCAAGAGGTGCTTCTATGAGGGAAAGGGTTAATGTATGTCGTATTGGTAATGGCATCAAGAGGTGCTTCTATGAGGGAAAGGGTTAATGTATGTCGTATTGGTAATGGCATCAAGAGGTGCTTCTATGAGGGAAAGGGTTCATGTATGTCGTATTGGTAATGGCATCAAGAGGTGCTTCTATGAGGGAAAGGGTTAATGTATGTCGTATTGGTAATGGCATCAAGAGGTGCTTCTATGAGGGAAAGGGTTCATGTATGTCGTATTGGTAATGGCATCAAGAGGTGCTTCTATGAGGGAAAGGGTTGTCAATGTATGTCGTATTGATAATGGCATCAAGAGGTGCTTCTATGAGGGAAAGGGTTAATGGTCAATGTATGTCGTATTGATAATGGCATCAAGAGGTGCTTCTATGAGGGAAAGGGTTAATGTATGTCGTATTGGTAATGGCATCAAGAGGTGCTTCTATGAGGGAAAGGGTTTAATGTATGTCGTATTGGTAATGGCTCAAGAGGTGCTTCTATGAGGGAAGGTGTCAATGTATGTCGTATTGGTAATGGCATCAAGAGGTGCTTCTATGAGGGAAAGGGTTGTCAATGTATGTCGTATTGGTAATGGCATCAAGAGGTGCTTCTATGAGGGAAAGGGTTGTCAATGTATGTCGTATTGATAATGGCATCAAGAGGTGCTTCTATGAGGGAAAGGGTTGTCAATGTATGTCGTATTGATAATGGCATCAAGAGGTGCTTCTATGAGGGAAAGGGTTGTCAATGTATGTCGTATTGATAATGGCATCAAGAGGTGCTTCTATGAGGGAAAGGGTTGTCAATGTATGTCGTATTGATAATGGCATCAAGAGGTGCTTCTATGAGGGAAAGGGTTGTCAATGTATGTCGTATTGGTAATGGCATCAAGAGGTGCTTCTATGAGGGAAAGGTTGTTAATGTATGTCGTATTGGTAATGGCATCAAGAGGTGCTTCTATGAGGGAAAGGGTTAATGTATGTCGTATTGGTAATGGCATCAAGAGGTGCTTCTATGAGGGAAGGGTTGTCAATGTATGTCGTATTGATAATGGCATCAAGAGGTGCTTCTATGAGGGAAAGGGTTTATTGTGTCAATGTATGTCGTATTGGTAATGGCATCAAGAGGTGCTTCTATGAGGGAAAGGGTTAATGTATGTCGTATTGGTAATGGCATCAAGAGGTGCTTCTATGAGGGAAAGGGTTTAATGTATGTCGTATTGGTAATGGCATCAAGAGGTGCTTCTATGAGGGAAAGGGTTAATGTATGTCGTATTGGTAATGGCATCAAGAGGTGCTTCTATGAGGGAAAGGGTTGTCAATGTATGTCGTATTGATAATGGCATCAAGAGGTGCTTCTATGAGGGAAAGGGTTGTCAATGTATGTCGTATTGATAATGGCATCAAGAGGTGCTTCTATGAGGGAAAGGGTTGTCAATGTATGTCGTATTGATAATGGCATCAAGAGGTGCTTCTATGAGGGAAAGGGTTGTCAATGTATGTCGTATTGATAATGGCATCAAGAGGTGCTTCTATGAGGGAAAGGGTTATGAATGTATGTCGTATTGGTAATGGCATCAAGAGGTGCTTCTATGAGGGAAAGGGTTGTCAATGTATGTCGTATTGATAATGGCATCAAGAGGTGCTTCTATGAGGGAAAGGGTTGTCAATGTATGTCGTATTGATAATGGCATCAAGAGGTGCTTCTATGAGGGAAAGGGTTGTCAATGTATGTCGTATTGATAATGGCATCAAGAGGTGCTTCTATGAGGGAAAGGGTTGTCAATGTATGTCGTATTGATAATGGCATCAAGAGGTGCTTCTATGAGGGAAAGGGTTGTCAATGTATGTCGTATTGATAATGGCATCAAGAGGTGCTTCTATGAGGGAAAGGGTTGTCAATGTATGTCGTATTGATAATGGCATCAAGAGGTGCTTCTATGAGGGAAAGGGTTGTCAATGTATGTCGTATTGATAATGGCATCAAGAGGTGCTTCTATGAGGGAAAGGGTTGTCAATGTATGTCGTATTGATAATGGCATCAAGAGGTGCTTCTATGAGGGAAAGGGTTGTCAATGTATGTCGTATTGATAATGGCATCAAGAGGTGCTTCTATGAGGGAAAGGTTGTCAATGTATGTCGTATTGATAATGGCATCAAGAGGTGCTTCTATGAGGGAAAGGGTTGTCAATGTATGTCGTATTGATAATGGCATCAAGAGGTGCTTCTATGAGGGAAAGGGTTGTCAATGTATGTCGTATTGATAATGGCATCAAGAGGTGCTTCTATGAGGGAAAGGGTTTATGACTTGGTTGGCTCTCATGTCAATGTATGTCGTATTGGTAATGGCATCAAGAGGTGCTTCTATGAGGGAAAGGGTTAATGTATGTCGTATTGGTAATGGCATCAAGAGGTGCTTCTATGAGGGAAAGGGTTAATGTATGTCGTATTGGTAATGGCATCAAGAGGTGCTTCTATGAGGGAAAGGGTTAATGTATGTCGTATTGGTAATGGCATCAAGAGGTGCTTCTATGAGGGAAAGGGTTAATGTATGTCGTATTGGTAATGGCATCAAGAGGTGCTTCTATGAGGGAAAGGGTTAATGTATGTCGTATTGGTAATGGCATCAAGAGGTGCTTCTATGAGGGAAAGGGTTGTCAATGTATGTCGTATTGATAATGGCATCAAGAGGTGCTTCTATGAGGGAAAGGGTTAATGAACATTGGTTGGCTCTCATGTCAATGTATGTCGTATTGATAATGGCATCAAGAGGTGCTTCTATGAGGGAAAGGGTTAATGAACATTGGTTTGGCTACTACATTGTCAATGTATGTCGTATTGATAATGGCATCAAGAGGTGCTTCTATGAGGGAAAGGGTTATGACTTGGTTTGGCTACTACATTGTCAATGTATGTCGTATTGGTAATGGCATCAAGAGGTGCTTCTATGAGGGAAAGGGTTGTCAATGTATGTCGTATTGGTAATGGCATCAAGAGGTGCTTCTATGAGGGAAAGGGTTGTCAATGTATGTCGTATTGATAATGGCATCAAGAGGTGCTTCTATGAGGGAAAGGGTTGTCAATGTATGTCGTATTGATAATGGCATCAAGAGGTGCTTCTATGAGGGAAAGGGTTGTCAATGTATGTCGTATTGGTAATGGCATCAAGAGGTGCTTCTATGAGGGAAAGGGTTGTCAATGTATGTCGTATTGATAATGGCATCAAGAGGTGCTTCTATGAGGGAAAGGTTGTCAATGTATGTCGTATTGATAATGGCATCAAGAGGTGCTTCTATGAGGGAAAGGGTTGTCAATGTATGTCGTATTGATAATGGCATCAAGAGGTGCTTCTATGAGGGAAAGGGTTGTCAATGTATGTCGTATTGATAATGGCATCAAGAGGTGCTTCTATGAGGGAAAGGGTTGTCAATGTATGTCGTATTGATAATGGCATCAAGAGGTGCTTCTATGAGGGAAAGGGTTGTCAATGTATGTCGTATTGATAATGGCATCAAGAGGTGCTTCTATGAGGGAAAGGGTTGTCAATGTATGTCGTATTGATAATGGCATCAAGAGGTGCTTCTATGAGGGAAAGGGTTGTCAATGTATGTCGTATTGATAATGGCATCAAGAGGTGCTTCTATGAGGGAAAGGGTTGTCAATGTATGTCGTATTGATAATGGCATCAAGAGGTGCTTCTATGAGGGAAAGGGTTATCAATGTATGTCGTATTGGTAATGGCATCAAGAGGTGCTTCTATGAGGGAAAGGGTTGTCAATGTATGTCGTATTGGTAATGGCATCAAGAGGTGCTTCTATGAGGGAAAGGGTTGTCAATGTATGTCGTATTGATAATGGCATCAAGAGGTGCTTCTATGAGGGAAAGGGTTAATAATGTATGTCGTATTGGTAATGGCATCAAGAGGTGCTTCTATGAGGGAAAGGGTTGTCAATGTATGTCGTATTGATAATGGCATCAAGAGGTGCTTCTATGAGGGAAAGGGTTGTCAATGTATGTCGTATTGATAATGGCATCAAGAGGTGCTTCTATGAGGGAAGGTTGTCAATGTATGTCGTATTGATAATGGCATCAAGAGGTGCTTCTATGAGGGAAAGGGTTGTCAATGTATGTCGTATTGATAATGGCATCAAGAGGTGCTTCTATGAGGGAAAGGGTTGTCAATGTATGTCGTATTGATAATGGCATCAAGAGGTGCTTCTATGAGGGAAAGGGTTCAATGTATGTCGTATTGATAATGGCATCAAGAGGTGCTTCTATGAGGGAAAGGGTTGTCAATGTATGTCGTATTGATAATGGCATCAAGAGGTGCTTCTATGAGGGAAAGGGTTGTCAATGTATGTCGTATTGATAATGGCATCAAGAGGTGCTTCTATGAGGGAAAGGGTTGTCAATGTATGTCGTATTGATAATGGCATCAAGAGGTGCTTCTATGAGGGAAAGGGTTGTCAATGTATGTCGTATTGATAATGGCATCAAGAGGTGCTTCTATGAGGGAAAGGGTTGTCAATGTATGTCGTATTGATAATGGCATCAAGAGGTGCTTCTATGAGGGAAAGGGTTGTCAATGTATGTCGTATTGATAATGGCATCAAGAGGTGCTTCTATGAGGGAAAGGGTTGTCAATGTATGTCGTATTGATAATGGCATCAAGAGGTGCTTCTATGAGGGAAAGGGTTGTCAATGTATGTCGTATTGATAATGGCATCAAGAGGTGCTTCTATGAGGGAAAGGGTTGTCAATGTATGTCGTATTGATAATGGCATCAAGAGGTGCTTCTATGAGGGAAAGGGTTGTCAATGTATGTCGTATTGATAATGGCATCAAGAGGTGCTTCTATGAGGGAAAGGGTTGTCAATGTATGTCGTATTGATAATGGCATCAAGAGGTGCTTCTATGAGGGAAAGGGTTAATGTATGTCGTATTGGTAATGGCATCAAGAGGTGCTTCTATGAGGGAAAGGGTTGTCAATGTATGTCGTATTGATAATGGCATCAAGAGGTGCTTCTATGAGGGAAAGGGTTGTCAATGTATGTCGTATTGATAATGGCATCAAGAGGTGCTTCTATGAGGGAAAGGGTTGTCAATGTATGTCGTATTGGTAATGGCATCAAGAGGTGCTTCTATGAGGGAAAGGGTTGTCAATGTATGTCGTATTGATAATGGCATCAAGAGGTGCTTCTATGAGGGAAAGGGTTAATGTATGTCGTGTTGGTAATGGCATCAAGAGGTGCTTCTATGAGGGAAAGGGTTAATGTATGTCGTGTTGGTAATGGCATCAAGAGGTGATTCTATGAGGGAAAGGGTTAATGTCTGTCGTGTTGGTAATGGCATCAAGAGGTGCTTCTATGAGGGAAAGGGTTAATGTATGTCGTGTTGGTAATGGCATCAAGAGGTGCTTCTATGAGGGAAAGGGTTAATGTATGTCGTGTTGGTAATGGCATCAAGAGGTGCTTCTATGAGGGAAAGGGTTAATGTATGTCGTATTGATAATGGCATCAAGAGGTGCTTCTATGAGGGAAAGGGTTAATGTATGTCGTATTGATAATGGCATCAAGAGGTGCTTCTATGAGGGAAAGGGTTAATGTATGTCGTATTGATAATGGCATCAAGAGGTGCTTCTATGAGGGAAAGGGTTAATGTATGTCGTGTTGGTAATGGCATCAAGAGGTGCTTCTATGAGGGAAAGGGTTAATGTATGTCGTATTGGTAATGGCATCAAGAGGTGCTTCTATGAGGAAAGGGTTAATGTATGTCGTATTGGTAATGGCATCAAGAGGTGCTTCTATGAGGGAAAGGGTTGTCAATGTATGTCGTATTGGTAATGGCATCAAGAGGTGCTTCTATGAGGGAAAGGGTTAATGTATGTCGTATTGTAATGGCATCAAGAGGTGCTTCTATGAGGGAAAGGGTTAATGTATGTCGTATTGGTAATGGCATCAAGAGGTGCTTCTATGAGGGAAAGGGTTAATGTATGTCGTATTGTAATGGCTCAAGAGGTGCTCTATGAGGGAAAGGTTAATGTATGTCGTATTGTAATGGCTCAAGAGGTGCTTCTATGAGGGAAGGGTTAATGTATGTCGTATTGTAATGGCTCAAGAGGTGCTTCTATGAGGGAAAGGGTTAATGTATGTCGTATTGATAATGGCATCAAGAGGTGCTTCTATGAGGGAAAGGGTTAATTAATACGTATTAATGAACTCAAAATTACGCGATTTGAATCTGGTACACCCAAAATAAAAAGCTTATTAACGTACAACAGAGACTCTTTGACGAATGTTGGAAGTCGTGATAGCGCAGTGGATGCGCGTTCGCTTCAGGTACGAAGGGTCCGGAGTTCGAGCCCCGCTGGAACCGTTACAATTGTGCCCTTAGGCAAGGCATTTAAATTCTACATTTCCTCTTCTCTCTCCCTCGTGCTGAAGGATTCCATCAGGAATGAGGTCTCGAGAGTGATTAATATAAATTGTGTAAGAGCTTGTTTCGCAATTGAGCTAAAATAGATTTGTATAAACTAATGTAAGAACAAAACCAAAATAACGTTCAATTTTAATAGCATAGAATTAGAACTGATAATCGTATATAGTGTACATGTATTTCTATTTTGGAAACGGACAGACGGATCTGTAGTCCAGTGGTAACATGCTGGACTGGTAATCCAGGGATCGCAGGTTCGATCCCCCGTCTGACCCTAATAAAATTAACAGTCTTTCAGATGGGACGTTAAACCAAGGTCTTGTGTCGGTGCTTTACACCGTGCACGTAAAAGAACCAGAGGAGACTCTGGAATTGGTCTCTGTCTGTATCATCGCACTATCCTCCAAAAATCTAACATGACTAATCTCTTCAGGAGGCGTCTCTCATATGGGCAACCGGTAGCGACGATAAATAAACGTAAAGCACACAACAATTTTAGAAACACTGTGACGCCCATAGACATAGTTCCCGTGTGACGTCATCATTCCTACTGCGGCTGCCATTTTGATTGGCAAAGTTGATCAGATATTATATATAATATATAGTAGCATAATTTTGTTTTCTTCCTAAAATATTTATTTTTCATCCCATCACCATGGTTCATACATACATTGTTGGAAAGCTCTCAATGGACATATTTTTAATATTAATAAATAATAATTTACCTGTATATTAATATTACAACTGTGAAAATAGACTCAAAAATAGGTGCACGTTAAGTTCTTATTATTTATATAATCCATACATCATTGTCAAAAAATAAATTAATATTTAAAAAGTGCATTTCAATACCTTTAAAATCATACCAAATTTTATATTAAGAAACCAAAATTAATAAAGTTATTGCAATTAAAGAATTACTAGTAAAATCATGAAATTGCCGTTAATAAAATGTGCCAGTCAAAATGGCTGCCAATATCAGATCTAGTGTTTTTGACTATTTTCACAGGCCGTGGGAACTATGTATTGGAAATGGCCAATCATTTATGACTTATGAAGTTATGAGACACCTTATTAATATCTGTCTGACCTTTCCAGTACTTCCCTAATCATATCCTGAAAGGTCAGCCAATCGGTAGCCATTATTTAACAAGTTGGCGGCTCACCAACTGGCCATATCAGAATGAACCCCCGACAAGGTTCGCACCTTCGACCTCACACTCCGTAGGCAGAGCCTTAACCACTAGGCCGCAGAGACGTTCAATAGTTTAAGACAATGGGCGCAATGTTGCATCTATGAAGAGCTATGAAATTACAGCCAAACAGTACTTGACCAGCATTGGTTTTATGATAAGCCTCGATTAGCTGTTTAATGATCGAGGATAACCCTTTGCATGCTAGCAGCAGATAAAATCACTTTTGCAAACAGCATAGAGCCAGATCAGATGGTGCAAACAGCATAGAGCCAGATCAGATGGTGCAAACAGCATAGAGCCAGATCAAATGGTGCAAACAGAATAGAGCCAGATCAGATGGTGCAAACAGCATAGAGCCAGATCAGATGGTGCAAACAGCATAGAGCCAGATCAGATGGTGCAAACAGCATAGAGCCAGATCAGATGGTGCAAATAGCATAGAGCCAGATCAGATGGTGCAAACAGCATAGAGCCAGATCAGATGGTGCAAACAGCATAGAGCCAGATCAAATGGTGCAAACAGCATAGAGCCAGATCAGATGGTGCAAACAGCATAGAGCCAGATCAGATGGTGCAAACAGCATAGAGCCAGATCAGATGGTGCAAACAGCATAGAGCCAGATCAAATGGTGCAAACAGCATAGCGCCAGATCAAATGGTGCAAACAGCATAGAGCCAGATCAGATGGTGCAAACAGCATAGAGCCAGATCAAATGGTGCAAACAGCATAGAGCCAGATCAGATGGTGCAAACAGCATAGAGCCAGATCAAATGGTGCAAACAGCATAGAGCCAGATCAGATGGTGCAAACAGCATAGAGCCAGATCAGATGGTGCAAACAGCATAGAGCCAGATCAGATGGTGCAAACAGCATAGAGCCAGATTAAATGGTGGCATAGAGCCAGATCAGATGGTGCAAACAGCATAGAGCCAGATCAGATGGTGCAAACAGAATAGAGCCAGATCAGATGGTGCAATACAGCATAGAGCCAGATCAGACCGTGCAAACAGCATAGAGCCAGATCAGATGGTGCAGAACTGTTTGCTACTAATCGGATAATGGAGTTAAAACATTTGGCTGAATAGCAAACAACAATGATCCTGATCGATCCTGATTAGATGCAGTGTTACGCCACAGCTAATCTGGATCTATGGTGTTTGTTAATGTGGCCCCGAGGTTATAAAACTTTTCTCAAAACTCGGTCTCAAGCGTCTGATTGGTTCAGCTGACAATAACACTCAGAATCAACCAATATGAGCTTGAGTTTGAGATCTGAGAAAAGTTTTATAACCTCAGGGCCTGATTTTATTTACTCGGCAGGCAAAGGGCTAAACTACCCTGGACCACAATGAAGCTTTTGGTTGAATATAATAGTATGGCTGTTATGTAAGTGTGTGTCTGTTCTTTATATACAATCATGTACAGGTCAAACTATATTTACAACTTCGTCTTTACAACTGTGGCATACACATATTCTTGAATAGACGTGTCAGTTTTTGGCTCGGCCGAGTTGTATTCCACCGTTTTAACAGTTTCATTAGTTCCATTATCCCGGTTAACTGAAACAGCGTGGTCATATTCAGCCTCTTCTATTACATTCAGATTCCTCCTGAGTTTATTCTTCATCTGTAAGTTATTGTAAGTCTCGTCAACTTCCTCTGCATCCGTTGCACTGAGCTGTCCAGCATCTCTGCCAGTGTGCGAGTAAGTACCATCATTACTGTTGCATTGACATGCTGGCAAATGTGAGTAAGTTTTGTCAACTATTGGAGCAATGTTAACATGGTTGTATGTATTTCCGTCTCCGTGAGAATATAATGTATCTGATACCGAGTTAAGCGTGTTGTAGTCGGAGTCCGGCTCTTGACGTGTATTGGATGTTGGATTAAGCTCCATGTGTCCGCCCTGACGTGTGTTAGTAGTATGTGTAATGAATCCATTTGATTTTTTGCTCATTCCACCTGCACGGATGTTATTAGTATCGTTATCTGCAGTATGGTGCTGCTTCGATTCATGATCTATTAAACTACTGGTATAAATATTGTGTGTTGGTACAGACGCCTCATTATCCTCTTCTTCGTTTCTTCGACCTCTTCGTCCCCTTCTGCAATCATTACAGATACATAAATAGTGGTTAGTTTAGTGGCAAAATTTGACAGCTTCACATAGTTTGTTGCATAATAGATGATCGAGTAGTAAGCAAGTACAGTACAGATTCTGTAACTATCGTTGGACAGCTGTCTTAATAGAGGCTTTTAATGCATACGTTACTATAAATAGTAACACATTTAATGGTAGAAAAGCAAAATATCTGGTCGACGCGAGCAATATATTTCGATTTTCGGCTCTGCCGGGCCAATATCCGATATTGGCCCGCGCGTCCCGGGTCGATATTGGCACACGCCGAGAATGAATCGCGAGCACATGTCACAGGTAGCAACAACATAGTAACTACATTGTGTAAACATGGCCGCCGAAGCATCCGATATTGGCGCTGGGGCCGTTAAGGTATGCAATAAAGAAGTTATTAAACGGCTGCGGTGGGCCATTTGTGGATATTGGCTCACCTATCCGATATTGGCCCTTGGGCCAATATCCACAAATGGCCAACCTTCGCGGTTTAATAACCTCTAAATATGTCCTGAATTATTAAAAGTAGTTTCTTCTTTAGCAGGCTAAAATCTGTATTTGTTTGAAAACAATTTACACAACCTTTGTAAATATCATGTAAAACTATAACACATTTGATGTTGTATCATATATTCAATAAAGCGGATTTGCATTACTGATAGTGGCCGAGTGGTTATGGTCGTAGACCGGGTGCGTCGAAGTATTTCACGTGAGGAAGCTATCCAGCTGGCTTGTGGTAGGTAGGTGGTTCTGTACGTGTGCCCGTCCTTGCCAGAAATACTGCACGGCGAGGCACCCAGGGTCTTCCTCGACCAACAATAACTGGAGAGTCGCCTCGCCATATGATCTAAGCAGTTGGTGAGACTTTACCCCACCCAAACAAAATAATAATAATGTCTGAAGAGGCGCCTTTGTCATGAAACAGATACGGTGTCCGATTGGTTTTGAGTTCGAATCCTGCCAGAATCTAGCGAGAAAAAGATAGATTTTTCTCAATGATCTTCAAATATCGAATAACACCGCTGAAACACTACCACCACAAGGTTGTATATATGTAGATAGAAAGAAGTGCATCCGAGGTCCACTCGAATGTAGTCCTTAATAACTAATATAGTGCATTTTTCTTTTTGGAAAATAATGCATTTTCATGTAGGGTAGTGTATAGTTTTTATGTTTTTTGGGAACTTATGTGACTTGAGAAGACTTCAGACTAGTTGATGTGGAGAAAAGATGTGGTATAAGACTTCAGGCCATGCAAACTTAAGGTGAGGTATACTGCGATATTTGGCGGAGGAATACAGTATGTATGTAAACACTGACATCATTCAGTGTCAATTCTCACCATTACATTTGTAATATTTTTGCTGTTTTTCAGTTTGATTTGAATACCTCTTTACAGTGGATGTGGTATTAGGAGAAATGAAAGGTTGGAAATATAAATGAACAGACTGTATGTTTTTACTATGTAATTAAGGCAATTTGTTGTTTTACAACCACAAATAATGATCACTGTTTCTGTAAGATTTTGTGGAGTAGTAATTTGTATTGAATTCTACACGTTGATGCACTACATAGGACCAAGGAATGTGAAATTATGCGTGTGTGTTTTACGTTTATCGTATATTTATCGTCGCTACCGGTTGCCCACATGAGCGACGTCTCTTGAAGAGATTAGTCATTTTAGATTGTTGGAGGATAGTGCATGATACAGACAGAGACCCATTCCAGAATATCCTCTGGTTCTTTTACGTGCACGGTATACAGCACCGACACGCGACCTCGGTTTAAAGTCCCATCTGAAAGACTGTTAATTTTATTAGGGTCAGACGGGGGATCGAACCTGCGATCCCTGGATTACCAGTCCAGCGTGTTACCACTGGACTACAGATCCGTCTGTAATGAAATTATGCACTAGTATACTGAGTATATATCTTACCTTCTCTTTAGACACGAAACAATTGCAATCACAGCCAGCACAACCAGCACAACAACTATGATAGCAACAGCTATTAAAACATACTTGTAGGTCACAATCTGTGACATCATGGCTGTGCCTGCAATTAAATACCATTGATGCATATTTTGCCACCATTATACAATGGCTTGATTAAATGATTATATCGATATAATGTTTATAGAAAATCATTGTAATTTGGAGTGATCCATATAGGACCGTCTCCGTGGCCTAGTGGTTAAGGCGTACAGAGCGGGAGGTCGAAGGTTCAAATCTCGTCAGGAGTTCGTTCTGATATGGCCGGTTGGTGAGCCGCTAGCTAGTTAAATAATGGTTACCGATTGCCTACCAACCTGTCGCCTGGCATACAAGTATAGCATTCACTTACCTGCCACGTATGTCTCTTGTATCACTTACCTGTTGTGTATATGTCTCTTGTATCACTTACCTGTTGTGTATCTGCCGCATGTAACACTCACCCGTCAGGTATATGCCGCTTGTAACACTCGCCTGTCAGGTATATACCGCTTGTATCACTTACCTGTTGTGTATATGTCTCTTGTATCACTTACCTGTTGTGTATCTGCCGCTTGTAACACTCACCTGTAAGGTATATGCTGCTTGTAACACTCGCCTGTCAGGTATATGCTGCTTGTAACACTCGCCTGTCAGGTATATGCTGCTTGTAACACTCACCTGTCCGGTATATGCCGCTTGTAACACTCACCTGTCGAGTTTATGCCACTTGTAACACTCACCTGTCGGTACATGCCGCTTGTAACACTCACCTGTCGGTACATGCCGTTTGTAACACTCACCTGTCGGTACATGCCGCTTGTAACACTCACCTGTCGGTACATGCCACTTGTAACACTCACCTGTAGGTACATGCCGTTTGTAACACTCACCTGTCGGTACATGCCGCTTGTAACACTCACCTGTCGGTACATGCCGCTTGTAACACTCACCTGTCGGTACATGCCGTTTGTAACACTCACCTGTCGGTACATGCCGCTTGTAACACTCGCCTGTCGGTACATGCCGCTTGTAACACTCACCTGTCGGTACATGCCGCTTGTAACACTCACCTGTCGGTACATGCCGCTTGTAACACTCACCCGTTGGGTTCATGTCGCTTGTAGCTGTGGTACTTGTTTCAGTAATCAGTATGTTAGTGTCGCGGGTAGTCGCTAGCATTTGATGCGCTGATGTTGGCATAGCCGTTGTCTTTTCTGAAACATCGTTTTATATCTACATTGTACTGGATTAATTATTTTTTACACACTAGCACTTATATCATCGTGTTTATGTCGTTTGTAGCACATACGTGGATATCGTGTTCATGTCGTTTGTAACACATACGTGGATATCGTGTTCATGTCGGTTGTAACACATACGTGGATATCGTGTTTATTTCATTTGAAACACATACGTGGATATTGTGTTCATGTCGGTTGTAACACATACATGGATATCGTGTTCATGTCGGTTGTAACACATACGTGGATATCGTGTTCATGTCGGTTGTAACACTCGCCTGTCGGTACATGCCGCTTGTAACACTCACCCGTCAGGTTCATGTCGCTTGTAGCTGTGGTACTTGTTTCAGTGATCAGTATGTTAGTGTCGCGTGTAGTCGCTAGCGTTTGATGCGCTGATGTTGGCATAGCCGTTGTCTTTTCTGAAACATCGTTTTATATCTACATTGTACTGGATTAATTATTTTTTACACACTGTAGCACTTATATCATCGTGTTTATGTCGTTTGTAACACATATGTGGATATCGTGTTCATGTCGTTTGTAACACATACGTAGATATCATGTTCATGTCATTTGTAACACATTCGTGGATATCGTGTTCATGTCGGTTGTAACACATACGTAGATATCATGTTCATGTCATTTGTAACACATACGTGGATATCGTGTTCATGTCAGTTGTAACACATTCGTGGATATCGTGTTCATGTCGGTTGTAACACATACGTGGATATCGTGTTCATGTCGGTTGTAACACATACATGGATATCGTGTTCATGTCGGTTGTAACACATACGTGGATATCGTGTTCATGTCGTTTGTAACACATACGTGGATATCATGTTTATGTCGCTTGTAACACATACGTGGATATCATGTTTATGTCGCTTGTAACACATACGTGGATATCGTGTTCATGTCGTTTGTAACACATATGTGGATATCGTGTTCATGTCGTTTGTAACACATATGTGGATATCGTGTTCATGTCGTTTGGAATACATACGTGGATATCGTGTTATGTCGTTTGTAACACATACGTAGATATCGTGTTTATGTCATTTGTAACACATACTTGGCTATCGTGTTTATGTCGTTTGTAACACATACGTGGATATTGTGTTCATGTCGGCTATAGCACAATGTAGATATCGTGTTTATATCATTTGAAACACATACGTGGATATCGTGTTAATGTTGTTTGCAACACAATATTATGTTTATGTCTCTTATATCACTCATCCTTCGTAGTATGTCATATTTAGTGCTGACATGTCGTGAGTATTTCGTTTTACCTGTTATATTTATGACGCATGTAGCACTTTTTTGCCGTATGTATGACGCTTGTAACACACAGGTCATTTGTATCTCACTCATCTGTTGTGCTATGTCGCTAGTAACATGTTTATATATCTTTTGTAGCACTCATCAGTTATGTCTATGTCATGTGTAGCACACATGCCGTGGTCATTTTTGTGTTTGTTGCGCCTATGACGCGTGTCGCTTGTAGCACTCACCTGTCCTGTTGCTTGTGACATTCACGTGCCGTGATCAATCCGCCTGCGACACCCACATGCTGTGTTTATCTTGCTTGTAGTACTCCCCTGTCCTGTTGATGACTCGTGTAACAATCACATGCTAACCTGTGTGTGTGTAGCACTCTCCTATCATGTTTATACCGCATGTTACACTAACCTGTTTGTGCGTAGCACTCTCCTATCGTGTTTATGCCGCTTGTTACACTAACCTGTTTGTGTGTAGCACTCACCTATCATGTTTATGCCGCTTGTTACACTAACCTGTGTGTGTGTAGCACTCGCCTATCATGTTTATGCCGCTTGTTACACTAACCTGTGTGTGGGTAGCACTCACCTATCATGTTTATGCCGCTTGTTACACTAACCTGTGTGTGTGTAGCACTCACCTATCATGTTTATGCCGCATGTTACACTAACCTGTGTGTGTGTGTAGCACTCACCTATCATGTTTATGCCGCTTGTTACACTAACCTGTTTGTGTGTAGCACTCTCCTATCGTGTTTATGCCGCTTTGTTACACTAACCTGTTTGTGTGTAGCACTCTCCTATCATGTTTATACCGCTTGTTACACTAACCTGTTTGTGTGTAGCACTCTCCTATCATGTTTATGCCGCTTGTTACACTAACCTGTGTGTGTGTAGCACTCACCTATCATGTTTATGCCGCATGTTACACTAACCTGTGTGTGTGTGTAGCACTCACCTATCATGTTTATGCCGCATTTTACACTAACCTGTGTGTGTGTAGCACTCACCTATTATGTTTATGCCGCTTGTTACACTAACCTGTGTGTGTGTAGCACTCACCTATCATGTTTATGCCGCTTGTTACACTAACCTGTTTGTGTGTAGCACTCTCCTATCGTGTTTATGCCGCTTTGTTACACTAACCTGTTTGTGTGTAGCACTCTCCTATCGTGTTTATGCCGCTTGTTACACTAACCTGTTTGTGTGTAGCACTCTCCTATCATGTTTATGCCGCTTGTTACACTAACCTGTGTGTGTGTAGCACTCACCTATCATGTTTATGCCGCATGTTACACTAACCTGTGTGTGTGTGTAGCACTCACCTATCATGTTTATGCCGCTTGTTACACTAACCTGTGTGTGTGTAGCACTCACCTATCATGTGTATGCCGCTTGTTACACTAACCTGTGTGTGTGTGTGTAGCACTCACCTATCATGTTTATGCCGCATGTTACACTAACCTGTGTGTGTGTAGCACTCACCTATCATGTGTATGCCGCATGTTACACTAACCTGTGTGTGTGTAGCACTCACCTATCATGTTTATGCCGCATGTTAGTCTAACCTGTTTGTGTGTAGCACTCTCCTATCATGTTTATGCCGCATGTTACACTAACCTGTTTGTGTGTAGCACTCTCCTATCATGTTTATGCCGCATGTTACACTAACCTGTTTGTGTGTAGCACTCTCCCATCATGTTTATGCCGCATGTTACACTAACCTGTTTGTGTGTAGCCACTCACCTATCATGTTTATGCCGCATGTTACACTAACCTGTTTGTGTGTAGCACTCTCCTATCATGTTTATACCGCATGTTACACTAACCTGTTTGTGTGTAGCACTCTCCTATCATGTTTATGCCGCTTGCTACACTAACCTGTGTGTGTGTAGCACTCTCCTATCATGTTTATGCCACATGTTACACTAACCTGTTTGTGTGTAGCACTCTCCTATCATGTTTATACCGCATGTTACACTAACCTGTTTGTGTGTAGCACTCACCTATCATGTTTATGCCGCTTGTTACACTAACCTGTTTGTGTGTAGCCACTCACCTATCATGTTTATGCCGCATGCTACACTAACCTGTTTGTGTGTAGCACTCATCTATCATGTTTATGCCTATGTCATGTTACTTGTAATGCCTGCCTGTTGTTTTATGTCACGTGTATCATCCACATGACATGTCTATGCCAAATGTAACATTTATATGTCACATCTATACTGAATGTAACATTTATATGTCGCGTCTATGCTGAATGTAACATTTATATGTCGCGTCTATGCTGAATGTAACACTTATATGTCGCGTCTATGCCGAATGTAACACTTATGTCACGTCTATGCCGAATGTAACACTTATATGTCATGTCTATGCCGAATGTAACACTTATATGTCATGTCTATGCCGAATGTAACACTTATATGTCATGTCTATGCCGAATGTAACACTTATATATCATGTCTATGCCGAATGTAACACTTATATGTCATGTCTATGCCGAATGTAACACTTATATGTCACGTCTATGCCGAATGTAACACTTATATGTCACGTATATGCCGAATGTAACACTTATATGTCACATCTATGCCGAATGTAACACTTATATGTCATGTCTATGCCGAATGTAACACTTATATGTCATGTCTATGCCGAATGTAACACTTATATGTCATGTCTATGCCGAATGTAACACTTATATGTCATGTCTATGCCAAATGTAACACTTATATGTCATGTATATGCCGAATGTAACACTTATGTCATGTCTATGCCGAATGTAACACTTATATGTCATGTCTATGCCGAATGTAACACTTATATGTCATGTCTATGCCGAATGTAACACTTATATGTCACGTCTATGCCGAATGTAACACTTATGTCATGTCTATGCTGAATGTAACACTTATATGTCATGTCTATGCCGAATGTTAAACTTATATGTCATGTCTATGTCACGTGGCACACCCTCCTGTTGCTTTATCTCACCTGTTATACTTGCCATCACCACCATGTTGTGTTTATGCCGCTTGTAACACTCACCTGTTGGGTATATGTCTCTTGTAGAATTCAACTGTTGTTTACAGACGGATATGTAGTCCAGTTGTTAACATGCTGGACTGGTAATCCAGGGATCGCAGGTACTAGTAACAGTCGTGTGTATGATACTTGTAACACTCGCCTGTCGGGTATATGTCTCTTGTAGAACTCAACTGTCGTGTTTATGCCGCGTGTAACACTTACCTGTCGGGTATATGTCTCTTGTAGAACTCAACTGTCGTGTTTATGCCGCGTGTAACACTCGCCCGTCGGGTATATGTCTCTTGTAGAACTCAACTGTCGTGTGTATGATACTTGTAACACTCACCTGTTGGGTATATGTCTCTTGTAGAACTCAACTGTCGTGTTTATGCTGCGTGTAACACTCGCCTGTCGGGTATATGTCTCTTGTAGAACTCAACTGTCGTGTTTATGCCGCTTGTAACACTCGCCTGTCGGGTATATGTCTCTTGTAGAACTCAACTGTCGTGTGTATGCCGCGTGTAACACTCGCCTGTCGGGTATATGTCTCTTGTAGAACTCAACTGTCGTGTTTATGCCGCGTGTAACACTCGCCTGTCGGGTATATGTCTTGTAGAACTCAACTGTCGTGTTTATGCCGCTTGTAACACTCGCCTGTCGGGTATATGTCTCTTGTAGAACTCAACTGTCGTGTTTATGCCGCGTGTAACACTCACCTGTCGGGTATATGTCTCTTGTAGAATTCAACTGTCGTGTTTATGCCGCATGTAACACTCACCTGTTGGGTATATGTCTCTTGTAGAACTCAACTGTCGTGTTTATGCCGCGTGTAACACTCACCTGTTGGGTATATGTCTCTTGTAGAATTCAACTGTAGTGTTTATGTCGCTTGTAACATTCACCTGTTGGGTATATGTCTCTTATAGAATTCAACTGTAGTGTTTATGTCGCTTGTAACATTCACCTGTTGGGTATATGTCTCTTGTAGAATTCAACTGTCGTGTTTATGCCGCTTGTAACACTCGCCTGTCGGGTATATGTCTCTTGTAGAACTCAACTGTCGTGTTTATGCCGCGTGTAACACTCGCCTGTCGGGTATATGTCTTGTAGAACTCAACTGTCGTGTTTATGCCGCTTGTAACACTCGCCTGTCGGGTATATGTCTCTTGTAGAACTCAACTGTCGTGTTTATGCCGCGTGTAACACTCACCTGTCGGGTATATGTCTCTTGTAGAATTCAACTGTAGTGTTTATGCCGCTTGTAACACTCACCTGTTGGGTATATGTCTCTTGTAGAATTCAACTGTCGTGTTTATGCCGCGTGTAACACTCACCTGTTGGGTATATGTCTCTTGTAGAACTCAACTGTCGTGTTTATGCCGCGTGTAACACTCACCTGTTGGGTATATGTCTCTTGTAGAATTCAACTGTAGTGTTTATGTCGCTTGTAACATTCACCTGTTGGGTATATGTCTCTTATAGAATTCAACTGTAGTGTTTATGTCGCTTGTAACATTCACCTGTTGGGTATATGTCTCTTGTAGAATTCAACTGTCGTGTTTATGCCGCTTGTAACACTCGCCTGTCGGGTATATGTCTCTTGTAGAACTCAACTGTCGTGTTTATGCCGCTTGTAACACTCGCCTGTCGGGTATATGTCTCTTGTAGAACTCAACTGTCGTGTTTATGCCGCGTGTAACACTCACCTGTTGGGTATATGTCTCTTGTAGAACTCAACTGTCATGTTTATGCCGCGTGTAACACTCACCTGTTGGGTATATGTCTCTTGTAGAATTCAACTGTAGTGTTTATGTCGCTTGTAACATTCACCTGTTGGGTATATGTCTCTTATAGAATTCAACTGTAGTGTTTATGTCGCTTGTAACATTCACCTGTTGGGTATATGTCTCTTGTAGAATTCAACTGTCGTGTTTATGCCGCTTGTAACACTCGCCTGTCGGGTATATGTCTCTTGTAGAACTCAACTGTCGTGTTTATGCCGCGTGTAACACTTACCTGTTGGGTATATGTCTCTTGTAGAATTCAACTGTAGTGTTTATGTCGCTTGTAACATTCACCTGTTGGGTATATGTCTCTTGTAGAATTCAACTGTCGTGTTTATGCCGCTTGTAACACTCACCTGTTGGGTATATGTCTCTTGTAGAATTCAACTGTCGTGTTTATGCCGCTTGTAACACTCACCTGTCAGGTTTATGCCGCTTGTAAAACTCACCTGTTGGCTATATGCCGCTTGTAACACTCACCTGTCGGTACATGCCGCTTGTAACACTCACCTGTCGTGTTTATGCCGCTTGTAACACTCACCTGTCGGGTATATGCTGCTTGTAACACTCATCTGTTGTGTTTATGCCGCTTGTAACACTCACCTGTCAGGTATATGCCGCTTGTAACACTCACCTGTCGGCTATATGCCGCTTGTAACATTCACCTGTCAGCTATATGCCGCTTGTAACACTCACCTGTCGGCTATATGCCGCTTGTAACACTCACCTGTCAGCTATATGCCGCTTGTAACACTCACCCGTCAGCTATATGCCGCTTGTAACACTCACCTGTCAGCTATATGCCGCTTGTAACACTCACCTGTCGGCTATATGCCGCTTGTAACACTCACCTGTTGGGTATATGCCGCTTGTAACACTCATCTGTCGGCTATATGCCGCTTGTAACACTCACCTGTCGGCTATATGCCGCTTGTAACACTCACCTGTCGGCTATATGCCGCTTGTAACACTCACCTGTCGTGTTTATGCCGCATGTAACACTCACCTTTCGGGGATATGCTGCTTGTAACACTCACCTGTCGTGTTTATGCCGCATGTAACACTCACCTTTCAGGGATATGCTGCTTGTAACACTCACCTGTCGTGTTTATGCCGCATGTAACACTCACCTTTCGGGGATATGCTGCTTGTGACAGTTTTGTTGTCGACTGATGATGTTTCCGTTATCAGTATTTTTGTGTTGGTTGTTGTCGCTGTTTCTGTAAATACATGCATCAGATGACTAGATAATTATTTTATAATATGTTAGTTGTAATTGCTTCTTTCTGGTGAATCTATGTAACTGACACATTATTGTGTCCGATGTCATTGTGCAGTTATTGTACAGTTAGTGTACAGTTAGTGTGCAGTTATTGTACAGTTATTGTACAGTTAGTGTACAGTTATTGTACAGTTAGTGTGCAGTTAGTGTACAGTTATTGTACAGTTATTGTACAGTTAGTGTACAGTTATTGTACAGTTAGTGTACAGTTATTGTACAGTTAGTGTACAGTTAGTGTACAGTTAGTGTACAGTTATTGCACAAATGTAGACTTCAATTCCAAGTGAAAACAACACAAACTATTTCCCAATATCATCACTAGGTATTACACTACAACGTATAGTAGAAACGGACAGCACGACTATCTACATAGGAGATAGGTCATAGTCAACTCTATCCTCGGCCTCTTCTTACGTCGCAATATCCCGTATATGTGTGGCGTTCGTGGTCCAGTGGTAGAGCGTCGGATTTGGAATCAAACGGTCCCGGGTTCGATACTCGGTCAAGACCACGTATGTAGTGTCATTGAGCAAGGCACCTCACACACATTGCCTAGTACTGGTTAATCGCTTAGGTCGGCTAAGCCTGCCCAGGAAAACATGTCTAAGTCCCTGCGAGGGGTTTGACATTAAATGAACATACATACATAGTTACATACATCCCTGGTCGTTGTATGCAGTATTCACTGACATAGCCTGGGTTCCATACAGTTTGTCAATTTTTCACTTTTTAACTTCTCTCAAAATGACATATGATCAGAAACTCAATACGACCCAATTAATAGTATCGGTATTAAGATATATTTATTTGACTTCCAGGCAAAATATATCGACGCCTGTTCCCAGGCTACACCGATATGCTCTGACATCCAAGTGATAAGGTCACATCTCCAAAGGAACACTTGTGTTACGAAATATTTAGGAAAATTCGAATAGTATAATTTAAATGTCCCAGGATCAATAAAATGTGTTATCCAAATATTGATGTAGTGTCGCTTTAAAGTGACATTACATCGCAAAAAGTAAATAAAATGCATTTTCTCACGTATAAATGCTATAAATTTGTTGCTACTACAAATTATTCCGAATACACTAACATTGAATCAATAAACAGTGTTTTTGTGATCTACAATCTTTCAAAATTGAAAGTAGGATTTCATATAGCGATGACCCACGCTCCTGAATTGACATCAAGAGTCAATACTAATGCGAGCTAATGTCGTTTAAAGATAAATTTATCTAAGATTAGTCTACAAATAAATATGCATAGGCATACATGTGAGATATAATGGTAAATCTGTACCATCAATCGTGTTATTCCGGATACACCGAGTTGTATTACGCATGAATGTCGACCTTATTTACATTTGTTATGTCAACAAACCGCGTATACGACGTTTGCTTATTAGTTGAAATACTCAGTATTTGAGGCAAATATTTGGGAAAATATTATACCATATAATAGGAAAATACATTCTGTAGAAATTTGCATTTTCACTAATGTAATGTCGCTTTAATGTATAGACGGGTCTAGTTGATGCAGCTATGTTGTTGTCTCGTGCATTTAACAACAATACCTTTATAGCATTAAACATTCATACACTGTCTATAGCAAGTACATGTAGGTAACGACATGGATTTAGTTTATACAAATTTATTTTAGCTCGATTGCGAAACAAGTTATTTCAACTTATATAAATCACTCTCGAGACCTCATTCCTGATGGAATCCATCGCCACGAGGGAGAGAGAAGAGGCAATGTGGAATTTAAATGCCTTGCCTAAGGGCACAATCGTAACGGCTCCAGTGAGACATGGATTTACAAAAGAGCAAGATGTTAATATACTCTCTGCTTATACTAATTTTAGTTTCTATATACATTTGCGAAATATATGTATTTTGCTAAATTTCTACCAATGGTTTTTGATTTTTGCGACATTAAATTAGTGCATTTATTAATAGTTGGGCATGTATAGTAACACTGTTTTAAATATTGCTGTCTAAGATCTCTTTCGGACATATAAGAAGGAAATGATATTCATTTTCTATCATGCCTGTATTGCAATATATACATATTCTTTGATTTCTCGGTATCGTTTGATATCTTCCACGTTCGATAGCTAAATCATGGGATGAAGTTCGGCATTTATGCTCCATGACATTAATTGTATATAAACGTGTAGTACCTTGGTCACAGAGATTCCCTCCCCATCCAGTAGGGCATAAACAATTGTACACTGTGCCATTAATGTCTTCACACGATGTACTGTTCATGCATGGTTCCGTCGCGCACACTGAAGAAATGCAAAATACATACTATATAAAATATTGCTGAACTGCTCCGTAGATTGGACACACGGATCTGTAGTCCAGTGGTAACACGATGGACTGGTAATCCAGGGATCGCAGGTTCGATCACCCGTCTGACCCTAATAAAATTAACAGTCTTTCAGATGGGACGTTAAACCGAGGTCTCGTGTCGGTGCTATACACCGTGCACATAAAAGAACCAGAGGAGACTCTGGAATGTGTATCTGTCTGTATCATTGCACTATCCTCCAAAATCTAAAACGACTAATATCTTCAGGAGACGTCACTCATATGGGCAACCGGTAGCGACGATAACTAAACGTAAACACACACTCCGTAGATTGGTGAAATAAAGCGGAAATGTGAAGCAACCTGGATAGCAGTATAAGTGACAATATGGTTACTGTTATTAACTTCAAATCACGTTCCTCTCACTGTTATACGTTCGAATCCCACTGGCGGTATCGCAAGAGAGGAAGCTGGCTTGCAGAAGGTCGATGGTTCTACCTGGATGCCCATCAGGAGAATCGCCAAGCTGATGGTGTCACATTAAAGCCTAAATGCCAATCAACACAAAGTATAACCCGCACAGCGCCGATACGTGATCAATGTTATTCCGAATAATTAAATGCAATATACAATGGCCATCATAGAAGAGATATATTGGGTATTCCCCGATAGTACAAGCGACATTGAAATGTACCAGTCCTATACTATTGTGAGATCATTTATTAGCCGAGTGATCACCGACCGTACACTTGTGTATAACCCGTGCTCTACCGTGTTCACCGTTATCGTGAGGCCATGTTGTGCAGATACTCCGGTAAATGATAATGCACTGTGCCCACTTTGTGTTTTACATTTATTTATCGTCGCTACCAGTTGCCCATATGAGCGACGCCTCCTGAAGAGATTAGTCATTTTAGATTGTTGGAGGATAGTGCAATGGTACAGACATAGACCCATTCTTGAGTCTCCTCTGGTTCTTTTACGTGCGCGGTGTACAACACCGACACGAAACCTCGGTTTAAAGTCCCATGTGAAAGACTGTTATTTTTATTAAGGTCAGACGGGGGATCGAACATGCGATTCCTGGATTACCAGTCCAGCGTGTTACCACTGGACTACAGATCCGTCTGTATGTGAATAACCCAGATTTGATGTATATTACATGTACATATATTTCAAGCACCATGTTTTTAAACACGTTGACATATTGTGGGTCAAGCATGTAGAAAACAATAATATAGAAGCTTGTGACGTCACCTAAAGATATATGTACGAGTATAATTAGTATACTACACAGGCACAAGACACCTTTTTAGCCCTATGGTCATATATCACATGACCATAGGGCAAAAACAAAAAATAATCTGTGTAGTGTGTGCCTGTTGTATACTATAGTACGCTTAGGATAACTTGACAGTGACGTCACTCAATATTTACTCCCGTTGGGTATGTCCACAACACAAGACAGGTAAATCGGCTATTTTCTCCGATTATATATAGAGTAATATCGATAACTGTAAATTTACCTGAATCACCTGTACTGATAGGTATAGCCCTTGTACGTCACTGTCAAGTTATCCTAAACGTACAGTAGTGTCACTGATAATTTGATATTTGTAAACATGCATTCGACAATATTATTTACCTGGATAGGTAAGTTTATATAGCCCAGTTGTCAGGACCGATATCCATGCATATCGTAGGCATGAACGACCCACCTAAATTATCTTATGTGGACTGGTCTAATATTTTCCCCGCGATTTTCGTTATCTTTCCAGGACAGTATTTTGTTTTATATGCTTAGCTTAGCCTGGTTTCCAGCCTGTCGATTTTTCACTTTTTAACTTCTAGCCAAATGATCAGAAACTCAATACGGCCCAATTAATAGTATCGGTGTTAAAATATATTTATTTGACTGACCAGGCAAAATATATCGACGCCTGTTCCCAGGCTATGCTTAGCTATGCAATGTATTTTACATACGCCATGTGTCATAAACTGATAACCGCAAGGATCCACCACAGTGTTCATTATTATTGCCACTGCATAAATAGCTGCACATCGAGTCTTCCAGCTTTAGGTCCTCGTTTATGTTGTTACCACAAAAACACTCTTTTCCAAACTGAAAATAACATTGTTAAGAAAATTAAAATGTATTTACAGTATGGTTGTATCCATACATGAAAAATGCCAGTAATAAATAAACAAATTACACTACATGTACATGTGCTATTACTGCAAATTGCAAAATAAGTTTTCCAAGTTTTATGTCTGTATGCACTAGTATGAAGTCCTTCGCGCCATGACCACCCGTGGCTGAGTGGTACTTGCACATCACCGATGCTGGCAGAGTCAGTTGGGGTCTTCCTGACCAATTAATAGCCAGACTGTCGCCATAATACCTGCAACTTAAATCCAAAACAAACTATGTTCGATACTATATACTCGTTGCTAATTAATACAGCATCAAGCAGGCCTAATTAAAGAAGTCTTGATTATTTGTGCTGTATTCGGCCCTTCTCGTTCTTTGAGGTAATTCCTCATATGGAAGAAGTCGATTCCGTTGCAATATCGCACATTTTTATTAGAAATGGGAAACACATAATTTCAAATTTTGGCCTTAAGTTGATAAATAAATCCTTAAGTCGATAAATAAATCCTTTAGTCGATAAATAAATCCTAAAGTCGATAATGAAATCGATAAATAACTCGATAGATAAATATTCCAGTTATATCGATACATAGGGGTTTCCAAACGTGTAGTAAACATAAACAACAACAACCACACCATGTTTATTGAATACTGTTATCAACAACGCGTACCTCTGTGCCTGCATATCTATATTGAATACTGTTATCAACAACGCGTACCTCTGTGTCTGCATATCTATATTGAATACTGTTATCAACAACGCGTACCTCTGTGCCTGCATATCTATATTGAATACTGTTATCAACAACGCGTACCTCTGTGCCTGCATATCTATATTGAATACTGTTATCAACAACGCGTACCTCTGTGTCTGCATATCTATATTGAATACTGTTATCAACAACGCGTACCTCTGTGCCTGCATATCTATATTGAATACTGTTATCAACAACGCGTACCTCTGTGCCTGCATATCTATATTGAATACTGTTATCAGCAACGCGTACCTCTGTGCCTGCATATCTATATTGAATACTGTTATCAACAACGCGTACCTCTGTGCCTGCATATCTATATTGAATACTGTTATCAACAACGCGTACCTCTGTGCCTGCATATCTATATTGAATACTGTTATCAACAACGCGTACCTCTGTGCCTGCATATCTATATTGAATACTGTTATCAGCAACGCGTACCTCTGTGCCTGCATATCTATATTGAATACTGTTATCAACAACGCGTACCTCTGTGCCTGCATATCTATATTGAATACTGTTATCAACAACGCGTACCTCTGTGCCTGCATATCTATATTGAATACTGTTATCAACAACGCGTACCTCTGTGCCTGCATATCTATATTGAATACTGTTATTAACAACGCGTACCTCTGTGCCTGCATATCTATATTGTAATACTGTTATCAACAACGTGTACCTTTGTGCCTGATATCTATATTGAATACTGTTATCAACAACGCGTACCTCTGTGCCTGCATATCTATATTGTAATACTGTTATCAACAACGTGTACCTCTGTGCCTGCATATCTATATTGAATACTGTTATCAACAACGCGTACCTCTGTGCCTGCATATCTATATGCATCTGATTCGTTCTTGCACCGCTGCTTACACTCATCTCCACTGTTTGAATTTAATTTAGACAACTCCTTCTCAAGAGTTCTGTTGTCGCTGTCGTCCTTGTAGCATCCTAAATATCCCTCTGTATATATCTCTACAATAAAAGAAAACTATAATTATTCAACAGACACGTTTGTCCTCGTAGCATTCTATATCTATGTAGTATATATCTCTATGTAGTATATATCTCTATGGGGTATATATATCTTTATGTAGTATATATCTCTATGTAGTATATATCTCTATGTAGTATATATCTCTATGTAGTATATATCTCTATGTAGTATATAACTTTATGTGGGTATATATCTCTATGTAGTATATATCTCTATGTAGTATATATCTCTATGTAGTATATATCTCTATGTATTATATATCTCTGTGCAGTAGATATCTCTATGTAGTATATATCTCTATGGGGTATATATCTTTATGTAGTATATATCTATATGTAGTATATATCTCTATGTAGTATATAACTTTATGTGGGTATATATCTCTATGTAGTATATATCTCTATGTAGTATATATCTCTATGTAGTATATATCTCTATGTAGTATATATCTCTATGTAGTATATATCTCTATGTAGTATATATCTCTATGTAGTATATATCTCTATGTAGTATATATCTCTATGTAGTATATATCTCTATGCAGTATATATCTCTATGTAGTATATATCTCTATGCAGTATATATCTCTATGTAGTATATATCTCTATGTAGTATATATCTCTATGTAGTATATATCTCTATGTATTATATATCTCTATGCAGTATATATCTCTATGTAGTATATATCTCTACGTAGTATATATCTCTATGGGGTATATATCTTTATGTAGTATATATCTCTATGTAGTATATATCTCTATGTAGTATATATCTCTATGTAGTATATATCTCTATGGGGTATATATCTCTATGTAGTATATACCTCTATGTATTATATATCTATATGGGGTATATATATCTTTATGTAGTATATATCTCTATGTAGTATATATCTCTATGTAGTATATATCTCTATGTAGTATATATCTCTATGTAGTATATAACTTTATGTGGGTATATATCTCTATGTAGTATATATCTCTATGTAGTATATATCTCTATGTAGTATATATCTCTATGTATTATATATCTCTGTGCAGTAGATATCTCTATGTAGTATATATCTCTATGGGGTATATATCTTTATGTAGTATATATCTATATGTAGTATATATCTCTATGTAGTATATAACTTTATGTGGGTATATATCTCTATGTAGTATATATCTCTATGTAGTATATATCTCTATGTAGTATATATCTCTATGTAGTATATATCTCTATGTAGTATATATCTCTATGTAGTATATATCTCTATGTAGTATATAACTTTATGTGGGTATATATCTCTATGTAGTATATATCTCTATGTAGTATATATCTCTATGTAGTATATATCTCTATGCAGTATATATCTCTATGTAGTATATATCTCTATGCAGTATATATCTCTATGTAGTATATCTCTATGTAGTATATATCTCTATGTAGTATATATCTCTATGTATTATATATCTCTATGCAGTATATATCTCTATGTAGTATATATCTCTATGTAGTATATATCTCTATGGGGTATATATCTTTATGTAGTATATATCTCTATGTAGTATATATCTCTATGTAGTATATATCTCTATGTAGTATATATCTCTATGGGGTATATATCTCTATGTAGTATATATCTCTATGTGGTATATATCTCTATGTAGTATATATATATATATGGGGTATATATCTCTATGGGGTATATATCTCTATGTAGTATATATATATATATGGGGTATATATCTCTAGGTGTATATATCTCTATGTAGTATATATATATATATGGGGTATATATCTCTATGTAGTATATATATATATGGGGTATATATCTCTATGGGGTATATATCTCTATGTAGTATATATATATATATGGGGTATATATCTCTATGTAGTATATATATATATATGGGGTATATATCTCTATGGGGTATATATCTCTATGTAGTATATATATATATGGGGTATATATCTCTATGTAGTATATATCTCTATGTAGTATATATATATATATGGGGTATATATCTCTATGTAGTATATATATATATATGGGGTATATATCTCTATGGGGTATATATCTCTATGTAGTATATATATATATATGGGGTATATATCTCTATGTAGTATATATATATATATGGGGTATATATCTCTATGGGGTATATATCTCTATGTAGTATATATATATATATGGGGTATATATCTCTAATGTAACACAAACTTATTATTATTCAATAATTGATTTGATGTAGCATTCTTTTTTATTATTTAAGTTTCGTTAACGTCACTACCTGTTGCCTTTATGAGCGACGGACAGTTTACCTAACACATTTCTTGGCCAGGCTCCAGCGGTTAAACGGTACTTGATGCACCAACCTCCGTAAAAAACTGCAAACTGTTTCATATTAATGAGACACGACCTGAGCGGGACTCGAACCCGTGACCATCAGTGATGATACATGTAGGATACAGTGTTATACAACCATACATTAACCACTCGACCACGGAGACTCGGAACATTCTAAGTACCCCATCCGAATATATAATTAATACAGTTTGTCCTCTCAGCATTCTAACTAGTTCACTTTAAGTGTGTATATAATTATAGTATATGTATATTTAATATATAATAAAAGTAGCATTATTCAACAGACGCATTGTACTTAGGCTCGTACCACTGGGATATAATTCGAGACGCATTGTACTTAGGCTCGTACCACTGGGATATAATTCGAGACGCATTGTACTTAGGCTCGTACCACTGGGATATAATTCGAGACGCATTGTACTTAGGCTCGTACCACTGGGATATAATTCGAGACGCATTGTACTTAGGCTCGTACCACTGGGATATAATTCGCTACTGTAACACACAGTTATGACCATATGTCTACTCGTTATTGGGCCAGTGGCCTGCGATTCCAAGGAGCATATGTTCAATCCGCCGTGTGACACTACATGTACATGCACTACTAATAACAGTCTTTCAGATGGGACTATGAACCTAGGTGTCATGTATCTGTGCTTTACACCGTGCATGTAAAATAACCGGGGATGCTTCTGCAATTATTGGCATGTATCTGTGCTTTACACCGTGCATGTAAAATAACCGGGGATGCTTCTGCAATTGTCATATATCTGTGCTATATACCGTGCATGTAAAATAACCGGGGATGCTTCTGCAATTGTCATGTATCTGTGCTTTACACCGTGCATGTAAACTAACCGGGGATGCTTCTGCAATTGTCATATATCTGTGCTTTACACCGTGCATGTAAACTAACCGGGGATGCTTCTGCAATTGTCATATATCTGTGCTATACACCGTGCATGTAAAATAACCGGGGATGCTTCTGCAATTGTCATATATCTGTGCTATACACCGTGCATGTAAACTAACCGGGGATGCTTCTGCAATTGTCATATATCTGTGCTATACACCGTGCATGTAAACTAATCGGGGATGCTTCTGCAATTGTCATATATCTGTGCTTTACACCGTGCATGTAAAATAACCGGGGATGCTTCTGCAATTATTGGCATGTATCTGTGCTTTACACCGTGCATGTAAAATAACAGTGGATGCTTCTGCAATTGTCATGTATCTGTGCTTTACACCGTGCATGTAAAATAACCGAGGATGCTTCTGCAATTGTCATGTATCTGTGCTTTACACCGTGCATGTAAAATAACCGGGGATGCTTCTGCAATTGTCATGTATCTGTGCTTTACACCGTGCATGTAAAATAACAGTGGATGCTTCTGCAATTGTCATGTATCTGTGCTTTACACCGTGCATGTAAAATAACCGGGGATGCTTCTGCAATTGTCATGTATCTGTGCTTTACACCGTGCATGTAAAATAACCGGGGGTGCTTCTGCAATTGTCATGTATCTGTGCTTTACACCGTGCATGTAAAATAACCGGGGGTGCTTCTGCAATTGTCATGTATCTGTGCTTTACACCGTGCATGTAAAATAACCGGGGATGCTTCTGCAATTGTCATGTATCTGTGCTTTACACCGTGCATGTAAAATAACCGGGGATGCTTCTGCAATTGTCATGTATCTGTGCTTTACACCGTGCATGTAAAATAACCGGGGGTGCTTCTGCAATTGAAGCGGCTTCTGTATCTTCTTGCACTATCCTCCAAAAACTAAAATGATTAATTAATATATTTCTGGAAGTGTCTTCCCGATTAACAAGTGGGCGATGATAAATAAATAATTATGATTACTCGCTAGTTGCAGTATAACTCGCTAGTTGCAGTGTAACTCGCTAGTTGCAGTATAACTCGCTAGTTGCAGTACAACTCGCTAGTTGCAGTGTAACTCGCTAGTTGCAGTATAACTCGCTAGTTGCAGCATAACTCGCTAGTTGCAGCGTAACTCGCTAGTTGCAGTATAACTCGCTAGTTGCAGTGTAACTCGCTAGTTGCAGTGTAACTCGCTAGTTGCAGTATAACTCGCTAGTTGCAGTATAACTCGCTAGTTGCAGTATAACTCGCTAGTTGCAGTATAACTCGCTAGTTGCAGTATAACTCGCTAGTTGCAGTATAACTCGCTAGTTGCAGTATGACTCGCTAGTTGCAGTATAACTCGCTAGTTGCAGTATAACTCGCTAGTTGCAGTGTAACTCGCTAGTTGCAGTGTAACTCGCTAGTTGCAGTGTAACTCGCTAGTTGCAGTATAACTCGCTAGTTGCAGTATAACTCGCTAGTTGCAGTATAACTAGCGCAGTATAACTCGCTAGTTGCAGTATAACTCGCTAGTTGCAGTATAACTCGCTAGTTGCAGTATAACTCGCTAGTTGCAGCAAAACTCGCTAGTTGCAGCAAAACTCGCTAGTTGCAGTATAACTCGCTAGTTGCAGTGTAACTCGCTAGTTGCAGTGTAACTCGCTAGTTGCAGTGTAACTCGCTAGTTGCAGTATAACTCGCTAGTTGCAGTATAACTAGCTAGTTGCCCACTGCAGTATAACTCGCTAGTTGCCCACTGCAGTATTACTCGCTAGTTGCCCACTGCAGTATAACTCGCTAGTTGCCCATTGCAGTATAACTCGCTAGTTTAAAACATAAGTATATCTATCTAACAGGCGCGTTTCTTCTCTTACCATCCTAAGAATGCAATTGAAATGCACATATCGCTAAATTAAGCAAAATGATACTATTTCATTACACACCTTTGATCTCGTATCTTGTATCATTTTAAATCGCTAATTTCAAATAAATTATAATACCTCTCGGTATAGACTACACACGGGGATAGTAAAATATAGACTACACACGGGAATGGTAAACTATAGACTACCCACGGGAATGGTAAAATATAGACTACACACGGGAATGGTAAAATATAGACTACCCACGGGAATGGTATGGTATAATATAGACTACACACGGGAATGGTAAAATATAGACTACATACGGGAATGGTATAATATAGACTACCCACAGGAATGGTAAAATATAGACTACCAGACCTGGGGTAATTGAACAAAGTAATTTTAATTACCTGTAATTAATTACAAAAATTAAAGCAATTGGATGTAATTTGCAATGAGTATCTTTTAATTACATGTAATTTAATTAATTACTTTCAAAATATGCCTGTAATTAACAATTATTTTACAATTACAACCCAATTACAATCACGTATAATATGTATTGATGGCTTGCCATGGTTTCTATCATAATACAATGTACCTGGTAAAATACAGACTATACCCACGTGCATGGTAAAATATCGACTATACCCACGTGAATGTTAACATATAGACGATACCCAAGAGGTATGGACTGCCCACGTGTATGTTAACATATAGACTATACCCAAGAGGTATGGACTGCCCACGTGCATGTTAACATGTATAGACTATACCCAAGAGGTATGGACTGCCCACGTGCATGTTAACATATAGACTATACCCAAGATGTATGGACTGCCCATGTGCATGTTAACATATATACTATACCCAAGAGGTATGGACTGCCCACGTGCATGATAACATATATACTATACCCAAGAGGTATGGACTGCCCACGTGAATGCTAACATATATACTATACCCAAGAGGTATGGACTGCCCACGTGAATGTTAACATATAGACTATACACAAGAGGTATGGACTGCTCACGTGAATGTTAACATATATAGACTATACCCAAGAGGTATGGACTGCCCACGTGAATGTTGACATATATAGACTATACCCAAGAGGTATGGACTGCCCACCTGTTAATATATAGACTATACCCAAGAGGTATGGACTGCCCATGTGAATGTTAACATATAGACTATACCCAAGAGGTATGGACTGCCCACGTGAATGTTAACATATAGACTATACCCAAGAGTTATGGACTGCCCATGTGAATGTTAACATATAGACTATACCCAAGAGGTATGGACTGCCCACGTGAATGTTGACATATATAGACTATACCCAAGAGGTATGGACTGCCCACGTGAATGTTGACATATATAGACTATACCCAAGAGGTATGGACTGCCCACCTGTTAATATATAGACTATACCCAAGAGGTATGGACTGCCCATGTGAATGTTAACATATAGACTATACCCAAGAGGTATGGACTGCCCACGTGAATGTTAACATATAGACTATACCCAAGAGGTATGGACTGCCCATGTGAATGTTAACATATAGACTATACCCAAGAGGTATGGACTGCCCACGTGAATGTTAACATATAGACTATACCCAAGAGGTATGGACTGCCCACGTGAATGTTAACATATATACTATACCCAAGAGGTATGGACTGCCCACGTGCATGTTAACATATATAGACTATACCCAAGAGGTATGGACTGCCCACGTGCATGTTAACATATATAGACTATACCCAAGAGGTATGGACTGCCCACGTGAATGTTAACATATATACTATACCCAAGAGGTATGGACTGCCCACGTGCATGATAACATATATACTATACCCAAGAGGTATGGACTGCCCACGTGAATGCTAACATATATACTATACCCAAGAGGTATGGACTGCCCACGTGAATGTTAACATATAGACTATACACAAGAGGTATGGACTGCTCACGTGAATGTTAACATATATAGACTATACCCAAGAGGTATGGACTGCCCACGTGAATGTTGGCAAATAGACTATACCCAAGAGGTATGGACTGCCCACGGGAATGCTAATACGAATTATGCTAATCTAATATCATTTTATATTACTATTCTAATACATGTTTGAAAATTCATTTCTAAATTGTAATGGTATGTTACATTAATTTATGTCTATTTTAATCTGTATAGGATATAAGCCGAAAACGATCCAATATGTAAAATATTGGACTATGTGAGGCTTATATCTTACTTAAAACACACACTTAAAAGTTATATAACAAGATCCTACTAATTAGAATTGTTAATTTCGTACATTTACGCGTAGGATTTAATATAATACTCTGGCCTTTTGTAATAATATAATAATGGACTGCAAGTACAAATGTATGACGTCATGACAGTGTTTTTTAAATTAAAATAAGATAAATATGTCATCTACCTTCAAGTTGTACTCCTTGAAACGCCGTGACTATTACCAGAACTAACACATGTCCAAACATCTTTCCTGGACAAAACTTACATTGCTGCTATGAATTGTAACTTAAATTAACAACTGAATTATCTCTACATCCGTACTTGAACACCGGGAAACTGATACACAATTTGAATACGTATGTTAATTTAACGTCGGCCACGAGCTTAATGTTTCACGCGCATACCATGTTTAACGGCGATTAACCATTGGCTGAAACGATTATTTGGTATATGATATAGCTGGTACACGGCTAGTGTTCTGGTATCCGGGCCACTGAAAATAGGATGATTTTAAAATATTGCACCTAATGCTATAACTTGGTCCAACCCATTTGCTGCAACATGTATTGACAATTACTGTGCAAACAATGCCACGAGTCTTATTTCATACATAACTAGTCAAGTCTGTTGTACATTGAATATTTAGAATGCAATAATACATGATTAAGTTTGTTTTATTTTCGTGTTTAAAGTCGCTCCAACTTGTGTTATGTTATGTTATATTTCGGGTTTTACTCCTGCATCAGCACCATTTTGGGCTATATCGCCGGCGGGCAGTTTTGGGGTTTAAAGTCGCTCCAACAGCTTAGGTGATATGACGATTCGCCAGCCATTGTTGGCAGAGCAAGGTCCCGGGTGCCTTTTCGAGCAATATTTCAGGATGTGGTTGGCACCCAGGTAGAACCACCTACCTACCACAAGCCAGCTGGATAGCTTCCTCACATGAAGTGGGATTCTAACCAGCAGCGGTGAGGGAGCAAGTGATTTGAAGTCCTCATGCCTAAGTCATATTTGCTCTACGGCTAGGAGACGGTGGTCCCTAACTCGAGATAACTGCGGTGGCCTCAGGGTCGTATCCCTATACATTTTATGTATGTGTCGCCATGTGATTATAGCGCGGAGTTATACCGTAGTCATGCCGTAGAGCGGTTCATGGCGACCATACGTCGGGCGTCCGGTGGCCTTGTGATTGGTGTACGGCTGCCTTATGCTCTTATTATAGCAGGTATTGTTGCACCACAATTTCAAAATGTGACTGCTATAGGATGTGACCGCGGGAATGCTACTGCTATTCACGTCTATGTTAGGCGTCACGGCGCTGTGGTAAATGTGACTGCCGTAGCTATGTTAGGCGTCACGGCGCTGTGGTAAATGTGACTGCTATAGGATGTGACCGCGGGAATGCTACTGCTATTGATCGTAGCTATGTTAGGCGTCACGGCGCTGTGGTAAATGTGACTGCTATAGGATGTGACCGCGGGAATACTACTGCTATTCACCGTAGCTATGTTAGGCGTCACGGCGCTGTGGTAAATGTGACTGCTATAGGATGTGACCGCGGGAATGCTACTGCTATTGATCGTAGCTATGTTAGGCGTCACGGCGCTGTGGTAAATGTGACTGCTATAGGATGTGACCGCGGGAATACTACTGCTATTCACCGTAGCTATGTTAGGCGTCACGGCGCTGTGGTAAATGTGACTGCTATAGGATGTGACCGCTGGAATGCTACTGCTATTGATCGTATCTATGTTAGGCGTCACGGCGCTGTGGTAAATGTGACTGCTATAGGATGTGACCGCGGGAATGCTACTGCTATTGATCGTAGCTATGTTAGGCGTCACGGCGCTGTGGTAAATGTGACTTGGACATACACCACAGTTAACGTTTTGTTTTGTTATGTTTTAACTTAATTATAGACCTGCCAGAATCTGCCGCATATACATACACCATTCAAGCGCACACGACATGGCAGAATCGGCCGCATACACATACACCATTCAAGCGCATAAGACATGGCAGAATCGGCCGCATACACATATACATACACCATTCAAGCGCACAAGACATGGCAGAATCGGCCGCATACACATATCCATACACCATTCAAGCGCACACGACATGGCAGAATCGGCCGCATACACATATACATACACCATTCAAGCGCACAAGACATGGCAGAATCGGCCGCATACACATATACATACACCATTCAAGCGCACACGACATGGCAGAATCGGCCGCATACACATATACATACACCATTCAAGCTCACAAGACATGGCAGAATCGGCCGCATACACATACACCATTCAAGTGCACAAGACATGGCAGAATCGGCCGCATACACATATACATACACCATTCAAGCGCACAAGACATGGCAGAATCGGCCGCATACACATATACGTACACCATTCAAGCGCACACGACATGGCAGAATCGGCCGCATACACATATATGTACACCAATCAAGTCCATCAATTGTGTATAGGTCAAGTGACTCAAGTGGGGACTTTTATTTTAAGGAAATGGTGTTGTTCAAATTCAAAATCAAATACACCGGCAGTAAATAGTCTAATTGCAATGTGGTCGAATTCTTTAGGTTTATTTGTAGTTCATCTGACTGTCAGCAACATGATAACGTTTCATATGTGCACGATTAACCAGGGTAATATTCGAATGCAATCATCACTACGGTCTGTTCAGCCCCTTTCAACCCGGTGTAGACCCCCGGTGAAATATTACTATAAAGATGTGACCGTGCTGTGAAGTTTATACACATTTATTTAGCTCGATTGCGAAACAAGTTATTTCAACTTATATAAATCACTCTCGAGACCTCATTCCTGATGGAATCCATCGCCACGAGGGAGAGAGAAGAGGCAACGTGGAATTTAAATGCCTTGCCTAAGGGCACAATCGTAACGGCTCCAGTGGGGCTCGAACTCCGGACATTTCGCACCTGAAGCGAACGCGCATCCACTGCGCTATCACGACTTCCACTGTGCTGAGAAGTGACGCCCTATAATAATAGTTAACCCATTCAACACCAAGTAACTCACATGGATTGGTCCATGATATTCATAAACCAATAAATGAATCAGAAACATTTGGACAAGTTCATTTATCAAAATGGGTAAATATGTCTAAAAATAGTCATATCACTGGCAAAAAGTGCAGATCCTGATGAGACGGCTCGTCACGAGCCGGCTCATCTGGATCTACACTTTTTGTAAGCCTATTTAGAGGTATGTGGTGTTGAAATAGTTAAGCCTGTTGTATTTACATGTACATAACACATGCCTTATCAGAGGAAGAATTGTTTCATTTCTCGTATTAAAAATATACCGACATTTCATTGTGTGTGTGAGAAGGGTCGGCAGGGGTTCCACCTGGAAAGTACGAGAGGGCATCCTGGCGATGAGGGGGTCACATTGCCTATGCACGGAGTAATGACACCATCTTTCACTGATATCCCGTCAGCGATTGGGTGTCAGGTTTCCAGGGAAAGTAGCCCCACTTCGCCATAGGGATTCGGCACGTTTTGGGGTACTAGTATATATATTTAAGTACAGGGATTCTACTCTGTGGGATGTCAGATTTCGCATCGATCAGTAAAATGGCCCTATCTGAAACAATTGTGTACAAATCTGTCCAAATATAACGCCTATCCCGAGTCTTTATATTGTTCTTCAAAAAAACACAACTTTAAGCTGAACGAATATCTATACTAGTACCCCCCAAACGCGCCGAATCCCTGTGCACTTCGCCTGAGTGTCCATCGGAATATGTATATGGACGTGTGTCACCTTTTCATGAATATTGAAATAACACCCTATTGAACTAGGTATGTGAATGGGGTGGGTCACTTATTCGCGAATATAATAATGTCTCCCCGCTTGATGATTGTCTCTTTGAAAGGGGGAGACGTGCTGAATCACGTTTCTGTGCATTTAATAATGACCACTACCTCGCTCCATGATTCCCACATAGTGAAGCATATATATATTTGTGTGTTTTACGTTTATTTATCGTCGCTACTGGTTGCCCATATGAGCGACGCCTCCTGAAGAGATTAGTCATTTTAGATGTTTGGATGATAGTGCAATGATACATACAGATACGGGGACCCATTCCAGGGTCTTGTGGTTTTACGCGCACGGTGTGACACGAAACCCTTGTTTAAAGTCCCACCTAAAAGACTGTCAATATAGCTAGTGTCAGACGAGGGATCGAGCCTGCGATGCCTGAATTCGCATACCACTGGACTGACCCGTCGATAAACGTCTACTGTTGGATTCATTTACTACCGTGCGGAATCCCCAGAGATGACAGCATAAGCTAAGCTTCGTGAAACTGACGACTAATATGATATTTTAATACACATTGAATAATGCTAGCACACACGAGATATAATAATAATCATAATAATACGGCAGACGGACGGACGGATCAGTGTATGGTCATATGACGACTCTCCAGTTATTATTGGTGTATGAATGATTGAGGCTGCCCCTCCGAACAATAGTTGGGACAGGACGGGCACCCGGGTAGAACCACCGACCTTACACAAGCCAGCTGGATAGCCTCCTCACTTGAAAGAATTAGACACCCACGGGAATGCTAATCTAATATTTGTTTATATTATGTATGTATGTAGTGTAGCGGTATATAGTGTATGTGTGTGTGTTGTTACGTTTATGTATCGTCGCTACCGGTTGCCCATATGAGCGACGCCTCCTGAAGATATTAGTCATTTTAGATGTTTGAGGATAGTGCATGATACAGACAGAGACCCATTCCAGAGTCTCCTCTGGTTCTTTTACGTGCACGGTGTAAAGCACCGACACGAGATCTCGGCTTAACGTCCCATCTGAAAGACTTAATTTTATTAGGGTCAGACGGGGGATCGAACCTGCGATCCCTGGATTACCAGTCCAGCGTGTTACCACTGTACTACAGATCCGTCTGTATGTAGTGTAGTGGTAAAGAGGGAGACTTATACTGTCTCGCTATAGAGCTAGCTTTTATAGCGACTGGGAAGAGTGTTAACCTCCAGGTAATGGAGGACCAGGCAGTCGTGGGTTCGAAACTCGACTTGGGCTTGGTTAATTTATGGTGTCAGAAGTGTTTTTCGGGCCCATGTTTGACTACACAGACTTATACTTCGGTTGGAGAGAGCTATACTCCGTTGAATTTCTGTATGAATGGTTGATGTCTGGATTCAAAAGATACGAAGATGGGAGGAGTGTAGTGGTATATAGAGAGACTTACACTGTCTCGCTATAGAGCTAGCTTTTATAGCGATGCGGTAGAGTGTTCGCCTCCAGGTAATGGAGGATCAGGCAGTCGTGGGTTCGAACCCCGACTTGGGCTTGGTTACTTTAGTATGTTCCATTAATGTCAAACCCCTCTCGGGGACCTAGACATGTTTTCCTGGGCAGGCTTACCGACCTAAGCGATTAACCAGTACTAAGCAATGTGTGCGGGGTGCCTTGCTCAATGACACTACATACGTGGTATCGAACCCGGAACCGCTAGATTCCAAATCCGACGCTCTACCACTGGACCACGGACGCCAGACGCCATTATTATTCTAATACATGTTTAAAAATTCATTTCTAAATTGTAATGGTAGGCCTATGTTACATTAATTTATGTTTATATTAATATATTGAAATAAGATAAATATGTCATCTACCTTCAAGTTGTACTCCTTGAAACGCCGTGACTATTACCAGAACTAACATATATCCAAACATCTTTCCTGGACAAAACTTACATTGCTGCTATGAATAGTAACGTAACTTAACAACTGAATAATAGATCAACTGGATACAAAAAAATGCGAATAATTGGTCATGCACGGACACAAAGTAGTGGATTAGTGAACACAAATCTGAACAAAGAAATGTGAGACTGGTGTATACAAACATTTAGCATGACTATATTTCACCAACCGCAAACCCCATTTCCAAATGAAAACAATGGTGCTCCGATATATAATAATCCATGATATGCTTTTATGACTAGACACTGTATACTAGCTGCCATTTATCCATATAATTCGATCCCCCGTCTGGCCCTAATAAAATTAAAATCTTCCAGATGGGACGTTAAACCGAGGTATCGTGTCGGTGCTGTATACCGTGCACGTAAAAGAACCAGAGGAGACTCTGGAATGGGTCTCTGTCTGTATCATTGCACTATCCTCCAAAAATCTAAAATGACTAATCTCATCAGGAGGCGTCGCTCATATGGGCAACTGGTAGCGACGATAAATAAACGTAACACACAAACCATATAATTACCACTATAGTACCTGGGCAACGTACAATGCACACCTGTTTTGACACAGTGTGTTTTTACGTTTATTTATCGTCGCTACCGGTTGCCCATATGAGCGACGCCTCCTGAAGAGATTAGTTATTTTAGATTTTTGGAGGAGAGTGCAATGATACAGACAGAGAGAGAGACCCATTCCAGAGTCTTCTCTGGTTCTTTTACGTGCACGGTATACAGCACCGACACGATACCTCGGTTTAACGTCCCATCTGAAAGACTTAATTTTTTATTAGGGTCAGACGGGGGATCGAACCTGCGATCCCTGGATTACCAGTCCAGCGTGTTACCACTGGACTACATATCCGTCTTTGCTTTGACACAACATGCAGGTAATAGTTATGTATTGCACTCCATCTTACAATGGTTGGACAACATGGACACTAAATTAGGTCAACTGGGTATGCTACAAACGAGTGTTGACACAATAACGGAACGATTAAAGCGACACTACATCAGTGCAAACACACATTTCTACAGAATTTCTACTATTATATTGTATTTTTTCTTTCTCTCAAATAGTTGCCTCAAATACTGAGTATTTCAACTAATAAACAAACGTCGTATACGAGGGTTGTTGACATAGCAAAATAATGTAAACATTCATGCGTAATACAATTAGTGTATCTTGAATAATACGATTTATGGTACAAATTTAACGTTATACCTCACATTTGTGCCTATTTATTTGTAGACTATTCTTAGTTAAATTATCTCTAAATGACAAATCTCGCGTAGTATTGAATCCGATGACAAACAAACGTCAATTCATGAGCATGGATGACCGTTATATGAAATCATACTTTCAATCCACAAAAAATGTTTATTGATTCAATGTTTGTGTTCGAATGTATTCGGAATAATTTGTAGTAGCAATGCATTTATAATTTTAGGAGGCGTCGCTCATATGGGCAACCGGTAGCGACGATAAATAAACGTTAAAACACACAATGCCGCTCTTGTTTTTCGGTATATCAGAGGGTCCAATTTCCTTTTCTTCACCCGGTATACCTGCAGGCGATAGTAAACCAGCCACCATGAGTGTACTCGAGTCCCAAACAGAGCGAACAATCCCAGTCATCTGTCTTAACGTTAATAGTTTAACTAGTTTGCTGGCTATACATATGGGTGGTACTGTGCCGGTTGGTGGTACTGTACCGGTGGGTGGTACTGTGCCGGTGGGTGGTACTGTGCCGGTGGGTGGTACTGTACCGGTGGGTGGTACTGTGCCGGTGGGTGGTACTGTGCCGGTGGGTGGTACTGTGGGTGGGTGGTTGTACCGGTGGGTGGTACTGTGCCGGTGGGTGGTACTCTACCGGTGGGTGGTACTGTGCCGGTGGGTGGTACTGTGCCGGTGGTGGTACTGTCGGTGGTGGTACTGTGTCGGTGGGTGGTACTGTGTCGGTGGGTGGTACTCTACCGGTGGGTGGTACAGTGCCGGTGGGTGGTACTGTGCCGGTGGGGGTACTGTACCGGTGGGGTGGTACTGTGCGGTGGGTGGTACTGTGCCGTGTGCCGGTGGGTAGTACTGTGCCGGTGGATGGTACTGTGCCGGTGGGTGGTACTGTGTCGGTGGGTGGTACTGTGTCGGTGGGTGGTACTGTGCCGGTGGGTGGTACTGTGCCGGTGGGTGGTACTGTGTCGGTGGGTGGTACTGTGTCGGTGGGTGGTACTCTACCGGTGGGTGGAACAGTGCCGGTGGGTGGTACTGTGCCGGTGGGTGTGGTACTGTTACCGGTGGGTGGTACTGTGCCGGTGGGTGGTACTGTGCCGTGTGCCGTTGGGTGGTACTGTGCGGTGGATGGTACTGTGCCGGTGGGTGGTACTGTGCGGTGGGTGGTACTGTGTCGGTGGGTGGTACTGTGTCGGTGGGTGGTACTGTGCCGGTGGGTGGTACTGTGCCGGTGGGTGTGGTACTGTGCCGGTGGGTGGTACTGTACCGGTGGGTGGTACTGTGCCGGTGGGTGGTACTGTGTCGGTGGGTGGTACTGTGCCGGTGGGTGGTACTGTGCCGGTGGGTGGTACTGTGCCGTGTGGGTGGTACGGTGCCGGTGGGTTGGTACTGTGTCGGTGGGTTGGTATTGTGCCGGGGTGTGGTACTGTGCCAGTGGGTGGTACTGTGTCGGTGGGTTGTACGTGCGGTGGGTGGTACTGTGCGGTGGGTGGTACTGTGTCGGTGGGGTGGTGGTACATAGGTGGGGTTGTAGTATGCCGTTGGGTTGTACTGTGTGTGTGAGGTGGTACTGTGCCGGTGGGGTGGTACTATGTCGATGTGGTGGTACTGTGCCGGTGGGGTGGTACTGTGTCTGTGAGGTGGTACTGTGCCGGTTGGGTGGTACTGTGCCAGTGGGGTGGTACTGTGCCGGTGGGTGGTACTGTGTCGGTGGGGTGGTACTATACTGGTGGGGTGGTATATGTCGGTGGGGTGGTATACCGGTGGGGTGGTACTATACTGGTGGGGTGGTACTATACCGGTGGGGTGGTACTATACCGGTGGGGTGGTACTATACCGGTGGGGTGGTACTATACTGGTGGGGTGTACTGTGTCGGTGGGGTGGTACTATACTGGTGGGGTGGTGGTACTATACTGGTGGGGTGGTACTATACTGGTGGGGTGGTACTATACTGGTGGGGTGGTACTATACCGTGGGGTGGTACTATATGGTGGGGTGGTACTATACGGTGGGGTGGTACTATACCGGGGGGTGGTACTATACTGGTGGGGTGGTACTATACCGGTGGGGTGGTACTATACTGGTGGGTGGTATTGTGTCGGTGGGGTGGTACTATACCGGGTGGGTGGTACTATACTGGTGGGGTGGTACTATACTGGTGGGGTGGTACTATACTGGTGGGGTGGTACTATACCGGTGGGGTGGTACTATACCGGTGGGGTGGTACTATACTGGTGGGGTGGTACTATACGGTGGGGTGGTACTATACTGGTGGGGTGGTACTATATCGGTGGGGTGGTACTATACTGGTGGGGTGGTACTATACTGGTGGGGTGGTACTATACTGGTGGGGTGGTACTATACGTGGGGGGTGGTACTATACCGGTGGGGTGGTACTATACTGGTGGGGTGGTACTATACCGGTGGGGTGGTACTATACCGGTGGGGTGGTACTATACTGGTGGGGTGGTACTATACTGGTGGGGTGGTACATACCGGTGGGTGGTACTGTGTCGGTGGGGTGGTACTGTGCCGGTGGGATGGTACTATACCGGTGGGGTGGTACGGTGGGGTGGTACTATACCGGTGGGGTGGTACTCTACTGGTGGGGTGGTACTATACGGTGTGGGGTACTGTGTCGGTGGGGTGGTACTATACTGGTGGGGTGTACTGTGCTGGTGGTGTGGTACTATACCGGTGGGGTGGTACTATACCGGTGGGGTGGTACTATACTGGTGGGGTGGTACTATACCGGTGGGGTGTTGGTACTGTGTCGGTGGGGTGGTACTATACTGGTGGGGGTGGTACTATACTGGTGGGGTGGTACTATACCGGTGGGGTGGTACTATACCGGTGGGGTGGTACTATACTGGTGGGGTGGTACTATACTGGTGGGGTGGTACTATATGGTGGGGTTGGTACTATACTGGTGGGGTGTTACTACTGGTGGGGTGGTACTATACCGGTGGGGTGGTACTATACTGGTGGGTGTGTGTACTATACTGGTGGGGTGGTACTATACCGGTGGGTGGTACTATACGGGGGGGGTGGTACTATACTGGTGGGGTGGGTACTATACGGTGGGGTGGGGTTTTGGTGGGTGGTTTGGTGGGGTGGTTTTGGTGGGGTGGTACTATACTGGTGGGGTGGTACTATACCGGTGGGGTGGTACTATACTGGTGGGGTGGTACTATACTGGTGGGGTGGTACTATACCGGTGGGGTGGTACTATACTGGTGGGGGTTGGTACTGTGCCGTGGGGTGGTACTATACTGGTGGGGTGGTATTGTGCCGGTGGGGTTGTAGTATGCTGTTGGGTTGGTACTGTGTGGTGGGGTGGTACTGTGCTGGTGGGGTGGTACAATACCGGTGGGGTGGTACTATACTGGTGGGGTGGTACTATACTGGTGGGTGGTGGGGTGGTACTATACTGTGGGGGTGGTATACTATACTGGTGGGGTGGTACAATACTGGTGGGGGTGGTACTATACGGTGGGGTGGTACTATACTGGTGGGGTGGTACTATACTGGGGGGTGGTACTATACTGGTGGGGGTGGTACTATACGGTGGTGTGTACTATACTGGTGGGGTGGTACTATACTGGTGGGGTGGTACTATACTGGTGGGGTGGTACTATACTGGTGGGTGGTGGTGGGGGGTACTATACTGGTGGGGTGGTACTATACCGGGGGTTGTACTATACGGGTGGGGGTGGTACTATACCTGGTGGGGTGGTACTATACCGGTGGGGTGGTACTATACTGGTGGGTGGTGGGGTGGTACTATATGGTGGGGTGGTACTATACCGGTGGGGTGGTACTATACTGGTGGGGTGGTACTATATGTGGGTTGGTACTATACTGGTGGGGTGGTACTATGTGGTGGGTGGTTTGGTGGGGTGGTTGGGGGTGGTACTATACTGGTGGGGTGGTACTATACTGGTGGGGTGGTACTATACTGGTGGGGTGGTTTGGGTGGGGTGGTACTATACTGGTGGGGTGGTACTATACCGGTGGGGTGGTACTATACTGGTGGGGTGGTACTATACCGGTGGGTTTGTACTATACCGGTGGGGTGGTACTATACCGGTGGGGTGGTACTATACCGGTGGGGTGGTACTATACTGGTGGGGTGGTACTATACTGGTGGGGTGGTACTATACCGGTGGGGTGGTACTATACCGATGGGGTGGTACTGTGCCGATGGGGTGGTACTATACCGGTGGGTGATATTGTGCCGGTGGGGTTGTAGTATGCCGTTGGGTTGTACTGTGTGTGTGAGGTGGTACTGTGCCGGTGGGGTGGTACTATGTCGATGTGGTGGTACTGTGCCGGTGGGGTGGTACTTACTGGTGTGTGGTGGGGTGGTACTATGCTGTTGGGGTGGTATACTATGCCGGTGGGGTGGTACTGTGCTGGTGGGGTGGTACTGTGCGGTGGGGTGGTACTGTGCCGGTGGGGTGGTACTATACTGGGGGGTGGTACTATACTGGTGGGGGTGGTACTATACGGTGGTGTGTACTATACTGGTGGGGTGGTACTATACTGGTGGGGTGGTACTATACCGGTGGGGTGGTACTATACTGGTGGGTGGTCGGTGGGGGGTACTATACTGGTGGGGTGGTACAATACCGGGGGTGGTACCTATACGGGTGGGGGTGGTACTATACCTGGTGGGGTGGTACTACACCGGTGGGGTGGTACTATACTGGTGAGGTGGTGGGGTGGTACTATATGGTGGGGTGGTACTATACCGGTGGGGTGGTACTATACTGGTGGGGTGGTACTATATGTGGGGTGGTACTATACTGGTGGGGTGGTACTATACTGGTGGGTGGTACTATACGGTGGGGTGGCTATACGGGGGTGGTACTATACTGGTGGGGTGGTACTATACCGGTGGGGTGGTACTATACTGGTGGGGTGGTACTATACCGGTGGGTTTGTACTATACCGGTGGGGTGGTACTATACCGGTGGGGTGGTACTATACCGGTGGGGTG
>CM026397.1:82109069-82127845 GCA_014843695.1 Archivesica marissinica
GTGAACGTGATTTGAAGTTAATAACAGTAACCATATTGTTACTTGTACTGCTATCCAGGTTGCTTCACATTTCCGCTTTATTTCACCAATCTACGGAGTGTTTACGTTTATTTATCGTCGCTACCGGTTGCCCATATGAGTGGCGTCTCCTGAAGATATTAGTCGTTTTAGATTTTGGAGGATAGTGCAATGATACAGACAGATACCCATTCCAGAGTCTCCTCTGGTTCTTTTATGTGCACGGTGTAAAGCACCCGACACGAGATCTCAGTTTAAAGTCCCCATCTGAAAGACTGCTAATTGTATTAGGGTCCGACAGGGGATCGAACCTGCGATCCCTGGATTACCAGTCCAGCGTGTTACCACTGGACTACAGATCCGTGTGTCCAATATACGGAGCAGTTCAGCAATATTTTATATAGTATGTATTTTCCATTTCTTCAGTGTGCGCGACGGAACCATGTATGAATGGTGCATCGTGTGAAGACATTAATGGCACAGCGTACAAGTGTGTATGCCCTACTGGATGGGGAGGGAATCTCTGTGACCAAGGTACTACACCGTTTATATACAATTAATGTCATGGAGCATAAATGCCGAACTTCATCCCATGATTTAGCTATCGAACGTGGAAGATATCAAACGATACCGAGAAATCAAAGAATATGTATATATTGCAATACAGGCATGATAGAAAATGAATATCATTTCCTTCTTATATGTCCGCAATTTAGAGGTCTTAGACAGAAATATTTAAAACATTATTACTATACATGGCCAACTATTAATAAATTCACTAATTTAATGTCGCAAAAATCAAAAACCTTTGGTAGAAATTTAGCAAAATACATATATTTCGCAAATGTATATAGAAACTAAAATTAGTATAAGCAGAGAGTATATTAACATCTTGCTCTTTTGTAAATCCATGTCGTTCCCTACATGTATACATGTACTTGTTATATACATTGTATGAATGTTTAATGCTATAAAGGTATTGTTGTTAAATGCACGAGGCAACAACATAGCTGCATCAACTAGACCCGTATATACATTAAAGTGACATTACATTAGTGAAAATGCAAATTTCTACAGAATGTATTTTCCTATTATATGGTATAATTTTTTTCCAAATATTTGCCTCAAATACGGAGTATTTCAACTAATAAGCAAACGTCGTATTCGCGGTTTGTTGACATAACAAATGTAAATAAGGTCGACATTCATGCCTAATACAACTCGTGTATCCGGAATAACACGATTGATGGTACAGATTTACCATTATATCTCACATGTATGCCTATGCATATTTATTTGTAGACTAATCTTAGATAAATTATCTTTAAACGACATTATCTCGCGTTAGTATTGACTCTGATGTCAATTCAGCGTGGATCATCGTTATATGAAATCCTACTTTCAATTTTGAAAGATTGTAGATCACAAAAACACTGTTTATTGATTCAATGTTAGTGTATTCGGAATAATTTGTAGTAGCAACGAATTTATAGCATTTATACGTGAGAAAATGCATTGTATTTGCTTTTTGCGATGTAATGTCACTTTAAAGCGACACTACATCAATATTTGGATAACACATTTTATTGATCCTGGGACATTTAAATTATACTATTGGAATTTTCCTAAATATTTCGTAACACAAGTGTTCCTTTGGAGATGTGACCTTATCACTTGGATGTCAGAGCATATCGGTGTAGCCTGGGAACAGGCGTCGATATATTTTGCCTGGAAGTCAAATAAATATATCTTAACACCGAGACTATTAATTGGATCGTATTGAGTTTCTGATCATATGTCATTTTGAGAACTGGATGGAACCCAGGCTATTTCAGTGAATACTGCATACAGGGATGTATGTATGTATGTTCATTTAATGTCAAACCCCTCGCAGGGACTTAGACATGTTTTCCTGGGCAGGCTTAGCCGACCTAAGCGATTAACCAGTACTAAGCAATGTGTGTGAGGTGCCTTGTTCAATGACTGATTTGAAGTTAATAACAGTAACCATATTGTTACTTGTACTGCTATCCAGGTTGCTTCACATTTCTGCTTTATTTCACCAATCTACGGAGTGTTTACGTTTATTTATCGTCGCTACCGGTTGCCCATATGAGTGGCGTCTCCTGAAGATATTAGTCGTTTTAGATTTTGGAGGATAGTGCAATGATACAGACAGATACCCATTCCAGAGTCTCCTCTGGTTCTTTTATGTGCACGGTGTAAAGCACCCGACACGAGATCTCAGTTTAAAGTCCCCATCTGAAAGACTGCTAATTGTATTAGGGTCCGACAGGGGATCGAACCTGCGATCCCTGGATTACCAGTCCAGCGTGTTACCACTGGACTACAGATCCGTGTGTCCAATATACGGAGCAGTTCAGCAATATTTTATATAGTATGTATTTTCCATTTCTTCAGTGTGCGCGACGGAACCATGTATGAATGGTGCATCGTGTGAAGACATTAATGGCACAGCGTACAAGTGTGTATGCCCTACTGGATGGGGAGGGAATCTCTGTGACCAAGGTACTACACCGTTTATATACAATTAATGTCATGGAGCATAAATGCCGAACTTCATCCCATGATTTAGCTATCGAACGTGGAAGATATCAAACGATACCGAGAAATCAAAGAATATGTATATATTGCAATACAGGCATGATAGAAAATGAATATCATTTCCTTCTTATATGTCCGCAATTTAGAGGTCTTAGACAGAAATATTTAAAACATTATTACTATACATGGCCAACTATTAATAAATTCACTAATTTAATGTCGCAAAAATCAAAAACCTTTGGTAGAAATTTAGCAAAATACATATATTTCGCAAATGTATATAGAACTAAAATTAGTATAAGCAGAGAGTATATTAACATCTTGCTCTTTTGTAAATCCATGTCGTTACCTACATGTATACATGTACTTGCTATAGACATTGTATGAATGTTTAATGTAATACAGGTATTGTTGTTAAATGCATGAGGCAACAACATAGCTGCATCAACTAGACCCGTATATACATTAAAGTGACATTACATTAGTGAAAACGCAAATTTCTACAGAATGTATTTTCCTATTATATGGTATAATTTTTTTCCAAATATTTGCCTCAAATACGGAGTATTTCAACTAATAAGCAAACGTCGTATTCGCGGTTTGTTGACATAACAAATGTAAATAAGGTCGACATTCATGCCTAATACAACTCGTGTATCCGGAATAACACGATTGATGGTACAGATTTACCATTATATCTCACATGTATGCCTATGCATATTTATTTGTAGACTAATCTTAGATAAATTATCTTTAAACGACATTATCTCGCGTTAGTATTGACTCTGATGTCAATTCAGCGTGGATCATCGTTATATGAAAATCCTACTTCGACTTTTGAATGTTTGTAGACCACAAAACACTGTTTATTGATTCAATGTTAGTGTTCGAATGTATTCGGAAGAATTTGTAGTAGTAGCAATGCATTTATAAGTGAAAAATGCATTGTATTTGCTTTTTGTGATGTAATGTCGCTTTAAAGCGACACTACATCAATATTTGGATAACACATTTTATTGATCCTGGGACTTTAAATTATACTATTGGAATTTTCCTAAATTTTCGTAACACAAGTGTTCCTTTGGAGATGTGACCGTATCACTTGGATGTCAGAGCATATCGGTGTAGCCTGGGAACAGGCGTCGATATATTTTGCCTGGAAGTCAAATAAATATATCTTAACACCGAGACTATTAATTGGATCGTATTGAGTTTCTGATCATATGTCATTTTGAGAGAAGTTAAACAGTGAACAATTGACAAACTGGATGGAACCCAGGCTATTTCAGTGAATACTGCATACAGGGATGTATGTATGTATGTATGTTCATTTAATGTCAAACCCCTCGCAGGGACTTAGACATGTTTTCCTGGGCAGGCTTAGCCGACCTAAGCGATTAACCAGTACTAAGCAATGTGTGTGAGGTGCCTTGTTCAATGACGTGAACGTGATTTGAAGTTAATAACAGTAACCATATTGTTACTTGTACTGCTATCCAGGTTGCTTCACATTTCTGCTTTATTTCACCAATCTACGGAGTGTTTACGTTTATTTATCGTCGCTACCGGTTGCCCATATGAGTGGCGTCTCCTGAAGATATTAGTCGTTTTAGATTTTGGAGGATAGTGCAATGATACAGACAGATACCCATTCCAGAGTCTCCTCTGGTTCTTTATGTGCACGGTGTAAAGCACCCGACACGAGATCTCAGTTTAAAGTCCCCATCTGAAAGACTGCTAATTGTATTAGGGTCCGACAGGGATCGAACCTGCGATCCCTGGATTACCAGTCCAGCGTGTTACCACTGGACTACAGATCCGTGTGTCCAATATACGGAGCAGTTCAGCAATATTTTATATAGTATGTATTTTCCATTTCTTCAGTGTGCGCGACGGAACCATGTATGAATGGTGCATCGTGTGAAGACATTAATGGCACAGCGTACAAGTGTGTATGCCCTACTGGATGGGGAGGGAATCTCTGTGACCAAGGTACTACACCGTTTATATACAATTAATGTCATGGAGCATAAATGCCGAACTTCATCCCATGATTTAGCTATCGAACGTGGAAGATATCAAACGATACCGAGAAATCAAAGAATATGTATATATTGCAATACAGGCATGATAGAAAATGAATATCATTTCCTTCTTATATGTCCGCAATTTAGAGGTCTTAGACAGAAATATTTAAAACATTATTACTATACATGGCCAACTATTAATAAATTCACTAATTTAATGTCGCAAAAATCAAAAACCTTTGGTAGAAATTTAGCAAAATACATATATTTCGCAAATGTATATAGAAACTAAAATTAGTATAAGCAGAGAGTATATTAACATCTTGCTCTTTTGTAAATCCATGTCGTTCCCTACATGTATACATGTACTTGTTATATACATTGTATGAATGTTTAATGCTATAAAGGTATTGTTGTTAAATGCATGAGGCAACAACATAGCTGCATCAACTAGACCCGTATATACATTAAAGTGACATTACATTAGTGAAAACGCAAATTTCTACAGAATGTATTTTCCTATTATATGGTATAATTTTTTTCCAAATATTTGCCTCAAATACGGAGTATTTCAACGTCGTATTCGCGTATTCGCGGTTTGTTGACATAACAAATGTAAATAAGGTCGACATTCATGCCTAATACAACTCGTGTATCCGGAATAACACGATTGATGGTACAGATTTACCATTATATCTCACATGTATGCCTATGCATATTTATTTGTAGACTAATCTTAGATAAATTATCTTTAAACGACATTATCTCGCGTTAGTATTGACTCTGATGTCAATTCAGCGTGGATCATCGTTATATGAAATCCTACTTTCAATTTTGAAAGATTGTAGATCACAAAAACACTGTTTATTGATTCAATGTTAGTGTATTCGGAATAATTTGTAGTAGCAACGAATTTATAGCATTTATACGTGAGAAAATGCATTGTATTTGCTTTTTGCGATGTAATGTCACTTTAAAGCGACACTACATCAATATTTGGATAACACATTTTATTGATCCTGGGACATTTAAATTATACTATTGGAATTTTCCTAAATATTTCGTAACACAAGTGTTCCTTTGGAGATGTGACCGTATCACTTGGATGTCAGAGCATATCGGTGTAGCCTGGGAACAGGCGTCGATATATTTTGCCTGGAAGTCAAATAAATATATCTTAACACCGAGACTATTAATTGGATCGTATTGAGTTTCTGATCATATGTCATTTTGAGAGAAGTTAAACAGTGAACAATTGACAAACTGGATGGAACCCAGGCTATTTCAGTGAATACTGCATACAGGGATGTATGTATGTATGTATGTTCATTTAATGTCAAACCCCTCGCAGGGACTTAGACATGTTTTCCTGGGCAGGCTTAGCCGACCTAAGTGATTAACCAGTACTAAGCAATGTGTGTGAGGTGCCTTGTTCAATGACGTGAACGTGATTTGAAGTTAATAACAGTAACCATATTGTTACTTGTACTGCTATCCAGGTTGCTTCACATTTCCGCTTTATTTCACCAATCTACGGAGTGTTTACGTTTATTTATCGTCGCTACCGGTTGCCCATATGAGTGGCGTCTCCTGAAGATATTAGTCGTTTTAGATTTTGGAGGATAGTGCAATGATACAGACAGATACCCATTCCAGAGTCTCCTCTGGTTCTTTTATGTGCACGGTGTAAAGCACCGACACGAGATCTCAGTTTAAAGTCCCCATCTGAAAGACTGCTAATTGTATTAGGGTCCGACAGGGGATCGAACCTGCGATCCCTGGATTACCAGTCCAGCGTGTTACCACTGGACTACAGACCGTGTGTCCAATATACGGAGCAGTTCAGCAATATTTTATAGTATGTATTTTCCATTTCTTCAGTGTGCGCGACGGAACCATGTATGAATGGTGCATCGTGTGAAGACATTAATGGCACAGCGTACAAGTGTGTATGCCCTACTGGATGGGGAGGGAATCTGTGACCAAGGTACTACACCGTTTATATACAATTAATGTCATGGAGCATAATGCCGAACTTCATCCCATGATTTAGCTATCGAACGTGGAAGATATCAAACGATACCGAGAAATCAAAGAATATGTATATATTGCAATACAGGCATGATAGAAAATGAATATCATTTCCTTCTTATATGTCCGCAATTTAGAGGTCTTAGACAGAAATATTTAAAACATTATTACTATACATGGCCAACTATTAATAAATTCACTAATTTAATGTCGCAAAAATCAAAAACCTTTGGTAGAAATTTAGCAAAATACATATATTTCGCAAATGTATATAGAAACTAAAATTAGTATAAGCAGAGAGTATATTAACATCTTGCTCTTTTGTAAATCCATGTCGTTCCCTACATGTATACATGTACTTGTTATATACATTGTATGAATGTTTAATGCTATAAAGGTATTGTTGTTAAATGCACGAGGCAACAACATAGCTGCATCAACTAGACCCGTATATACATTAAAGTGACATTACATTAGTGAAAATGCAAATTTCTACAGAATGTATTTTCCTATTATATGGTATAATTTTTTTCCAAATATTTGCCTCAAATACGGAGTATTTCAACTAATAAGCAAACGTCGTATTCGCGGTTTGTTGACATAACAAATGTAAATAAGGTCGACATTCATGCCTAATACAACTCGTGTATCCGGAATAACACGATTGATGGTACAGATTTACCATTATATCTCACATGTATGCCTATGCATATTTATTTGTAGACTAATCTTAGATAAATTATCTTTAAACGACATTATCTCGCGTTAGTATTGACTCTGATGTCAATTCAGCGTGGATCATCGTTATATGAAATCCTACTTTCAATTTTGAAAGATTGTAGATCACAAAAACACTGTTTATTGATTCAATGTTAGTGTATTCGGAATAATTTGTAGTAGCAACGAATTTATAGCATTTATACGTGAGAAAATGCATTGTATTTGCTTTTTGCGATGTAATGTCACTTTAAAGCGACACTACATCAATATTTGGATAACACATTTTATTGATCCTGGGACATTTAAATTATACTATTGGAATTTTCCTAAATATTTCGTAACACAAGTGTTCCTTTGGAGATGTGACCTTATCACTTGGATGTCAGAGCATATCGGTGTAGCCTGGGAACAGGCGTCGATATATTTTGCCTGGAAGTCAAATAAATATATCTTAACACCGAGACTATTAATTGGATCGTATTGAGTTTCTGATCATATGTCATTTTGAGAACTGGATGGAACCCAGGCTATTTCAGTGAATACTGCATACAGGGATGTATGTATGTATGTTCATTTAATGTCAAACCCCTCGCAGGGACTTAGACATGTTTTCCTGGGCAGGCTTAGCCGACCTAAGCGATTAACCAGTACTAAGCAATGTGTGTGAGGTGCCTTGTTCAATGAAGTACATACGTGGCCTGACCGAGTATCGAACCCGGGACCGTTTGATTCCAAATCCGATGCTCTACCACTGGACCACGAACACCACACATATACGTGATAGTGCGACGTAAGAAGAGGCCGAGGATAGAGTTGACTATGACTTATCTCCTATGTAGATAGTCGTGCTGTCCGTTTCTAGTTGTAGTGTAATACCTAGTGATGATATTGGGAAATAGTTTGTGTCGTTTTCACTTGGAATTGAAGTCTCCATTTGTGCAATAACTGTACACTAACTGTACACTAACTGTACAATAACTGTACACTAACTGCACAATAACTGTACACTAACTGTACAATAACTACAATAAATGTACACTAACTGTACACTAACTGTTCAATAACTGTACAATAACTGTACACTAACTGTACACTAACTGTACACTAACTGTACACTAACTGTATACTAACTGTGCACTAACTGTACACTAACTGTACACTAACTGTACAATAACTGTACAATAACTGTACAATAACTGTACAATAACTGCACAATAACTGCACACTAACTGTACACTAACTGTACACTAACTGTACAATAACTGCACAATGAAATCGGACACAATAATGTGTCAGTTACATAGATTCACCAGAAAGAAGCAATTACAACTAACATATTATTGAACAATTATTTAGCCATCTGATGCATGTATTTACAGAAACAGCGACAACAACCAACACAAAAATACTGATAACGGAAACATCATCAGTCGGCAACAAAACTGTCACAAGCAGCATATCCCCGAAAGGTGAGTGTTACAAGCGGCATAAACCCGACAGGTGAGTGTTACAAGCGGCATGAACACGACAGGTGAGTGTTACAAGCGGCATGTACCCGACAGGTGAGTATTACAAGCGGCATTAACATGACAGGTAAGTGTTACAAGCGGCATTAACCAACAGGTGAGTGTTACAAGCGGCATGTACCCAACAGGTGAGTGTTACAAGCGGCATTAACACGACAGGTAAGTGTTACAACCGGCATTAACCAACAGGTGAGTATTACAAGCGGCATTGACCGACAGGTGAGTGTTGCAAGCGGCATGTACCCGACAGGTGAGTGCTACAAGCGGCATGTACCCGACAGGTGAGTGTTACAAGCGGCATGTACCCGACATGTGAGTGTCACAAGCAGCATATCCCCGAAAGGTGAGTGTTACAAGCGGCATGTACCCGACAGGTGAGTGTTACAAGCGGCATGTACCCGACAGGTGAGTGTTACAAGCAGCATGTACCCGACAAGTGAGTGTTACAAGCGGCATGTACCCGACAGGTGAGTGTTACAAGCGGCATTAACCGACAGGTAAGTGTTACAAGCGGCATTAACCAACAGGTGAGTATTACAAGCGGCATTGACCGACAGGTGAGTGTTGCAAGCGGCATGTACCTGACAGGTGAGTGTTACAAGCGGCATTAACCGACAGGTAAGTGTTACAAGCGGCATTAACCAACAGGTGAGTATTACAAGTGGCATTGACCGACAGGTGAGTGTTGCAAGCGGCATGTACCCGACAGGTGAGTGTTACAAGCGGCATAAATACGACAGTTGAATTCTACAAGAGACATATAACCGACAGGCGAGTGCTACAAGTATCATAAACACGACTGTTAATAGTACCTAGTTACTAGTAACATGATAGGTGAGTGCTACACACACACAGGTTAGTGTAACAAGTGGCATACACATGATAGGAGAGTGCTACACACAAACAGGTTAGTGTAGCAAGCGGCATAAACACGATAGGAGAGTGCTACACACAAACAGGTTAGTGTAGCAAGCGGCATATACATGATAGGTGAGTGCTACACACAAACAGGTTAGTGTAACATGCAGCATAAACATGATAGGAGAGTGCTACACACAAACAGGTTAGTGTAGCAAGCGGCATAAACACGATAGGAGAGTGCTACACACAAACAGGTTAGTGTAGCAAGCGGCATATACATGATAGGTGAGTGCTACACACAAACAGGTTAGCATGTGATTGTATTACACGAGTCATCAACAGGACAAGGGAGTACTACAAGCAAGATAAACGCAGCATGTGGGTGTCGCAGGCGGCTTAATCACGGCACGTGAATGTCACAAGCTGAATGAACAGGACAGGTGAGTGCTACAAGCGACACGCGTCATAGGCGCAACAAACACAACAGTGACCACGGCATGTGTGCTACACATGACATAGACATAACTGATGAGTGCTACAAACGATATATAAACATGTTACTAGCGACATAGCACAACAGATGAGTGAGATACAAACGACCTGTGTGTTACAAGCATCATACATACGGCAACAATGTGCTACATGCGTCATAAATATAACGGGTGAAACGAAATACTCACGACATGTCAGCACTAAATATGACATACTACGAAGGGTGAGTGATATAAGAGACATAAACATAATATTGTGTTACAAGCGACATGAACATGATATATACATATGTGTTACAAGCGACATGAACATGATATATACATATGTGTTACAAGCGACATGAACATGATATATACATATGTGTTACAAACGACATGAACATGATATATACATATGTGTTACAAACGACATGAACATGATATATACATATGTGTTACAAACGACATGAACATGATATATACATATGTGTTACAAACGACATGAACATGATATATACATGTGTTACAAACGACATGAACACGATATATACATATGTGTTACAAACGACATGAACATGATATATACATATGTGTTACAAACGACATGAACATGATATATACATATGTGTTACAAACGACATGAACACGATATCCACGTATGTGTTACAACCGACATGAACACGATATCCACGAATGTGTTACAACTGACATAAACACGATAGCCACGTATGTGTTACAAACAACATAAACATGATATCCACGTATGTGTTACAAACGACATAAACATGATATCCACATATGTGTTACAAACGACATAAACATGATATCCACGTATGTGTTACAAACGACATGAACACGATATCCACGTATGTGTTACAAACGACATAAACACGATGATATAAGTGCTACAGTGTGTAAAAAATAATTAATCCAGTACAATGTAGATATCAAACGATGTTTCAGAAAAGACAACGGCTATGCCAACATCAGCGCATCAAATGCTAGCGACTACACACGACACTAACATACTGATCACTGAAACAAGTACCACAGCTACAAGCGACATGAACCCGACGGGTGAGTGTTACAAGCGGCATGTACCGACAGGTGAGTGTTACAAGCGGCATGTACCGACAGGTGAGCGTTACAAGCGGCATTTACCGACAGGTGAGTGTTACAAGCGGCATAAACCCGACATGTGATGGTTATAAGCGGCATACACTCGACAGGTGAGTGTTACAAGCGGCATAAACCCAACAGGTGATGGTTACAAGTGGCATACACTCGACAGGTGAGTGTTACAAGCGGCATACACTCGACAGGTGAGTGTTACAAGCAGCATATAACCGACAGGTAAGTGTTACAAGCGGCATAAACCCGACAGGTGATGGTTACAAGCGGTATACACTCGACAGGTGAGTGTTACAAGTGGCATAAACCTGACAGGCGAGTGTTACAAGCGGCATATAACCGACAGGTAAGTGTTACAAGCGGCATAAACCCGACAGGTGATGGTTACAAGCGGCATACACTCGACAGGTGAGTGTTACAAGCGGCATATACCTGACAGGCGAGTGTTACAAGCGGCATATACCTGACGGGTGAGTGTTACATGCGGCAGATACACAACAGGTAAGTAATACAAGAGACATATACACAACAGGTATGTGATACAAGAGACATATACACAACAGGTATGTGATACAAGAGACATATACACAACAGGTAAGTGATACAAGACATATACACAACAGGTAAGTGATACAAGAGACATATACACAACAGGTAAGTGATACAAGAGACATATACACAACAGGTAAGTGATACAAGAGACATATACACAACAGGTAAGTGATACAAGAGACATATACACAACAGGTAACAAGAGACATATACACAACAGGTATGTGATACAAGAGACATATACACAACAGGTATGTGATACAAGAGACATATACACAACAGGTATGTGATACAAGAGACATATACACAACAGGTATGTGATACAAGAGACATATACACAACAGGTATGTGATACAAGAGACATATACACAACAGGTATGTGATACAAGAGACATATACACAACAGGTATGTGATACAAGAGACATATACACAACAGGTATGTGATACAAGAGACATATACACAACAGGTATGTGATACAAGAGACATATACACAACAGGTATGTGATACAAGAGACATATACACAACAGGTATGTGATACAAGAGACATATACACAACAGGTATGTGATACAAGAGACATATACACAACAGGTATGTGATACAAGAGACATACATGGCAGGTAAGTGAATGCTATACTTGTATGCCAGGCGACAGGTTGGTAGGCAATCGGTAACCATTATTTAACTAGCTAGCGGCTCACCAACCGGCCATATCAGAACAAACTCCTGACAAGATTTGAACCTTCGACCTCCCGCTCTGTACGCCTTAACCACTAGGCCACGGAGACGGTCCTATATGGATCACTCCAAATTACAATGATTTTCTATAAACATTATACCGATATAATCATTTAATCAAGCCATTGTATAATGGTGGCAACATATGCATCAATGGTATTTAATTGCAGGCACAGCCATGATGTCACAGATTGTGACCTACAAGTATGTTTTAATAGCTGTTGCTATCATAGTTGTTGTGCTGGCTGTGATTGCAATTGTTTCGTGTCTAAAGAGAAGGTAAGATATATACTCAGTATACTAGTGCATAATTTCATTGCAGACGGATCTGTAGTCCAGTGGTAACACGCTGGACTGGTTTATACAAATTTATTTTAGCTCGATTGCGAAACAAGTTCTTTCAACTTATATTAATCACTCTCGAGACCTCATTCCTGGTGGAATCCATCGCCATGAAGGAGAGAGGAGGCAATGTGGAATTTAAATGCCTTGCCTAAGGGCACAATCATAACAGCTCCAGCGGGGCTCGAACTCCGGATCTTTCGCACCTGAAGCGAACGCGTATCCACTGCGCTATCACGACGTCCTGGACTGGTAATCCAGGGATCGCAGGTTCGATCCCCCGTCTGACCCTAATAAAATTAACAGTCTTTCGGATGGGACTTTAAACCGAGGTCGCGTGTCGGTGCTGTATACCGTGCACGTAAAAGAACCAGAGGATATTCTGGAATGGGTCTCTGTCTGTATCATTGCACTATCCTCCAACAATCTAAAATGACTAATCTCTTCAAGAGACGTCGCTCATGTGGGCAACCGGTAGCGACGATAAATATACGATAAACGTAAAACACACACGCATAATTTCACATTCCTTGGTCCTATGTAGTGCATCAACGTGTAGAATTCAATACAAATTACTACTCCACAAAATCTTACAGAAACAGTGATCATTGTTTGTGGTTGTAAAACAACAAACAAATTGCCTTAATTACATAGTAAAAACATACAGTCTGTTCATTTATATTTCCAACCTTTCATTTCTCCTAATACCACATCCACTGTAAAGAGGTATTCAAATCAAACTGAAAAACAGCAAAAATATTACAAATGTAATGGTGAGAATTGACACTGAATGATGTCGGTGTTTACATACATACTGTATTCCTCCGCCAAATATCGCAGTATACCTCGCCTTAAGTTTGCATGGCCTGAAGTCTTATACCACATCTTTTCTCCACATCAACTAGTCTGAAGTCTTCTCAAGTCACATAAGTTCCCAAAAAACATAAAAACTATACACTACCCTACATGAAAATGCATTATTTTCCAAAAAGAAAAATGCACTATATTAGTTATTAAGGACTACATTCGAGTGGACCTCGGATGCACTTCTTCCTATTTACATATATACAACCTTGTGGTGGTAGTGTTTCAGCGGTGTTATTCGATATTTGAAGATCATTGAGAAAAATCTATCTTTTTCTCGCTAGATTCTGGCAGGATTCGAACTCAAAACCAATCGGACACCGTATCTGTTTCATGACAAAGGCGCCTCTTCAGACATTTATTATTATTTTGTTTGGGTGGGGTAAAGTCTCACCAACTGCTTAGATCATATGGCGAGGCGACTCTCCAGTTATTGTTGGTCGAGGAAGACCCTGGGTACCTCGCCGTGCAGTATTTCTGGCAAGGACGGGCACACGTACAGAACCACCTACCTACCACAAGCCAGCTGGATAGCTTCCTCACGTGAAATACTTCGACGCACCCGGTCTACGACCATAACCACTCGGCCACTATCAGTAATGCAAATCCGCTTTATTGAATATATGATACAACATCAAATGTGTTATAGTTTTACATGATATTTACAAAGGTTGTGTAAATTGTTTTCAAACAAATACAGATTTTAGCCTGCTAAAGAAGACACTACTTTTAATAATTCAGGACATATTTAGAGGTTATTAAACTGCGGAGGTTGGCCATTTGTGGATATTGGCCCGAGGGCCAATATCGGATAGGTGCGCCAATATCCACAAATGGCCCACCGCAGCCGTTTAATAACTTCTTTATTGCATACCTTAACGGCCCCAGCGCCAATATCGGATGCTTCGGCGGCCATGTTTACACAATGTAGTTACTATGTTGTTGCTACCTGTGACATGTGCTCGCGATTCATTCTCGGCGTGTGCCAATATCGACCTGGGACGCGCGGGCCAATATCGGATATTGGCCCGGCAGAGCCGAAAATCGAAATATATTGCTCGCGTCGACCAGATATTTTGCTTTTCTACCATTAAATGTGTTACTATTTATAGTAACGTATGCATTAAAAGCCTCTATTAAGACAGCTGTCCAACGATAGTTACAGAATCTGTACTGTACTTGCTTACTACTCGATCATCTATTATGCAACAAACTATGTGAAGCTGTCAAATTTTGCCACTAAACTAACCACTATTTATGTATCTGTAATGATTGCAGAAGGGGACGAAGAGGTCGAAGAAACGAAGAAGAGGATAATGAGGCGTCTGTACCAACACACAATATTTATACCAGTAGTTTAATAGATCATGAATCGAAGCAGCACCATACTGCAGATAACGATACTAATAACATCCGTGCAGGTGGAATGAGCAAAAAATCAAATGGATTCATTACACATACTACTAACACACGTCAGGGCGGACACATGGAGCTTAATCCAACATCCAATACACGTCAAGAGCCGGACTCCGACTACAACACGCTTAACTCGGTATCAGAAACATTATATTCTCACGGAGACAGAAATACATACAACCATGTTAACATTGCTCCAATAGTTGACAAAACTTACTCACATTTGCCAGCATGTCAATGCAACAGTAATGATGGTACTTACTCGCACACTGGCAGAGATGCTGGACAGCTCAGTGCAACGGATGCAGAGGAAGTTGACGAGACTTACAATAACTTACAGATGAAGAATAAACTCAGGAGGAATCTGAATGTAATAGAAGAGGCTGAATATGACCACGCTGTTTCAGTTAACCGGGATAATGGAACTAATGAAACTGTTAAAACGGTGGAATACAACTCGGCCGAGCCAAAAACTGACACGTCTATTCAAGAATATGTGTATGCCACAGTTGTAAAGACGAAGTTGTAAATATAGTTTGACCTGTACATGATTGTATATAAAGAACAGACACACACTTACATAACAGCCATACTATTATATTCAACCAAAAGCTTCATTGTGGTCCAGGGTAGTTTAGCCCTTTGCCTGCCGAGTAAATAAAATCAGGCCCTGAGGTTATAAAACTTTTCTCAGATCTCAAACTCAAGCTCATATTGGTTGATTCTGAGTGTTATTGTCAGCTGAACCAATCAGACGCTTGAGACCGAGTTTTGAGAAAAGTTTTATAACCTCGGGGCCACATTAACAAACACCATAGATCCAGATTAGCTGTGGCGTAACACTGCATCTAATCAGGATCGATCAGGATCATTGTTGTTTGCTATTCAGCCAAATGTTTTAACTCCATTATCCGATTAGTAGCAAACAGTTCTGCACCATCTGATCTGGCTCTATGCTGTTCCATCTGATCTGGCTCTATGCTGTTCCATCTGATCTGGCTCTATGCTGTTCCATCTGATCTGGCTCTATGCTGTTCCATCTGATCTGGCTCTATGCTGTTCTATCTGATCTGGCTATATGCTGTTCCATCTGATCTGGCTCTATGCTGTTCCATCTGATCTGGCTCTATGCTGTTCCATCTGATCTGGCTCTATGCTGTTCCATCTGATTTGGCTCTATGCTGTTCCATCTGATCTGGCTCTATGCTGTTCCATCTAATCTGGCTTGATGCTGTTCCATCTGATCTGGCTCTATGCTGTTCCATCTGATCTGGCTCTATGCTGTTCCATCTGATCTGGCTCTATGCTGTTCCATCTGATCTGGCTCTATGCTGTTCCATCTGATCTGGCTCTATGCTGTTCCATCTGATCTGGCTCTATGCTGTTCCATCTGATCTGGCTCTATGCTGTTCCATCTGATCTGGCTCTATGCTGTTCCATCTGATCTGGCTCTATGCTGTTCCATCTGATCTGGCTCTATGCTGTTCCATCTGATCTGGCTCTATGCTGTTCCATCTGATCTGGCTCTATGCTGTTCCATCTGATCTGGCTCTATGCTGTTCCATCTGATCTGGCTCTATGCTGTTCCATCTGATCTGGCTCTATGCTGTTTGCAAAAGTGATTTTATCTGCTGCTAGCATGCAAAGGGTTATCCTCGATCATTAAACAGCTAATCGAGGCTTATCATAAAACCAATGCTGGTCAAGTACTGTTTGGCTGTAATTTCATAGCTCTTCATAGATGCAACATTGCGCCCATTGTCTTAAACTATTGAACGTCTCTGCGGCCTAGTGGTTAAGGCTCTGCCTACGGAGTGTGAGGTCGAAGGTGCGAACCTTGTCGGGGGTTCATTCTGATATGGCCAGTTGGTGAGCCGCCAACTTGTTAAATAATGGCTACCGATTGGCTGACCTTTCAGGATATGATTAGGGAAGTACTGGAAAGGTCAGACAGATATTCATAAGGTGTCTCATAACTTCATAAGTCATAAATGATTGGCCATTTCCAATACATAGTTCCCACGGCCTGTGAAAATGGTCAAAAACACTAGATCTGATATTGGCAGCCATTTTGACTGGCAAATTTTATTAACGGCAATTTCATGATTTTACTAGTAATTCTTTAATTGCAATAACTTTATTAATTTTGGTTTCTTAATATAAAATTTGGTATGATTTTAAAGGTATTGAAATGCACTTTTTAAATATTAATTTATTTTTTGACAATGATGTATGGATTATATAAATAATAAGAACTTAACGTGCACCTATTTTTGAGTCTATTTTCACAGTTGTAATATTAATATACAGGTAAATTATTATTTATTAATATTAAAAATATGTCCATTGAGAGCTTTCCAACAATGTATGTATGAACCATGGTGATGGGATGAAAAATAAATATTTTAGGAAGAAAACAAAATTATGCTACTATATATTATATATAATATCTGATCAACTTTGCCAATCAAAATGGCAGCCGCAGTAGGAATGATGACGTCACACGGGAACTATGTCTATGGGCGTCACAGTGTTTCTAAAATTGTTGTGTGCTTTACGTTTATTTATCGTCGCTACCGGTTGCCCATATGAGAGACGCCTCCTGAAGAGATTAGTCATGTTAGATTTTTGGAGGATAGTGCGATGATACAGACAGAGACCAATTCCAGAGTCTCCTCTGGTTCTTTTACGTGCACGGTGTAAAGCACCGACACAAGACCTTGGTTTAACGTCCCATCTGAAAGACTGTTAATTTTATTAGGGTCAGACGGGGGATCGAACCTGCGATCCCTGGATTACCAGTCCAGCATGTTACCACTGGACTACAGATCCGTCTGTCCGTTTCCAAAATAGAAATACATGTACACTATATACGATTATCAGTTCTAATTCTATGCTATTAAAATTGAACGTTATTTTGGTTTTGTTCTTACATTAGTTTATACAAATCTATTTTAGCTCAATTGCGAAACAAGCTCTTACACAATTTATATTAATCACTCTCGAGACCTCATTCCTGATGGAATCCTTCAGCACGAGGGAGAGAGAAGAGGAAATGTAGAATTTAAATGCCTTGCCTAAGGGCACAATTGTAACGGTTCCAGCGGGGCTCGAACTCCGGACCCTTCGTACCTGAAGCGAACGCGCATCCACTGCGCTATCACGACTTCAACATTCGTCAAAGAGTCTCTGTTGTACGTTAATAAGCTTTTTATTTTGGGGGTACCAGATTCAAATCGCGTAATTTTGAGTTCATTAATACGTATTAATTAACCCTTTCCCTCATAGAAGCACCTCTTGATGCCATTATCAATACGACATACATTAACCCTTTCCCTCATAGAAGCACCTCTTGACAACATTACCAATACGACATACATTAACCCTTTCACTCATAGAAGCACCTCTTGACGACATTATCAATACGACATACATTAACCTTTTCCCTCATAGAAGCAACTCTTGACGCCATTACCAATACGACATACATTAACGCTTTCCATCATAGAGGCAC
>CM026397.1:82128845-82162030 GCA_014843695.1 Archivesica marissinica
TCACCGATATAGTCCACACTGACCATATGTAGCTTGTCAGAGTACATCACCGATATAGGCCACACTGACCATATGTAGCTTGTCAGAGTACATCACCGATATAGTCCACACTGACCATACATTGTGTATGTAGCTTGTCAGAGTACATCACCGATATAGTCCACACTGACCATATGTAGCTTGTCAGAGTACATCACCGATATAGTCCACACTGACCATATGTAGCTTGTCAGAGTACATCACCGATATAGTCCACACTGACCATATGTAGCTTGTCAGAGTACATCACCGATATAGTCCACACTGACCATACATTGTGTATGTAGCTTGTCAGAGTACATCACCGATATAGTCCACACTGACCATACATTGTGTATGTAGCTTGTCAGAGTACATCACCGATATAGTCCACACTGACCATATGTAGCTTGTCAGAGTACATCACCGATATAGGCCACACTGACCATATGTAGCTTGTCGGAGTACATCACCGATATAGTCCACACTGACCATACATTGTGTATGTAGCTTGTCAGAGTACATCACCGATATAGTCCACACTGACCATATGTAGCTTGTCAGAGTACATCACCGATATAGTCCACACTGACCATACATTGTGTATGTAGCTTGTCAGAGTACATCACCGATATAGTCCACACTGACCATACATTGTGTATGTAGCTTGTCAGAGTACATCACCGATATAGTCCACACTGACCATACATTGTGTATGTAGCTTGTCAGAGTACATCACCGATATAGTCCACACTGACCATATTATGTAGCTTGTCAGAGTACATCACCGATATAGTCCACACTGACCATACATTGTGTATGTAGCTTGTCAGAGTACATCACCGATATAGTCCACACTGACCATATTGTGTTGTAGCTTGTCAGAGTACATCACCGATATAGTCCACACTGACCATACATTGTGTATGTAGCTTGTCAGAGTACATCACCGATATAGGCCACACTGACCATATGTAGCTTGTCGGAGTACATCACCGATATAGTCCACACTGACCATACATTGTGTATGTAGCTTGTCAGAGTACATCACCGATATAGGCCACACTGACCATATGTAGCTTGTCAGAGTACATCACCGATATAGTCCACACTGACCATACATTGTGTATGTAGCTTGTCAGAGTACATCACCGATATAGTCCACACTGACCATATGTAGCTTGTCAGAGTACATCACCGATATAGTCCACACTGACCATACATTGTGTATGTAGCTTGTCAGAGTACATCACTGATATAGGCCTGTATGTAGCTTGTCAGAGTACATCACTGATATAGGCCACACTGACCATATGTAGCTTGTCAGAGTACATCACCGATATAGTCCACACTGACCATATGTAGCTTGTCAGAGTACATCACCGATATAGTCCACACTGACCATATGTAGCTTGTCAGAGTACATCACCGATATAGTCCACACTGACCATATGTAGCTTGTCAGAGTACATCACCGATATAGTCCACACTGACCATATGTAGCTTGTCAGAGTACATCACCGATATAGTCCACACTGACCATATGTAGCTTGTCAGAGTACATCACCGATATAGTCCACACTGACCATACATTGTGTATGTAGCTTGTCAGAGTACATCACCGATATAGTCCACACTGACCATACATTGTGTATGTAGCTTGTCAGAGTACATCACCGATATAGTCCACACTGACCATACATTGTGTATGTAGCTTGTCAGAGTACATCACCGATATAGTCCACACTGACCATACATTGTGTATGTAGCTTGTCGGAGTACATCACCGATATAGTCCACACTGACCATACATTGTGTATGTAGCTTGTCAGAGTACATCACCGATATAGTCCACACTGACCATACATTGTGTATGTAGCTTGTCAGAGTACATCACCGATATAGTCCACACTGACCATATGTAGCTTGTCGGAGTACATCACCGATATAGTCCACACTGACCATATGTAGCTTGTCAGAGTACATCACCGATATAGTCCACACTGACCATATGTAGCTTGTCAGAGTACATCACCGATATAGTCCACACTGACCATATGTAGCTTGTCAGAGTACATCACCGATATAGGCCACACTGACCATATGTAGCTTGTCAGAGTACATCACCGATATAGGCCACACTGACCATATGTAGCTTGTCAGAGTACATCACCGATATAGTCCACACTGACCATACATTGTGTATGTAGCTTGTCAGAGTACATCACCGATATAGTCCACACTGACCATATGTAGCTTGTCAGAGTACATCACCGATATAGTCCACACTGACCATATGTAGCTTGTCAGAGTACATCACCGATATAGTCCACACTGACCATATGTAGCTTGTCAGAGTACATCACCGATATAGTCCACACTGACCATATGTAGCTTGTCAGAGTACATCACCGATATAGTCCACACTGACCATACATTGTGTATGTAGCTTGTCAGAGTACATCACATATAGCCTGTATGTAGCTTGTCAGAGTACATCACCGATATAGGCCACACTGACCATATGTAGCTTGTCAGAGTACATCACCGATATAGTCCACACTGACCATACATTGTGTATGTAGCTTGTCAGAGTACATCACCGATATAGTCCACACTGACCATACATTGTGTATGTAGCTTGTCAGAGTACATCACCGATATAGTCCACACTGACCATACATTGTGTATGTAGCTTGTCAGAGTACATCACCGATATAGTCCACACTGACCATACATTGTGTATGTAGCTTGTCAGAGTACATCACCGATATAGTCCACACTGACCATATGTAGCTTGTCAGAGTACATCACCGATATAGGCCACACTGACCATATGTAGCTTGTCAGAGTACATCACCGATATAGTCCACACTGACCATACATTGTGTATGTAGCTTGTCAGAGTACATCACCGATATAGGCCACACTGACCATATGTAGCTTGTCAGAGTACATCACCGATATAGTCCACACTGACCATATGTAGCTTGTCAGAGTACATCACCGATATAGTCCACACTGACCATATGTAGCTTGTCAGAGTACATCACCGATATAGTCCACACTGACCATACATTGTGTATGTAGCTTGTCAGAGTACATCACCGATATAGGCCACACTGACCATATGTAGCTTGTCAGAGTACATCACCGATATAGGCCACACTGACCATATGTAGCTTGTCAGAGTACATCACCGATATAGTCCACACTGACCATACATTGTGTATGTAGCTTGTCAGAGTACATCACCGATATAGTCCACACTGACCATACATTGTGTATGTAGCTTGTCAGAGTACATCACCGATATAGGCCACACTGACCATATGTAGCTTGTCAGAGTACATCACCGATATAGGCCACACTGACCATATGTAGCTTGTCAGAGTACATCACCGATATAGTCCACACTGACCATATGTAGCTTGTCAGAGTACATCACCGATATAGGCCACACTGACCATATGTAGCTTGTCAGAGTACATCACCAATATAGTCCACACTGACCATACATTGTGTATGTAGCTTGTCAGAGTACATCACCGATATAGTCCACACTGACCATACATTGTGTATGTAGCTTGTCAGAGTACATCACTGATATAGGCCACACTGACCATATGTAGCTTGTCAGAGTACATCACCGATATAGGCCACACTGACCATATGTAGCTTGTCAGAGTACATCACCGATATAGTCCACACTGACCATACATTGTGTATGTAGCTTGTCAGAGTACATCACCGATATAGTCCACACTGACCATACATTGTGTATGTAGCTTGTCAGAGTACATCACCGATATAGTCCACACTGACCATACATTGTGTATGTAGCTTGTCAGAGTACATCACCGATATAGTCCACACTGACCATATGTAGCTTGTCAGAGTACATCACCGATATAGGACACACTGACCATATGTAGCTTGTCAGAGTACATCACCGATATAGTCCACACTGACCATACATTGTGTATGTAGCTTGTCAGAGTACATCACCGATATAGGCCACACTGACCATATGTAGCTTGTCAGAGTACATCACCGATATAGTCCACACTGACCATATGTAGCTTGTCAGAGTACATCACCGATATAGTCCACACTGACCATATGTAGCTTGTCAGAGTACATCACCGATATAGTCCACACTGACCATATGTAGCTTGTCAGAGTACATCACCGATATAGGCCACACTGACCATATGTAGCTTGTCAGAGTACATCACTGATATAGGCCACACTGACCATATGTAGCTTGTCGGAGTACATCACCGATATAGTCCACACTGACCATACATTGTGTATGTAGCTTGTCAGAGTACATCACCGATATAGGCCACACTGACCATATGTAGCTTGTCAGAGTACATCACCGATATAGTCCACACTGACCATATGTAGCTTGTTGGAGTACATCACCGATATAGGCCACACTGACCATATGTAGCTTGTCAGAGTACATCACCGATATAGGACACAATGACCATGTGTAGCTTACCAGCGTACATCACTGATATAGGACACACTGACCATGTGTAGCTTGTCAGAGTACATCACCGATATAGGACACAATGACCATGTGTAGCTTGTCATAGTATATCACCGATATAGGCCACACTGACCATATGTAGCTTGTCAGAGTACATCACCGATATAGGACACAATGACCATGTGTAGCTTACCAGCGTACATCACTGATATAGTCCACACTGACCATACATTGTGTATGTAGCTTGTCAGAGTACATCACCGATATAGTCCACACTGACCATACATTGTGTATGTAGCTTGTCAGAGTACATCACCGATATAGTCCACACTGACCATATGTAGCTTGTCAGAGTACATCACCGATATAGTCCACACTGACCATATGTAGCTTGTCAGAGTACATCACCGATATAGGACACACTGACCATATGTAGCTTGTCAGAGTACATCACCGATATAGTCCACACTGACCATACATTGTGTATGTAGCTTGTCAGAGTACATCACCTATATAGGCCACACTGACCATATGTAGCTTGTCAGAGTACATCACCGATATAGTCCACACTGACCATATGTAGCTTGTCAGAGTACATCACCGATATAGTCCACACTGACCATATGTAGCTTGTCAGAGTACATCACCGATATAGTCCACACTGACCATATGTAGCTTGTCAGAGTACATCACCGATATAGTCCACACTGACCATATGTAGCTTGTCAGAGTACATCACTGATATAGGCCACACTGACCATATGTAGCTTGTCAGAGTACATCACCGATATAGTCCACACTGACCATACATTGTGTATGTAGCTTGTCAGAGTACATCACCGATATAGGCCACACTGACCATATGTAGCTTGTCAGAGTACATCACCGATATAGTCCACACTGACCATATGTAGCTTGTCAGAGTACATCACCGATATAGTCCACACTGACCATATGTAGCTTGTCAGAGTACATCACCGATATAGTCCACACTGACCATATGTAGCTTGTCAGAGTACATCACCGATATAGGCCACACTGACCATATGTAGCTTGTCAGAGTACATCACTGATATAGGACACACTGACCATGTGTAGCTTGTCAGAGTACATCACCGATATAGGACACAATGACCATGTGTAGCTTGTCATAGTATATCACCGATATAGGCCACACTGACCATATGTAGCTTGTCAGAGTACATCACCGATATAGGACACAATGACCATGTGTAGCTTACCAGCGTACATCACTGATATAGTCCACACTGACCATACATTGTGTATGTAGCTTGTCAGAGTACATCACCGATATAGTCCACACTGACCATACATTGTGTATGTAGCTTGTCAGAGTACATCACCGATATAGTCCACACTGACCATATGTAGCTTGTCAGAGTACATCACCGATATAGTCCACACTGACCATATGTTGTTTGTCAGAGTACATCACCGATATAGGACACACTAACCATATGTAGCTTGTCAGAGTACATCACCGATATAGTCCACACTGACCATACATTGTGTATGTAGCTTGTCAGAGTACATCACCTATATAGGCCACACTGACCATATGTAGCTTGTCAGAGTACATCACCGATATAGTCCACACTGACCATATGTAGCTTGTCAGAGTACATCACCGATATAGTCCACACTGACCATATGTAGCTTGTCAGAGTACATCACCGATATAGTCCACACTGACCATATGTAGCTTGTCAGAGTACATCACCGATATAGTCCACACTGACCATATGTAGCTTGTCAGAGTACATCACCGATATAGTCCACACTGACCATACATTGTGTATGTAGCTTGTCAGAGTACATCACCGATATAGGCCACACTGACCATATGTAGCTTGTCAGAGTACATCACCGATATAGTCCACACTGACCATATGTAGCTTGTCAGAGTACATCACCGATATAGTCCACACTGACCATATGTAGCTTGTCAGAGTACATCACCGATATAGTCCACACTGACCATATGTAGCTTGTCAGAGTACATCACCGATATAGTCCACACTGACCATATGTAGCTTGTCAGAGTACATCACTGATATAGGACACACTGACCATATGTATCTTGTCAGAGTACATCACCGATATAGTCCACACTGACCATACATTGTGTATGTAGCTTGTCAGAGTACATCACCGATATAGGCCACACTGACCATATGTAGCTTGTCAGAGTACATCACCGATATAGTCCACACTGACCATATGTAGCTTGTCAGAGTACATCACCGATATAGTCCACACTGACCATATGTAGCTTGTCAGAGTACATCACCGATATAGTCCACACTGACCATATGTAGCTTGTCAGAGTACATCACCGATATAGGCCACACTGACCATATGTAGCTTGTCAGAGTACATCACTGATATAGGACACACTGACCATGTGTAGCTTGTCAGAGTACATCACCGATATAGGACACAATGACCATGTGTAGCTTGTCATAGTATATCACCGATATAGGCCACACTGACCATATGTAGCTTGTCAGAGTACATCACCGATATAGGACACAATGACCATGTGTAGCTTACCAGCGTACATCACTGATATAGTCCACACTGACCATATGTAGCTTGTCAGAGTACATCACCGATATAGTCCACACTGACCATACATTGTGTATGTAGCTTGTCAGAGTACATCACCGATATAGTCCACACTGACCATATGTAGCTTGTCAGAGTACATCACCGATATAGTCCACACTGACCATATGTAGTTTGTCAGAGTACATCACCGATATAGGACACACTGAACCATATGTAGCTTGTCAGAGTACATCACCGATATAGTCCACACTGACCATACATTGTGTATGTAGCTTGTCAGAGTACATCACCGATATAGGCCACACTGACCATATGTAGCTTGTCAGAGTACATCACCGATATAGTCCACACTGACCATATGTAGCTTGTCAGAGTACATCACCGATATAGTCCACACTGACCATATGTAGCTTGTCAGAGTACATCACCGATATAGTCCACACTGACCATATGTAGCTTGTCAGAGTACATCACCGATATAGTCCACACTGACCATATGTAGCTTGTCAGAGTACATCACTGATATAGGACACACTGACCATATGTATCTTGTCAGAGTACATCACCGATATAGTCCACACTGACCATACATTGTGTATGTAGCTTGTCAGAGTACATCACCGATATAGGCCACACTGACCATATGTAGCTTGTCAGAGTACATCACCGATATAGTCCACACTGACCATATGTAGCTTGTCAGAGTACATCACCGATATAGTCCACACTGACCATAGTGTAGCTTGTCAGAGTACATCACCGATATAGTCCACACTGACCATATGTAGCTTGTCAGAGTACATCACCGATATAGGCCACACTGACCATATGTAGCTTGTCAGAGTACATCACCGATATAGGCCACACTGACCATATGTAGCTTGTCAGAGTACATCACCGATATAGTCCACACTGACCATATGTAGCTTGTTGGAGTACATGACCGATATAGGCCACACTGACCATATGTAGCTTGTCAGAGTACATCACCGATATAGGACACAATGACCATGTGTAGCTTACCAGCGTACATCACTGATATAGGACACACTGACCATGTGTAGCTTGTCAGAGTACATCACCGATATAGGACACAATGACCATGTGTAGCTTACCAGCGTACATCACTGATATAGGCCACACTGACCATATGTAGCTTGTCAGAGTACATCACCGATATAGGACACAATGACCATGTGTAGCTTACCAGCGTACATCACTGATATAGTCCACACTGACCATACATTGTGTATGTAGCTTGTCAGAGTACATCACCGATATAGTCCACACTGACCATATGTAGCTTGTCAGAGTACATCACCGATATAGTCCACAATGACCATATGTAGCTTGTCAGAGTACATCACCGATATAGTCCACACTGACCATATGTAGCTTGTCAGAGTACATCACCGATATAGGACACAATGACCATGTGTAGCTTACCAGCGTACATCACTGATATAGGACACACTGACCATGTGTAGCTTACCAGAGTACATCACCGATATAGGACACACTTACCATCCATGTGTAGCTTACCAGAGTACATCACCGATATAGGACATAATGACCATGTGTAGCTTACCAGAGTACATCACCGATATAGGACACACTGACCATGTGTAGCTTACCAGCGTACATCACTGATATAGGACACACTGACCATGTGTAGCTTACCAGCGTACATCACCGATATAGGACACACTGACCATGTGTAGCTTACCAGCGTACATCACTGATATAGGACACACTGACCATGTGTAGCTTACCAGCGTACATCACCGATATAGGACATAATGACCATGTGTAGCTTACCAGCGTACATCACTGATATAGGACACACTTACCATGTGTAGCTTACCAGCGTACATCACCAATATAAGCCACACTCACCATATAGCTGCTGTTCCAAGCCATGATTTATTCCCATAGATATCGATTATTTAGTATGTTGCATGGTATATGTACATGTGCATATTGCTTATCAGTTGTATAGAGATAAAATGAGTAATTAACCTTTTCTGTTGTTGAGTCATATCAAAGGTTATGTGAATTAAGTAGTTTTAAAACGAGTTTTATATGTTCTTACAGCCCTTTGTGAGCTTTTTGAACAATCCAGGGCCTTCGTGGCCCTCTTGTTAAACTCATTTTATGTGTGAAACCCCATTGAAATAAAGAAATTATGCCATTTAATTTGGACAAGATGGCGATTCTTTCACATACATCATGTCAGCAAACATTATTCAATATTGCTAGGACATTATCATTGATTTAACAAGTAATAAGAGACGCCCCGCTTGCCCATTCACCTCACAATAAAAACCACATTTTACCTTCAAGTTGGTGTTCTGCAGACGGGTTTAACTATATTTACATGCTATATTGATAAACGATAAAAATGCTTTATTTCCAAAAATAAATTTCATCATTAACCCTTTCAACATCACAGACCTTTAAATAGATTTACAAAAAGTGTAGATCCAGATGAGCCAGCTCATGATGAGCCGTCTCATCAGGATCTGCATTTTTTGCCAGTAATATTACTATTTTTAGACAAAATTACCCATATTGACAAATGAACTGGTCCAAATGTAAATGTCGCATAGTCTTCCAGTCTTCTCTATTGGCAATTTAACTTTATTTACAGATGGATGTGTATATAATAACAGAATATTCCGCAGGAATGAAGAGATCTAACATGTATGTATAACTTTTTTGTGATTTTTTTTATTTGGGGCAGAATAATCCCCAAGGCCAGAAGATAGTCTAATCAAATGATGGCCTTTTATTTTTTTGTATGCATAATGTAATTGATATATTTTTATGGTAACTTTTGTGTGCTGATGTAGTTTTATTTGGCGTAATGTATAATTTCTATAACATTGCTATGACGTTAAATGTATATTTAGTTGAATTCTGTATATTATTTGGCTAATGTATTTCTATAATATTGCTATGACATCATAATTCTTCATACCTGATTGAGTTCAGTATTTTATTATTTGGGTAATGTATTTCTATAGCGTTGCTATGATGTCACATACATGTATGATTGAGTTCTGTATATTATTATTTGGGTAATGTATTTCTATAGCGTTGCTGTGATGTCACATACATATCTGAATGAGTTCTCTATTTTATTATTTGGCCATTGTATTTCTTAAATTCTATAGCTTTTGTACGACATCACATACGTATTTGTTTGAGTTGTCATTTGAATAGCGAATGTATTTCTATGGCGTGTGTTTTTACGTTTATTTATCGTCGCTACCGGTTGCCCATATGAGCGACGCCTCCTTAAGAGATTAGTCATTTTAGATTTTGGAGGATAGTGCATGATACAGACAGAGACCCATTCCAGAGTCTCTTCTGGTTCTTTTACGTGCACGGTGTAAAGCACCAACACGAGACCGCGGTTTAACGTCCCATCTGAAAGACTGTTAATTTTATTAGGGTCAGACGGGGGATCGAACCTGCGATCCCTGGATTACCAGTCCAGTGTGTTACCACTGGACTACAGATCCGTCTGTGTGCATGAGTGCTGTATTTATTTTGGCTTATGTACTTATATCTGATTGAGTGATGATGTCACATAATAATACATATCCGATTGAGTTCTACATTAATTTTTTTTTTATTGTATTATTTGGCTAATGTATTTCTATATCGTTGCTATGATGTCACATAATAATACATATCTGATTGAGTTCTGTATTGTATTATTTGGCTAATGTATTTCTATATCGTTGCTATGATGTCACATTATGATTCATATCTCATTGAGTTCTGTATTTTATTGTTTGGCTAAGGTATATCTATATCATCTAATGCTAGGACATCACTTCCATAATTATCTGAATGAGTTCTGTATTTTATTATTTTATTATTGTATTTCTTTGCTTTGCTCTTAGATTTGCTATGACATCACATGATTGGCGAATTGTATTGATATGATGTCACAATACATATCTGATTGAGTTCTGTAATTTGTATTTGACTTCTGTATTTCTAATACATGCATAAGCGATTGAGTTCTGTATTTGTTTGACTAATGTATTTCTATAGCGTTGCTATGACGTCACACATTTACATATCTGATTGAGTTCTGTATTTTATTTGACAATTATTTTTTATAGCGTTGCCATGATGTCAGATACATATATGACTGATTTCTGTATTGTGTTTCCCTAAGGTAATTAAATATCGTTGCTATGATTACACATACAAATATAATTGAGTTCTTTGTTTGATTATTTGGATAATGTATTTCTATAGCGTTGCTATGACAATGATATGCATCTCTTTTGAGTTCTGTATTTAATTTGTCTAATGTTTTCTATGGCATTGCTTTGACAGCACACATACATATCTGACTGTGTTTTGTATTTTATTAATTGGCTAATGTATTTATGTACCGTTGCTATGACGTCACTTACATATGTGATTGAGGTCTGGTTTTTATTGTTTGGCTAATGTTTTCAATAGCGTTGCTATGACGTCACATGCATTTCTTATTGTGTTCTATATTTTATCTATTTGACTAATGTTTTTAATAGCGTTGCTATGACATCACATGCATATCTTATTGTGTTCTATATTTTTTATCTATTGGGCTAATGTATTTCTATAGCGTTACTATGATGTCACAATGCATATCTGATTGAGTTCAGTATTTTATGATTTGGCTAATGTATTTCTATAGCATTGCTATGAAGTCATACTTCATATCTAATTTGAGCTCTTTATTTTATTTGGCTAATGTATTTCTATGGCATTGCTTTGACGGCACACAAACATATCTGATTGTGTTCTGTATTTTATTAATTGGCTAATGTTTTTATGTACCATTGCTATGACGTCACTTACATATATGATTGAGATATTGTTTTTATTATTTGGTTAATGTTTTCAATAGCGTTGCTATGACATCACATGCATATCTTATTGTGTTCTATATTGTTTATCTATTGGGCTAATGTGTTTCTATAGCGTTACTATGATTTCACATAAATATCTGATCGAGTTCCGTATTTTATTATATGGCTAATGTGTTTCTATAGCGTTACTTATATGTTACAATACATATCTGATTGAGTTCTGTATTTTATTATTTGGCTAATGTATTTCTATAGCATTGCTATGAAGTCACACTTTATTTCTGATTTGAACTCTGTATTTTATTTGGCTAATGTATTTCTATGGCATTGGTTTGACGTCACACATACATATCTGATTGTGCTCTGTATTTTATTAATTGGCTAATGTATTTATGTACCGTTGCTATGATGTCACTTACATATGTGATTGAGGTCTGGTTTTTATTGTTTGACTTAATGTTTTCGATAGCGTTCCTATGACGTCACATGCATATCTTATTGTGTTATATATTTTTATCTATTGGGCTAATGTGTTTCTATAGCGTTGCTATGACAATAATACGTATCTCTTTGAGTTCTGTATTTAATTTGTCTAATGTATTTCTATGGCATTGCTTTGACGGTACACATACATATCTGATTGTGTTCTGTGTTTTATTAATTGGCTAATGTATTTATGTACCATTGCTATGACGTCACTTACATATGTGATTGAGGTCTGGTTTTTATTATTTTGCTAATGTTTTCGATAGCGTTCCTATGACGTCACATGCATATCTTATTGTGTTCTATGTTTTATCTATCAGGCTAATGTATTTCTATAGCGTTACTATGATTTCACATACATATCTGATCGAGTTCCGTATTTTATTATATGGCTAATGTGTTTCTATGGCATTGCTTTGACGGCACACATACATATCTGATTGTGTTCTGTGTTTTATTAATTGGCTAATGTATTTATGTACCGTTGCTATGACGTCACTTACATATGTGATTGAGGTCTGGTTTTTATTATTTTGCTAATGTTTTCGATAGCGTTCCTATGACGTCACATGCATATCTTATTGTGTTTTATCTATTGGGCTAATGTATTTCTATAGCATTACTATGATTTCACATAAATATCTGATCGAGTTCCATATTTTATTATATGGCTAATGTGTTTCTATAGCGTTACTTATATGTTACAATACATATCTGATTGAGTTCTGTATTTTATGATTTGGCTAATGTATTTCTATAGCATTGCTATTTAGTCACACTTCATTTCTGATTTGAGCTCTGTATTTTATTTGGCTAATGTATTTCTATAGCGTTGCTATGACAATAATACGTATCTCTTTGAGTTCTGTATTTAATTTGTCTAATGTATTTCTATGGCATTGCTTTGACGGCACACATACATATCTGATTGTGTTCTGTGTTTTATTAATTGGCTAATGTATTTATGTACCATTGCTATGACGTCACTTACATATGTGATTGAGGTCTGGTTTTTATTATTTTGCTAATGTTTTCGATAGCGTTCCTATGACGTCACATGCATATCTTATTGTGTTCTATGTTTTATCTATCAGGCTAATGTATTTCTATAGCGTTACTATGATTTCACATACATATCTGATCGAGTTCCGTATTTTATTATATGGCTAATGTGTTTCTATGGCATTGCTTTGACGGCACACATACATATCCGATTGTGTTCTGTGTTTTATTAATTGGCTAATGTATTTATGTACCGTTGCTATGACGTCACTTACATATGTGATTGAGGTCTGGTTTTTATTATTTGGCTAATGTTTTCGATAGCGTTGCTATGACGTCACATGCATATCTTATTGTGTTATATATTTTTATCTATTGGGCTAATGTGTTTCTATAGCGTTACTATGATGTCACAATACATATCTGATTGAGTTCAGTATTTTATGATTTGGCTAATGTATTTCTATAGCATTGCTATGAAGTCACACTTCATTTCTGATTTGAGCTCTGTATTTTATTTGGCTAATGTATTTCTATAGCGTTGCTATGACAATAATACGTATCTCTTTGAGTTCTGTATTTAATTTGTCTAATGTATTTCTATGGCATTGCTTTGACGGCACACATACATATCCGATTGTGTTCTGTGTTTTATTAATTGGCTAATGTATTTATGTACCGTTGCTATGACGTCACTTACATATGTGATTGAGGTCTGGTTTTTATTATTTGGCTAATGTTTTCGATAGCGTTGCTATGACGTCACATGCATATCTTATTGTGTTCTATATTTTATCTATTGGGCTAATGTGTTTCTATAGCGTTACTATGATTTCACATAAATATCTGATCGAGTTCCGTATTTTATTATATGGCTAATGTGTTTCTATAGCGTTACTTATATGTTACAATACATATCTGATTGAGTTCTGTATTTTATGATTTGGCTAATGTATTTCTATAGCATTGCTATGAAGTCACACTTCATTTCTGATTTGAGCTCTGTATTTTATTTGGCTAATGTATTTCTATAGCGTTGCTATGACAATAATACGTATCTCTTTGAGTTCTGTATTTAATTTGTCTAATGTATTTCTATGGCATTGCTTTGACGGCACACATACATATCTGATTGTGTTCTGTGTTTTATTAATTGGCTAATGTATTTATGTACCATTGCTATGACGTCACTTACATATGTGATTGAGGTCTGGTTTTTATTATTTTGCTAATGTTTTCGATAGCGTTCCTATGACGTCACATGCATATCTTATTGTGTTCTATGTTTTATCTATCAGGCTAATGTATTTCTATAGCGTTACTATGATTTCACATACATATCTGATCGAGTTCCGTATTTTATTATATGGCTAATGTGTTTCTATGTTTTATTAATTGGCTAATGTATTTATGTACCGTTGCTATGACGTCACTTACATATGTGATTGAGGTCTGGTTTTTATTATTTGGCTAATGTTTTCGATAGCGTTGCTATGACGTCACATGCATATCTTATTGTGTTATATATTTTTATCTATTGGGCTAATGTGTTTCTATAGCGTTACTATGATGTCACAATACATATCTGATTGAGTTCAGTATTTTATGATTTGGCTAATGTATTTCTATAGCATTGCTATGAAGTCACACTTCATTTCTGATTTGAGCTCTGTATTTTATTTGGCTAATGTATTTCTATAGCGTTGCTATGACAATAATACGTATCTCTTTGAGTTCTGTATTTAATTTGTCTAATGTATTTCTATGGCATTGCTTTGACGGCACACATACATATCCGACTGTGTTCTGTGTTTTATTAATTGGCTAATGTATTTATGTACCGTTGCTATGACGTCACTTACATATGTGATTGAGGTCTGGTTTTTATTATTTGGCTAATGTTTTCGATAGCGTTGCTATGACGTCACATGCATATCTTATTGTGTTCTATATTTTATCTATTGGGCTAATGTGTTTCTATAGCGTTACTATGATTTCACATAAATATCTGATCGAGTTCCGTATTTTATTATATGGCTAATGTGTTTCTATAGCGTTACTTATATGTTACAATACATATCTGATTGAGTTCTGTATTTTATTATTTGGCTAATGTATTTCTATAGCATTGCTATGAGGTCACACTTCATTTCTGATTTGAGCTCTGTATTTTATTTGGCTAATGTATTTCTATGGCATTGGTTTGACGTCACACATACATATCTGATTGTGCTCTGTATTTTATTAATTGGCTAATGTATTTATGTACGGTTGCTATGACGTCACTTACATATGTGATTGAGGTCTGGTTTTTATTATGTGACTAATGTTTTCGATAGCGTTGCTATGACGTCACATGCATATCTTATTGTGTTATATATTGTTTATCTATTGGGCTAATGTATTTCGATAGCATTGCTATGACGTCACAATACATATCTGATTGAGTTCAGTATTTTATGATTTTGCTAATGTATTTCTATTGCGTAGCTATGACGTCACAACATATCTGATTGAGTTCTGTATTTTATTTTGCAATTATTATTATATCGTTGCTATGACGTCAAATACATATATATGACTGATTTCGGTATTGTGTTTGCCTAATGTAATTAAATATCGTTGCTATGTCACATACAAAGAATTCTGTGTTTTATTATTTGGCTAATGTATTTTTAAAGCGTTGCTATGACAATAATACGTATATATTTGAGTTCTGTGTTTGATTTGGCTAATGTGGAAGTTGTGATAGCGCAGTGAATGCGCGTTCGATTCAGGTGTGAAAGGTCCGGAGTTCGTGCCCCGCTGGAGCCGTTACGATTGTGCCCGTAGGTAAGGCATTTAATTTCCACGTTGCCTCTTCTCTCTCCATCGTGGCGATGGATTCCATAAGGAATGAGGTCTTGAGAGTGATTAATATAAGTTGAAAGAACTTGTTTCGCAATCGAGCTAAAATAAATTTGTATAAACTATTTGGCTAATGTATTTCTATGGCATTGCTTTGACGGCACACATACATATCCGATTGTGTTCTGTATTTTATTATTTGGCTAATGTATTTATGTACCGTTGCTATGACATCATTTACATATGTGATTGAGGTCTGGATTTTAATATTTGGCTAATATTTTCAATAGCGGTGCTATGACGTCACAGGCATATCTGATTGAGTTCAGTATTTTATGATTTGGCTAATGTATTTCTATAGCATTGCAGTCACACTACATATCTGGTGGAGTTCAGTATTTTATGATTTGGCTAATGTATTTCTATAGCATTGCAGTCACACTACATATCTGGTGGAGTTCAGTATTTTATGATTTGGCTAATGTATTTCTATAGCATTGCAGTCACACTACATATCTGGTGGAGTTCAGTATTTTATGATTTGGCTAATGTATTTCTATAGCATTGCAGTCACACTACATATCTGGTGGAGTTCAGTATTTTATGATTTGGCTAATGTATTTCTATAGCATTGCAGTCACACTACATATCTGGTGGAGTTCAGTATTTTATGATTTGGCTAATGTATTTCTATAGCATTGCAGTCACACTACATATCTGGTGGAGTTCAGTATTTTATGATTTGGCTAATGTATTTCTATAGCATTGCAGTCACACTACATATCTGATTTGAGCTTTTCAGTTGTGTAATTTATTTGGCATAATGTATTTTATTATTGAAACTTTATTTATTTTGCTAAGCTAGTTTTAACAACTTATATTCATCACTCTCTTTGGTGCGGATGAAAGTGTAAATGTGGTCATTCGTGTAGAAGGAAACCGGAGTACCTGGAGAAAACCCACCTGTCCGATCTGGCGACCACTGTACCATCTCACATACTTCCCGGTCCGAAGATCGAACATGGGTTACATTGGTGAGAAGCGAGCACGCTAACCACTGCACTAATCGGACAGCCAATGTATTTCTACGATGTCTAGTGGTGGACCGATCAACGATTATAATCAAAAATTGATCGGAAACCTCCATACTTGGCGATAATCTATCACACTTTCTTATGATCGAATATTATTTTACCGATATTTTATTGTCGTGAATTAGTCTACTTTCGGAATGTCAAAAATGAACTTAAACACAGTAGTTTTCGCAGCTGTTGATATTTTAAAAAATTGTGTTAAAAATGAGAGTATTCAGATGTATGCCCAGTTTCACACTAATACTTACGCCTAGGAAACAATTAAATCCGATACCATTAGTGTAATTAGTACTAAACATAAAATTATAGTCACATACATTTACGGTTAACCAATTACATCCGATAATCGATCATGATTTTGGAACTGATTGCCCATCACTATGGAACCGATTGCCCATCACTATGGAACCGATTGCCCATCACTATGGAACCGATTGCCCATCACTATGGAACCGATTGCCCATCACTATGGAACTGATTGCCCATCACTATGGAACCGATTGCCCATCACTATGGAACTGATTGCCCATCACTATGGAACTGATTGACCATCACTATGGAACTGATTGCCCATCACTATGGAACCGATTGCCCATCACTATGGAACCGATTGCCCATCACTATGGAACCGATTGCCCATCACTATGGAACCGATTGCCCATCACTATGGAACCGATTGCCCATCACTATGGAACCGATTGCCCATCACTATGGAACTGATTGCCCATCACTATGGAACCGATTACCCATCACTAATGACGTTACATGACATATCATAATTATGTTTGTTATTTGAAGAAGTGTCCATTACTTTGCTATGACCTCATTATGACATTCAACTACTAATACTTCAAATAAAAGAAGGTATAAATGTTTCTTGTTTGTATTTTATAGCATTGTATGTGGGTGTCCCTGAACAAAGTGTAGACTGGACAGATGATACAGCAAAGAACAAAGCATCCACAAACCAACTGCTCATAAACGAAAAGGCAAATGCGAACATCATAGATGTAAAAATAGCAGGTGAACTTGACGGAAAAGTATTTACTGTAGTACCTACTTTTTAAAAATCAAAAAGGACGAAGAAAAAGTGAATATCTCCTACACAGATGTGCTGGATAAAGCTGAAAAGAGGTGAATGCAGTTACATGTATATGTGAAATAACAAGACTGAAGAAAGAGCATAATGTTGGTGCACTTGTATTGAGATCAGGGGTGTACCCAGCCAATTTTGATGTGGACTCGAAACGAGCACCGAAGGTGCGAGTGGTGTAGGGGGGTCTGGGGGCTTCCCCCCCGAAAATGTTTAAAACCTGGACGTCATTTGGTGCACTCTGGCGACTCTGAGAACTAATTATATTCCGATAAATACACTTGGAAAACGTATGTTTTTTATGCGGCAATTTGTAAAAATGTCTGAACTATACTGTATATCAGTGCATCGTCTGAGTTTCATATCTTTAGCTGGGTATGTGTATGAATAGGGAGTGCATGTACGTAGATCTACCTGCTTAGTACTGGAGCTTACCAGGAACACTGTTAACGTACTGTTGAAAGATGGCGCTAAACTCAATCAAACTGCACATGCATATAGATCTACGCTGTAATTATTAATGTACTGGTAAATGAGGGTTGAAATTTTAATAGTTAAATATGATAAACTCATAAATATACTGACATTGAATCCATTGTATCCATTGTCAATCACTAGTGAGTAGTGAGTGTAGTCAGTGTACAATGACGTCAGAGTTTTACTCTATAGTCTATATACATTACCACAGGTAGTCTACTAGTAGAAACTCATTTCGCTCGCTCGTACGCGCGGTTGTCCGTTTTTGTTTGTTTTGAAAATGATGTGGACGCCACTGCGTACTTGCGTATAGGCAGTTACGCGCCTGGAGATTGTTTAGAGCTTTGTTCTGCGGCAAGGCCGAGACATGGAGAACGAGTTAAATGTACTCGATATTTGAAAATCATAAACAGACTTACAAGTTATTGTTTGATTTATTTTGTAATCAGGTTATTTAAATATCTATATATATACAATTATGTAAAATCAAAGCATGTGTTGCTTCATTGTGTTGTATTCACAAGATCAAAGACAGTGGGTCCTTATCTTCAAAATATTTTAGTTGATTAGCAGCCAAATGCCAAAAAAAATACAAGTACAAGACAAGAAATACAAAATTTCAATCAAATAAAAAAAGGTCCTGGTATTTTTAAAAAATGAAATATAATGTATATTTTAAGTGCATTAGCTGTCAGAAAAACACAACAACATGTAGTATATTAGCGAGTGCATAAATCGTCAGCGGAGAACTGTAGATGTATAAACTCTTTGTACCATAATCGTGAAAATAATTGTCAAATATATCATGGAATTTCATTAGAAATGTGTCGTAGCATCACAATTCTAATGAAATTCCATGATATAATTTCAGAGTTTGCAGTTACAGATAAGAAAAACACATTAATGAATTATCTGCTACAATTATTTGAACAATTTATTTTAATTTATGGCCCTATTTAGCTCATCTGAGCAAAGCTATGTGAGGTATTGTTACTGCAATGTGTCTGTCCGTCGTTGTCGGTGAACATTATCAAACGCCTTCTCCTCAGTAACCAGTTATGGTCATGATACTTGGGTAGGTGGGGGATTAAATATTTGTTAAAATCATGTCATTACTTAAATCAAGATGGCTGCTGTCTAAAAATGGCAGAAATTCTTAAAACATCTTCTCAAGCCGGATTTTGACGAATCTTGGTAGGAATGATCGATGTACAATGCTCTTTCAAATTGTTGAAATGGTGACCTTGGGATAAAAAATGAGCATGGCCTGGTAGGGGTCAAATATTATTATTGAGTGAAATATGGTCATGTCATATATCAAATCGAAGGTATCGGCGAGGCAATCACTCTACTGCAATTTCATTGATGGCCGTCGAAATGTCAACCTTTTATGAGAGAATTCAATCGTCTTCTCACAAACTGATGTTCAAGAAACTCTACTTGTATCATCCTTAGGTGAAGCCTTTGCAAAGTTGTTAAAATAAAGTTCCCCTGTAACAAATTCTAAAAATATTTTCTCACGAACCACCAGCCGGATTTGGACGCATCTTGATAGTAATGATCGATGTACAATGCTCTTTCCCCGTGATCCAAAATGGACATGGTCTGCGATGTCAGTGGGAAGCAAATATTAATTTAGAGCGAATATGGTCATGTCATATATCAAATGAAGGTATCGATGTGTCGATCACTCTAATGCAATTTTCATCCAAATCGGGTATTTATATCATACAAGATGGCCAACGAAAGATCAAAAGGTCAACCTTTTATGAGAGAATTCAAAACGTCTTCTTTACACAAACTGATTAGCTAATGTTCAAGAAACTTTACTTGTATGATCCATAGGTGAAGCCTTCCAAAATTGTTAAATAAAGTTCCCATGAAATCCATCTAAAAATAGCTCACATTTTTTTCTTTCTCTTTGGAACCAACATTGGTTCAATTTATTTCTATAAAATCATATTTACAATAACACGGCATATGTCAGCCCGTCACATATTATACAGATATGAGTGGTACATATATACACAGTATATTGATACAGTATCCATTACATTTATAATACAATATAATCCTCAAAAGCAATTGGTGAATGTTATATTCCGAGACTAAATCAGAAAGAAATGGTTAACCAGCAGCTATATATTCCAAAATATCCATATCTGTACCACGTTGTATATCTGTGCCACGTAGTATATCTGTGCCACGTAGTATATCTGTGCCACATAGTATATCTGTGCCACGTAGTATATCTGTGCCACGTAGTATATCTGTGCCACATAGTATATCTGTGCCACGTAGTATATCTGTGCCACGTAGTATATCTGTGCCACGTAGTATATCTGTGCCACGTAGTATATCTGTGCCACGTAGTATATCTGTGCCACGTAGTATATCTGTGCCACATAGTATATCTGTGCCACGTAGTATATCTGTGCCACATAGTATATCTGTGCCACGTAGTATATCTGTGCCACGTAGTATATCTGTGCCACATAGTATATCTGTGCCACGTAGTATATCAGAGCACACCAATAGACATTAGTGATGGACAGCCACAAGCATAGCTGTGAGCATAGCTTTGTCGCCGTTTAAGAAAACTCCAACATATCCATTTGAATTTGTACATGGTGTACAAGCTGAAGTGATCATGCAGAACAAGCACACAACAAGTTGTGTGTCTATTAAGTAGCTCACAGGTAATATTATACATATTAAACATAGTATTGTGTTCTGTGTTCTTGTATATACATAATAGCTTAAATTCTTAAAGCATCTCACGCACCGCCAGCCAGATTTTGAAGAATCTTGGTAGGAATGATCGATGTACAATGCTCTTTCAAATTTGTTCAAATGGTCATTAATGGTCCCATGAATTGAACAAGTGCATCGAAGGGTATGGCTGGTCTATCCGTATATACGAAGCTCTTATCAAACCTGCAATGCACTTCCAAGAACACCACCGACTCCTGAGAAACCCAAATCCAGTCAAATATACAATACGGAATTATATTTTGTTTTAGTTGAGACCGTATGGTCATTTATGTTAATGTTGACCTTGTCTGGACACTGAAACCCCCTAACTATTTGTTCACGAGAAGAAGTTCTCATAGTGACTTAGTTCATGGCCCCAATGACCCCATTTAACACACACTAATAGTTTTGGCAACATTCGCCACCATTTTTTGATCAACTATTGTTGAAATATGGTCAAGGGTTTGTCATAATTACTGGTACATGACTGTACTCCCGTCAAATTGAGTTCTAACTCCACCAAAAATTAATAGCTCAGAAAGTGAAGATAAAATATACAACAAAGCTTGAAAGGGATTAAACAAACATTTATTTGACACCGATTGAGCAGATCATACAGTCCTCCAAACAGCCATTTATATCCTGTGTAATGTCCCACTGAGCAAACTACCAGTTATATACCACATGCTAGGTCACTGCAAATGTGTTTTCCTGCCAATTTTTCTCCTCTGTGCACACCACATGAACACCGATATAACAACTGTACATATGCACAAAACGATGGAGTAGCTTACTGTAGGAAATGTACCCTGAAAATAAACATTGCTATGTGAATCACCTGCTGATGCATGCATGCATGGCATTTCTCATCACAAACATTGCTATGCGAATCACCTGCTGATGCATGCATGCATGGCATTTCTCATCACAAACATTGCTATGCGAATCACCTGCTGATGCATGCATGCATGGCATTTCTCATCACAAACATTGCTATGCGAATCACCTGCTGATGCATGCATGCATGGCATTTCTCATCACAAACATTGCTATGCGAATCACCTGCTGATGCATGCATGCATGGCATTTCTCATCACAAACATTGCTATGCGAATCACCTGCTGATGCATGCATGCATGGCATTTCTCATCACAAACATTGCTATGCGAATCACCTGCTGATGCATGCATGCATGGCATTTCTCATCACAAACATTTTCATTGAACAATTTCAGTTTCTCTTAACAGCACATACCGTATTACCACATTTCTGGTGAACAGAAGTCCTCTCAGTAGTTCAGTAGTTACAGAGTTATTTCCGAGACAGGAATGGAGACAAACGTATATTTCCGAGACAGGAATGGAGACAAATGTATATTTCTGAGATAGGAATGGAGACAAATGTATATTTCCGAGACAGGAATGGAGACAAATGTATATTTCCGAGACAGGAATGGAGACACATGTATATTTCCGAGACAGGAATGGAGACAAATGTATATTTCCGAGACAGGAATGGAGACAAATGTATATTTCCGAGACAGGAATGAAGACAAATGTATATTTCCGAGACATGGATACAAATGTATATTTCCGAGACAAGAATGGAGACAAATGTATATTTCCGAGACAAGAATGGAGACAAATGTATATTTCCGAGACAGGAATGGAGACAAATGTATATTTGCGAGACAGGAATGGAAACAAATGTATAGTTTCATCATCAAGATATGACCTTGAACTGACTTTGCTTGCTTTCAGATGGAGCTAACACACGAGTGATTGATTCGCTTGCTTTCGGAGGGAGCTAACACACGAGTGATTGATTCGCTTGCTTTCAGAGGGAGCTAACACACGAGTGATTGATTCGCTTGCTTTCAGAGGGAGCTAACACACGAGTGATTGATTCGCTTGCTTTCAGAGGGAGCTAACACACGAGTGATTGATTCGCTTGCTTTCAGAGGGAGCTAACACACGAGTGATTGATTCGCTTGCTTTCAGAGGGAGCTAACACACGAGTGATTGATTCGCTTGCTTTCAGAGGGAGCTAACACACGAGTGATTGATTCGCTTGCTTTCAGAGGGAGCTAACACACGAGTGATTGATTCGCTTGCTTTCAGAGGGAGCTAACACACGAGTGATTGATTCGCTTGCTTTCAGAGGGAGCTAACACACGAGTGATTGATTCGCTTGCTTTCAGAGGGAGCTAACACACGAGTGATTGATTCGCTTGCTTTCAGAGGGAGCTAACACACGAGTGATTGATTCGCTAGCTTTCAGAGGGAGCTAACACACGAGTGATTGATTCGCTTGCTTTCAGAGGGAGCTAACACACGAGTGATTGATTCGCTTGCTTTCAGAGGGAGCTAACACACGAGTGATTGATTCGCTAGCTTTCAGAGGGAGCTAACACACGAGTGATTGATTCGCTTGCTTTCAGAGGGAGCTAACACACGAGTGATTGATTCGCTTGCTTTCAGAGGGAGCTAACACACGAGTGATTGATTCGCTAGCTTTCAGAGGGAGCTAACACACGAGTGATTGATTCGCTTGCTTTCAGAGGGAGCTAACACACGAGTGATTGATTCGCTTGCTTTCAGAGGGAGCTAACACACGAGTGATTGATTCGCTTGCTTTCAGAGGGAGCTAACACACGAGTGATTGATTCGCTTGCTTTCAGAGGGAGCTAACACACGAGTGATTGATTCGCTTGCTTTCAGAGGGAGCTAACACACGAGTGATTGATTCGCTTGCTTTCGGAGGGAGCTAACACACGAGTGATTGATTCGCTTGCTTTCAGAGGGAGCTAACACACGAGTGATTGATTCGCTTGCTTTCAGAGGGAGCTAACACACGAGTGATTGATTCGCTTGCTTTCAGAGGGAGCTAACACACGAGTGATTGATTCACTTGCTTTCGGAGGGAGCTAACACACGAGTGATTGATTCGCTTGCTTTCAGAGGGAGCTAACACACGAGTGATTGATTCGCTTGCTTTCGGAGGGAGCTAACACACGAGTGATTGATTCGCTTGCTTTCAGAGGGAGCTAACACACGAGTGATTGATTCGCTTGCTTTCAGAGGGAGCTAACACACGAGTGATTGATTCGCTTGCTTTCAGAGGGAGCTAACACACGAGTGATTGATTCGTTTGCTTTCAGAGGGAGCTAACACACGAGTGATTGATTCGCTTGACTTTCAGGTGAAGACATTAATATTCCAGTTACCTACTCACCGTAATACACCTGAGAAATATGCTAAATAATATTTGTGCCCGAAAAAGTGAACATAAATGAAATATAGCAAGTATATGAACCACGATTAGCAAGTATATGAACCACGATTAGCAAGTATATGAACCACGATTAGCAAGTATATGAGCCACGATTAGCAAGTATATGAACCACGATTAGCAAGTATATGAACCACGATTAGCAAGTATATGAACCACGATTAGCAAGTATATGAACCATGATTAGCAAGTATATGAGCCACGATTAGCAAGTATATGAGCCACGATTAGCAAGTATATGAGCCACGATTAGCAAGTATATGAGCCACGATTAGCAAGTATATGAGCCACGATTAGCAAGTATATGAGCCACGATTAGCAAGTATATGAGCCACGATTAGCAAGTATATGAACCACGATTAGCAAGTATATGAACCACGATGGACGTAATGTACGGCAAATGATGATTTTCTGTAATAACATGTGGAAATTAGGACACAGATTATAAATGTGAAATATTAGTTATGTTTTCCCTTAAACTGTCAAAATTACGGTCATCTACTCTGCTTATTCTGGACAACTTTAATATGCTCATGAAAATATCAGACACAGACAATTGATGACGTAATTCAATTGACCTTTCTGCTGATTTTGATTGACAGCTGGCATTAGCCAATCGCATCGCACCATTTGCGCACACCCCCGGCAACGGCTTATCGCCGCCATCTTGTTAGACAAACAATGCATATTAGACAAACTAGTAACAAGTAGACAAATTTGAAAAGGCGTGAATTTGATCGAAAATGCGGGTTTAAAATTGTTTTAATGATGTTGAAAATGCTTTGGTGTGTGGGTTAGTTATAGTACAAAATTAGTCGACATCCTGGTGATCGACGTTAAATTCAACCCATTTCAAAATCCTTGGACAAATCTAAAAGTGTGTATATGAACCACAAAATACCAGACAGCTGCTTTAAAAACAATGCATCTATAAAAACACCGACTGACCCCATATAGTCATTCTTTTCTAGCAAACACAGCAATCAAATTTAAGCGTGTCACACTGTTTATTGGGAGTAATCAACAACTAATCGACTACCGGTACATCACAGAGACCGCCGACTTTATAATATCCCGGATCAGGGTTGATATAATCATGATTTTTTTTAAAAAATCAAAAAAATCGGATTTTTTTGATTTAAATCGGATTTTATTGATTTAAATCAATTTTTTTTATTTTAATTGATTTTTTTTATTTTAATAGTAGTTATTTTAAAATATATAGTGATACTAAAATAAAACACAAAGGTAATTTCAATGCATTTATGATTTAAATATATACATTACACATAGTTTAGAATAAGATGATTTAAATATATATGGAGAGGTTCTCCTGATCATGTGTATGAGTAGTCGGAGTATATGTAGTATGTGGAGTAGCTGGAGAGTCTGGAATAGCATCATGCGCTTGCTGCTCAGTGTCGCGACTGTCGGCAGTGATCAGGTCGCACATACTAGTAGTGTTACTGTTACAATCTTGAACATGTTGCTTCATACGAGAGACCAGTCCCTGCATTTGTTTCGCACACTTTTTACATTTAGCCTTACATCCAGACTTTCCATGAACAGTAAACTTGTCAAAATACAACCATACACAATCTTTTTTTCTACCAGACATTGTGAAGATTGATGTGCAACTTCCCTTTATTATAATACTGATCAACAAAGTTGCTTCTTATTAACTGAAGTTTTTGAACATATCAATATTAGGTCAAATTTGAAATAGATACATCTACAGTGTATATATATATAGTCTATTAGCCATTTTAAATAATTATAGATAAATAGATCTATTTTAGGCCAATGGTCATTACTGAAATGAGTCATGGGAACTAATTGAATAGTTTTGAATAGCTTCAAAGCATAAATGACTCTGTACTACTTACTTTCTTTAATACAATCATTACAATGCAAATAATTACCTTCAAAGCATGCCCCCAATTACCAAAACCAAAGACATGTGTGGACACTTACCTCTATACTAACTGTGACCGGCTTATAATTATCTAATCCGTGATAAATAGTTTAATCCATTGTTTTTAACACCAATATTTTTTTTGATTTAAATCATGATTTTTTTCAGGTGATTTAAATCATGATTTAAATCAATGATTTAAATCAAGTGATTTAAATCATACAACTCTGTCCTGGATAGGGGCCAAGATCAAAATTGCACATCGGAATTTAGCACTGATTGTGCTAATTGGTCAATTATAAAATGTGTGCACATAATTATAGCATTGATTACTACACCGAATCATTGTTTTATCGTTCTGTCAGACAAACGAGTTATTTAGTAACGTTTTAATCAAATCTGATAACGAGTGATCGTGATCTGAAATTATGTTTTGAAAAATATTTACAAATTAATTAATGCTGTCTGTCATTGACAATGGTGAAAAGATGTAGTTACGGTCTGTGTGACAGTGATAGTAGATATCCAGATCGATTGATAGGTGACGTTAAATTCGTGCCATTTCCAAAACCTAAGACAAATCTTGAAACATGTCTTAAGGTGAATTAAACGACCAGCTGAATACATCCAAAATTAATGCAAACAGATATATTTGCACAAATGTAAGTTGAAATTAATTAATTTAAGCATAATAAAATATTTCGAAAAAATATATTCTGCATTTATAGATTTACTTTTCACAAGAGATATGCGAGTATAATGGTGATTAAAATTATACATGTGGTTCATACATATTGTTGTGGATGGTGGACTAGGGATCAGATAGTAGTAATAGTACTCATGCATGTGCAGAGCTGTGGGATTCCCATATTAGCTCAGTGAACGTACTTTAGTTTTTGGGCTTAATGTTCGAGTCTTCTAGGAGGCATAGGTCGAGTCTCTCAAGACGGTGGCATATTTCATTTCTTTTGATGTCAAAGTTGACACAATATGGTTGTTCACTCTTCCGTTGACTGCGAAAGCATTTTCCACGAACACTTAACACGTCCTCATCCGTTAAATATATCTGTACTTTAGAGAAATAACCATCACTGAAAAACTTAAACCATTGCTGTCTTGCTTTCAACGAGATATTCTTATCTGGGTGAAATAAAACCGAGAAATTCGATGGAATTTATCTAGATTAACTCGATGCAGGACTGCGTTAGATGCCATTTTGTTAGATAGCTTGTCTCGCGTGGTTACAGCGAGCACCGGTAACTATGGGGGGCGTGCCTAAGTAGCGTTTGCAGAAAGATCAATTACGTTGTCCAATCGATTCAATAATGTGTGTATGTATAAATTAGACCAAATGGTATAAATTGAAAATAGACAACAATATGTTCTTGATTCAAATAAATAACTTTCTGCCTTTGATTTTAGCAACCAACAATGTCACTACACCACAATCATGAGAGTTAAAGACAAATGTCATGTGGAGTTGAAACCACCAATGTCACTACACCACAATGAGAGTTAAAGACAAATGTCATGTGGAGTTATCTGCATGGGCGGGACTAGCTGCAAGCATGTGTCCTGGCCAGTAGATATGCAAACAATATGACGCTAACACAGGATAATGATCATACTGCCAGTCTGCAGGTCTCATTCTAGAGGGCGATTTAGGCGAAATAGTTGCCCTAGGGACCCTGACTTCACCACTTCTCCCTAAAACCAAAATGGGATGGGGGGGTTGGGTACCGGTATTTTTTACAATTTTCATACAAAATTTGTCCAATAAAATACACTGGCCCAATATAAAGCATTGTGTAATTTAACCCTATTTTATTGAAATTTATATAACGCTATGGGCCCTGAAGTCTGCTGTCGTCACTCTTCACATCACCAAACATATCTTAAAAGTACATTTAATCAACTGACACTAAATAATAATCCATCTCACCTGTCTAAGACATTTATAACCATGGTAACCAGGTAAACACAGACAATCCATCTGCCCAGGACCAGTTAATGTACATTCACTGTTATTGTTTTGGCATGTCACTGAAATCAGAATCATTTTCCAAAATACCCGGTACTACAATTCTTGACAATATTACCCTCTGATGCTGCCGGGTAACCAGGACAAACTGAACCTGCGATCACTGCTTACCCGGGCATGTATCACATCTTTCATCCGTTAACAAATCTTTAATAAAAAACAAAAAGAAATCCCCACTACATAGACTTAAGTGCCTGTGATTGCAATATTCACATATATAGAGGCCACATTTAGTTTTAGGAGAATCTGTGCAAGTGGTTATATATATATATATATATAATGTAGAGAAGTTTGTGTGCCAGTACTTTCCAGCAGTCATGATTTGGGCGAGACAATTTGTTTCAGTTTATCAATAAGTCCTGTGGAAGTCATGATAGAGCAGTGGTGGCGCTTTTGCTCCAAGTGTGAAAGACCCCCCCCCGATTTCGAGCCCAGCTGTGGCCATTATGATTGTGCCCATGGGCAAGGCATTTAAATTCCACATTGCCTCTTCTCTCTCCCTCGTGGCGATGGAATCCATCAGGAATGAGGTCTCGAGAGTGATTGATATAAGTTGTAAGAGAACTTGTTTCGCAAAATAAATTTGTATAAACTAAGCTAATACGTCCTGACATTGTCAGTTAAATGACCGTCATGGCCGTTACACACATAGATTGCTAGTGTAATCAAAATTGCTGGCTAACCAAACAAGGGCCATAATGTGAAATGAAAACATATAAAATATTGCTTTGTTTTTGGGGTTCAACGTCGCACCAATGACTTAGGTCATATGGCGACATTCCAGCTATTATTGGTGAAGGAAGATCCCCACCAATATTTATGTCACGGTCAGGCACCCGGGTAGAACCACTGACCTTCCGCAAGCCAGCTGGATAGCATCCGCACATGAAATAATTTGACAACCCTCCCCGTAGTATTCGAATTGGCAGTGTCAAGTGATTTGAGGTCAAGAAACGACCGTAATGGGGCTACGACGGCCCCATAAACCATTGCAGGTTTGTTAGTTTCACTATAGACTGTAATCACTCGGCTACGACGGCCCCATAAACCATTGCAGGTTTGTTAGTTTCACTATAGACTGTAATCACTCGGCTACGACGGCCCCATAAACCATTGCAGGTTTGTTAGTTTCTCTATAGACTGTAATCACTCGGCTACGACAGCCCCATAAACCATTGCAGGTTTGTTAGTTTCTCTATAGACCGTAATCACTCGGCTACGACAGCCCCATAAACCATTGCAGGTTTGTTAGTTTCTCTATAGACCGTAATCACTCGGCTACGACGGCCCCATAAACCATTGCAGGTTTGTTAGTTTCTCTATAGACCGTAATCACTCGGCTACGACAGCCCCATAAACCATTGCAGGTTTGTTAGTTTCTCTATAGACCGTAATCACTTGGCTACGACAGCCCCATAAACCACTGCAGGTTTGTTAGTTTCTCTATAGACTGTAATCACTCAGCTACGATGGCCCCATAAACCATTGCAGGTTTGTTAGTTTCTCTATAGACTGTAATCACTCGGCTACGACAGCCCCATAAACCATCGCAGGTTTGTTAGTTTCTCTATAGACTGTAATCACTCGGCTACGACGGCCCCATAAACCATTGCAGGTTTGTTAGTTTCACTATAGACCGCAATCACTCGGCTACGACGGCCCCATAAACCGTTGCTAGTTTCTTTATAGACTGTAATCACTCGGCTACGACGGCCCCATAAACCATTGCAGGTTTGCTAGTTTCACTATAGACCGTAATCACTCGGCTACGACGGCCCCATAAACCATTGCAGGTTTGCTAGTTTCACTATAGACCGTAATCACTCGGCCACGACGGCCCCATAAACCATTGCAGGTTTGCTAGTTTCACTATAGACCGTAATCACTCGGCTACGACGGCCCCATAAACCATTGCAGGTTTGTTAGTTTCTCTATAGACTGTAATCACTCGGCCACGACGGCCCCATAAACCATTGCAGGTTTGCTAGTTTCCCTATAGACTGTAATCACTCGGCTACGACGGCCCCATAAACCATTGCTAGTTTCTCTATAGACTGTAACCACTCGGCTACGACGGCCCATAAACCATTGCTCGTTTCTCTATAGGCCATAATCACTCGGCTACGACGGCCCCATAAACCATTGCTAGTTTCTCTATAGACCATAATCACTGGGCTATGACGGCCCCATAAACCATTGCAGGTTTGTTAGTTTCTCTATAGACCGTAATCACTCGGCTACGACGGCCCCATAAACCATTGCAGGTTTGTTAGTTTCTCTATAGACCGTAATCACTCGGCTACGACGGCCTCATAAACCACTGCAGGTTTGTTAGTTTCTCTATAGACTGTAATCATTCGGCTACGACGGCCCCATAAACCATTGCAGGTTTGCTAGTTTCCCTATAGACTCTAATCACTCGGCTACGACGGCCCCATAAACCATTGCAGGTTTGCTAGTTTCACTATAGACCGTAATCACTTGGCCACGACGGCCCCATAAACCATTGCAGGTTTGCTAGTTTCACTATAGACCGTAATCACTCGGCTACGACGGCCCCATAAACCATTGCAGGTTTGTTAGTTTCTCTATAGACTGTAACCACTCGGCCACGACGGCCCCATAAACCATTGCAGGTTTGCTAGTTTCCCTATAGACTGTAATCACTCGGCTACAACGGCCCCATAAACCATTGCTAGTTTCTCTATAGACTGTAACCACTCGGCTACGACGGCCCCATAAACCATTGCTCGTTTCTCTATAGGCCATAATCACTCGGCTACGACGGCCCCATAAACCATTGCTAGTTTCTCTATAGACCATAATCACTCGGCTATGACGGCCCCATAAACCATTGCAGGTTTGTTAGTTTCTCTATAGACCGTAATCACTCGGCTACGACGGCCCCATAAACCATTGCAGGTTTGTTAGTTTCTCTATAGACCGTAATCACTCGGCTACGACGGCCCCATAAACCACTGCAGGTTTGTTAGTTTCTCTATAGACTGTAATCATTCGGCTATGATGGCCCCATAAACCATTGCAGGTTTGCTAGTTTCCCTATAGACTGTAATCACTCGGCTACGACGGCCCCATAAACCATTGCAGGTTTGCTAGTTTCCCTAGACTGTAATCACTCGGCTACGACGGCCCCATAAACCATTGCAGGTTTGCTAGTTTCCCTATAGACTGTAATCACTCGGCTACGACTGCCCCATAAACCATTGCTAGTTTCTCTATAGACCGTAATCACTCGGCTACGATGGCCCCATAAACCATTGCAGGTTTGTTAGTTTCACTATAGACCGTAATCACTCGGCTACGACGGCCCTATAAACCATTGCTAGTTTCTCTATAGACCGTAATCACTCGGCTACGACGGCCCCATAAACCATTGCTAGTTTCCCTATAGACTGTAATCACTCGGCTACGACGGCCCCATAAACCATTGCTAGTTTCCCTATAGACCGTAATCACTCGGCTACGACGGCCCCATAAACCATTGCAGGTTGTTAGTTTCACTATAGACCGTAATCACTCGGCTACGACGGCCCCATAAACCATTGCTAGTTTCTCTATAGACCGTAATCACTCGGCTACGACGGCCCCATAAACCATTGCTAGTTTCCCTATAGACCGTAATCACTCGGCTACGACAGCACCCATAAACCATTGCTAGTTTCTCTATAGACTGTAACCACTCGGCTACGACGGCCCCATACACCATTGCTAGTTTCTCTATAGACCATAATCATTCGGCTACGACGGCCCCATAAACCATTGCTAGTTTCTCTATAGACCATAATCACTCGGCCACGACGGCCCCATAAACCATTGCAGGTTTGTTAGTTTCTCTATAGACTGTAATGCAACAAGACAACATCGTATTAAACTAGAGCCTAAGAGAAAATTAACATCATAATTGCAATTTTGGACTTTCACGTGTGATCATGAAGCTTGCCATTAAATATTTAACTTTCAGTATAATGATAAAAATGTCCAAGAAATTGACTTATATAATGTACATTGCCAAGAAATTGACTTATACATGTACATTGCACTAAACTCTATGCTTCAAATACGAGGGTTCACTGATTGACAACATATTGCTACTCACCATTATTTTGCACGCATAAATTAATTTCTCCGTGACATACGACAGATGTATTGAGTATTTCTATAGAAGTCCAAGAA
>CM026397.1:82163030-82178239 GCA_014843695.1 Archivesica marissinica
ATAATGTACTCGGAATATATCTGCATTTCATACTGGTGATAATGTACTTGGAATATACCTGCATTTCAGACTGGTGATAATGTACTTGGAATATATCTGCATTTCACACTGGTGATAATGTACTTGGAATATATCTGCATTTCATACTGGTGATAATGTACTGGGAATATACCTGCATTTCACACTGGTGATAATGTACTTGGAATATATCTGCATTTCACACTGGTGATAATGTACTTGGAATATATCTGCATTTCATACTGGTGATAATGTACTGGGAATATACCTGCATTTCAGACTGGTGATAATGTACTTGGAATATATCTGCATTTCACACTGGTGATAATGTACTCGGAATATATCTGCATTTCATACTGGTGATAATGTACTGGGAATATACCTGCATTTCACACTGGTGATAATGTACTCGGAATATATCTGCATTTCAATGTACTTGGAATATATCTGCATTTCATGATAATGTACTTGGAATATATCTGCATTTCACACTGGTGATAATGTACTGGGAATATATCTGCATTTCACACTGGTGATAATGTACTCGGAATATATCTGCATTTCAATGTACTTGAATATATCTGCATTTCACACTGGTGATAATGTACTCGGAATATATCTGCATTTCATACTGGTGATAATGTACTTGGAATATACCTGCATTTCACACTGGTGATAATGTACTCGGAATATATCTGCATTTCATACTGGTGATAATGTACTCGGAATATATCTGCATTTCACACTGGTGATAATGTACTCGGAATATATCTGCATTTCATACTGGTGATAATGTACTGGGAATATACCTGCATTTCACACTGGTGATAATGTACTCGGAATATATCTGCATTTCAATGTACTTGGAATATATCTGCATTTCATACTGGTGATAATGTACTCGGAATATATCTGCATTTCAATGTACTTGGAATATATCTGCATTTCACACTGGTGATAATGTACTGGGAATATATCTGCATTTCACACTGGTGATAATGTACTCGGAATATATCTGCATTTCATACTGGTGATAATGTACTTGGAATATATCTGCATTTCATACTGGTGATAATGTACTTGGAATATATCTGCATTTCACACTGGTGATAATGTACTTGGAATATATCTGCATTTCACACTGGTGATAATGTACTGGGAATATATCTGCATTTCACACTGGTGATAATGTACTTGGAATATACCTGCATTTCATACTGGTGATAATGTACTCGGAATATACCTGCATTTCATACTGGTGATAATGTACTCGGAATATATCTGCATTTCATACTGGTGATAATGTACTTGGAATATATCTGCATTTCATACTGGTGATAATGTACTTGGAATATATCTGCATTTCACACTGGTGATAATGTATGTTATGTTATATTTCGGGTTTTACGCTGCATCAGCACCATTTGGGCTATATCGCCGGCGGGCAGTTTACTTAACAACACCTTTCCTGGGCAGGCTCCAGCGGTTAACCAGTACTGGGTGCACCAACCTCCGTAAGAAACTGCCAACTTTTTCATATAAATGAGACCGGCCTGACGGGGCTCGAACCCTGACCATCAGTGATGATAGGTTACAGTGTATACAAGTCAGCGACTTAACCACTGACCACGGAGCGGAGTGGTGATAATGTACTCGGAATATATCTGCATTTCACACTGGTGATAATGTACTTGGAATATATCTGCATTTCATACTGGTGATAATGTACTCGGAATATACCTGCATTTCATACTGGTGATAATGTACTTGGAATATATCTGCATTTCACACTGGTGATAATGTACTTGGAATATATCTGCATTTCACACTGGTGATAATGTACTTGGAATATATCTGCATTTCATACTGGTGATAATGTACTGGGAATATACCTGCATTTCAGACTGGTGATAATGTACTCGGAATATACCTGCATTTCATACTGGTGATAATGTACTCGGAATATATCTGCATTTCACACTGGTGATAATGTACTCGGAATATATCTGCATTTCATACTGGTGATAATGTACTGGGAATATACCTGCATTTCACACTGGTGATAATGTACTTGGAATATATCTGCATTTCACACTGATGATAATGTACTCGGAATATATCTGCATTTCATACTGGTGATAATGTACTGGGAATATACCTGCATTTCACACTGGTGATAATGTACTCGGAATATATCTGCATTTCAATGTACTTGGAATATATCTGCATTTCATACTGGTGATAATGTACTCGGAATATATCTGCATTTCAATGTACTTGGAATATATCTGCATTTCACACTGGTGATAATGTACTGGGAATATATCTGCATTTCACACTGGTGATAATGTACTCGGAATATATCTGCATTTCAATGTACTTTGAATATATCTGCATTTCACACTGGTGATAATGTACTCGGAATATATCTGCATTTCATACTGGTGATAATGTACTCGGAATATACCTGAATTTCACACTGGTGATAATGTACTCGGAATATACCTGCATTTCATACTGGTGATAATGTACTCGGAATATATCTGCATTTCACACTGGTGATAATGTACTCGGAATATATCTGCATTTCATACTGGTGATAATGTACTGGGAATATACCTGCATTTCACACTGGTGATAATGTACTCGGAATATATCTGCATTTCAATGTACTTGGAATATATCTGCATTTCATACTGGTGATAATGTACTCGGAATATATCTGCATTTCAATGTACTTGGAATATATCTGCATTTCACACTGGTGATAATGTACTGGGAATATATCTGCATTTCACACTGGTGATAATGTACTCGGAATATATCTGCATTTCATACTGGTGATAATGTACTTGGAATATATCTGCATTTCATACTGGTGATAATGTACTTGGAATATATCTGCATTTCACACTGGTGATAATGTACTTGGAATATATCTGCATTTCACACTGGTGATAATGTACTGGGAATATATCTGCATTTCACACTGGTGATAATGTACTTGGAATATATCTGCATTTCATACTGGTGATAATGTACTCGGAATATACCTGCATTTCATACTGGTGATAATGTACTCGGAATATACCTGCATTTCATACTGGTGATAATGTACTCGGAATATATCTGCATTTCACACTGGTGATAATGTACTCGGAATATATCTGCATTTCATACTGGTGATAATGTACTGGGAATATACCTGCATTTCACACTGGTGATAATGTACTTGGAATATATCTGCATTTCACACTGGTGATAATGTACTCGGAATATATCTGCATTTCATACTGGTGATAATGTACTGGGAATATACCTGCATTTCACACTGGTGATAATGTACTCGGAATATATCTGCATTTCAATGTACTGGAATATATCTGCATTTCATACTGGTGATAATGTACTCGGAATATATCTGCATTTCAATGTACTTGGAATATATCTGCATTTCACACTGGTGATAATGTACTGGGAATATATCTGCATTTCACACTGGTGATAATGTACTCGGAATATATCTGCATTTCAATGTACTTTGAATATATCTGCATTTCACACTGGTGATAATGTACTCGGAATATATCTGCATTTCATACTGGTGATAATGTACTCGGAATATACCTGCATTTCACACTGGTGATAATGTACTTGGAATATATCTGCATTTCATACTGGTGATAATGTACTGGGAATATACCTGCATTTCACACTGGTGATAATGTACTCGGAATATATCTGCATTTCAATGTACTTGGAATATATCTGCATTTCACACTGGTGATAATGTACTCGGAATATATCTGCATTTCAATGTACTTGGAATATATCTGCATTTCACACTGGTGATAATGTACTCGGAATATATCTGCATTTCATACTGGTGATAATGTACTTGGAATATATCTGCATTTCATACTGGTGATAATGTACTTGGAATATATCTGCATTTCACACTGGTGATAATGTACTGGGAATATATCTGCATTTCACACTGGTGATAATGTACTTGGAATATATCTGCATTTCACACTGGTGATAATGTACTGGGAATATATCTGCATTTCACACTGGTGATAATGTACTTGGAATATACCTGCATTTCATACTGGTGATAATGTACTCGGAATATACCTGCATTTCATACTGGTGATAATGTACTCGGAATATATCTGCATTTCATACTGGTGATAATGTACTCGGAATATATCTGCATTTCATACTGGTGATAATGTACTGGGAATATACCTGCATTTCACACTGGTGATAATGTACTTGGAATATATCTGCATTTCACACTGATGATAATGTACTCGGAATATATCTGCATTTCATACTGGTGATAATGTACTGGGAATATACCTGCATTTCACACTGGTGATAATGTACTCGGAATATATCTGCATTTCAATGTACTTGGAATATATCTGCATTTCATACTGGTGATAATGTACTCGGAATATATCTGCATTTCAATGTACTTGGAATATATCTGCATTTCACACTGGTGATAATGTACTGGGAATATATCTGCATTTCACACTGGTGATAATGTACTCGGAATATATCTGCATTTCAATGTACTTTGAATATATCTGCATTTCACACTGGTGATAATGTACTCGGAATATATCTGCATTTCATACTGGTGATAATGTACTCGGAATATACCTGAATTTCACACTGGTGATAATGTACTCGGAATATACCTGCATTTCATACTGGTGATAATGTACTCGGAATATATCTGCATTTCACACTGGTGATAATGTACTCGGAATATATCTGCATTTCATACTGGTGATAATGTACTGGGAATATACCTGCATTTCACACTGGTGATAATGTACTCGGAATATATCTGCATTTCAATGTACTTGGAATATATCTGCATTTCATACTGGTGATAATGTACTCGGAATATATCTGCATTTCAATGTACTTGGAATATATCTGCATTTCACACTGGTGATAATGTACTGGGAATATATCTGCATTTCACACTGGTGATAATGTACTCGGAATATATCTGCATTTCATACTGGTGATAATGTACTCGGAATATACCTGAATTTCACACTGGTGATAATGTACTCGGAATATACCTGCATTTCACACTGGTGATAATGTACTCGGAATATATCTGCATTTCATACTGGTGATAATGTACTCGGAATATACCTGCATTTCACACTGGTGATAATGTACTGGGAATATATCTGTATTTCATACTGGTGATAATGTACTCGGAATATACCTGCATTTCATACTGGTGATAATGTACTCGGAATATATCTGCATTTCACACTGGTGATAATGTACTCGGAATATACCTGCATTTCATACTGGTGATAATGTACTTGGAATATATCTGCATTTCACACTGGTGATAATGTACTTGGAATATATCTGCATTTCATACTAGTGATAATGTACTGGGAATATACCTGCATTTCACACTGGTGATAATGTACTCGGAATATATCTGCATTTCACACTGGTGATAATGTACTTGGAATATATCTGCATTTCACACTGGTGATAATGTACTTGGAATATATCTGCATTTCACACTGGTGATAATGTACTTGGAATATATCTGCATTTCATACTGGTGATAATGTACTGGGAATATACCTGCATTTCAGACTGGTGATAATGTACTCGGAATATATCTGCATTTCAATGTACTTGGAATATATCTGCATTTCATACTGGTGATAATGTACTTGGAATATATCTGCATTTCACACTGGTGATAATGTACTTGGAATATATCTGCATTTCACACTGGTGATAATGTACTCGGAATATATCTGCATTTCAATGTACTTGGAATATACTGCATTTCATACTGGTGATAATGTACTTGGAATATATCTGCATTTCACACTGGTGATAATGTACTTGGAATATATCTGCATTTCACACTGGTGATAATGTACTCGGAATATACCTGCATTTCATACTGGTGATAATGTACTCGGAATATATCTGCATTTCACACTGGTGATAATGTACTTGGAATATATCTGCATTTCACACTGGTGATAATGTACTCGGAATATATCTGCATTTCATACTGGTGATAATGTACTCGGAATATATCTGCATTTCATACTGGTGATAATGTACTTGGAATATATCTGCATTTCACACTGGTGATAATGTACTCGGAATATATCTGCATTTCATACTGGTGATAATGTACTTGGAATATATCTGCATTTCATACTGGTGATAATGTACTTGGAATATATCTGCATTTCACACTGGTGATAATGTACTGTATGTTATATTTCTTGGTGGTGATAATGTACTCGGAATATATCTGCATTTCACACTGGTGATAATGTACTTGGAATATACCTGCATTTCATACTGGTGATAATGTACTCGGAATATACCTGCATTTCATACTGGTGATAATGTACTTGGAATATATCTGCATTTCACACTGGTGATAATGTACTCGGAATATATCTGCATTTCATACTGGTGATAATGTACTTGGAATATATCTGCATTTCACACTGGTGATAATGTACTCGGAATATACCTGCATTTCACACTGGTGATAATGTACTCGGAATATATCTGCATTTCACACTGGTGATAATGTACTTGGAATATATCTGCATTTCACACTGGTGATAATGTACTTGGAATATATCTGCATTTCACACTGGTGATAATGTACTTGGAATATATCTGCATTTCATACTGGTGATAATGTACTGGGAATATACCTGCATTTCAGACTGGTGATAATGTACTTGGAATATATCTGCATTTCACACTGGTGATAATGTACTTGGAATATATCTGCATTTCATACTGGTGATAATGTACTGGGAATATACCTGCATTTCACACTGGTGATAATGTACTCGGAATATATCTGCATTTCAATGTACTTGGAATATATCTGCATTTCATACTGGTGATAATGTACTGGGAATATACCTGCATTTCACACTGGTGATAATGTACTTGGAATATATCTGCATTTCAATGTACTTGGAATATATCTGCATTTCATACTGGTGATAATGTACTTGGAATATATCTGCATTTCACACTGGTGATAATGTACTCGGAATATACCTGCATTTCAGACTGGTGATAATGTACTTGGAATATATCTGCATTTCACACTGGTGATAATGTACTTGGAATATATCTGCATTTCATACTGGTGATAATGTACTGGGAATATACCTGCATTTCACACTGGTGATAATGTACTCGGAATATATCTGCATTTCAATGTACTTGGAATATATCTGCATTTCATACTGGTGATAATGTACTGGGAATATATCTGCATTTCACACTGGTGATAATGTACTTGGAATATATCTGCATTTCAATGTACTTGGAATATATCTGCATTTCATACTGGTGATAATGTACTTGGAATATATCTGCATTTCACACTGGTGATAATGTACTGGGAATATACCTGCATTTCAGACTGGTGATAATGTACTTGGAATATATCTGCATTTCACACTGGTGATAATGTACTTGGAATATATCTGCATTTCATACTGGTGATAATGTACTGGGAATATACCTGCATTTCACACTGGTGATAATGTACTCGGAATATATCTGCATTTCAATGTACTTGGAATATATCTGCATTTCATACTGGTGATAATGTACTGGGAATATACCTGCATTTCACACTGGTGATAATGTACTTGGAATATATCTGCATTTCATACTGGTGATAATGTACTTGGAATATATCTGCATTTCACACTGGTGATAATGTACTTGGAATATATCTGCATTTCACACTGGTGATAATGTACTTGGAATATATCTGCATTTCACACTGGTGATAATGTACTGGGAATATATCTGCATTTCACACTGGTGATAATGTACTTGGAATATATCTGCATTTCACACTGGTGATAATGTACTTGGAATATATCTGCATTTCACACTGGTGATAATGTACTTGGAATATACCTGCATTTCATACTGGTGATAATGTACTGGGAATATACCTGCATTTCAGACTGGTGATAATGTACTTGGAATATATCTGCATTTCACACTGGTGATAATGTACTTGGAATATATCTGCATTTCATACTGGTGATAATGTACTTGGAATATATCTGCATTTCATACTGGTGATAATGTACTTGGAATATATCTGCATTTCATACTGGTGATAATGTACTGGGAATATACCTGCATTTCACACTGGTGATAATGTACTCGGAATATATCTGCATTTCACACTGGTGATAATGTACTTGGAATATATCTGCATTTCACACTGATGATAATGTACTGGGAATATACCTGCATTTCAGACTGGTGATAATGTACTTGGAATATATCTGCATTTCACACTGGTGATAATGTACTTGGAATATATCTGCATTTCATACTGGTGATAATGTACTGGGAATATACCTGCATTTCACACTGGTGATAATGTACTCGGAATATATCTGCATTTCAATGTACTTGGAATATATCTGCATTTCATACTGGTGATAATGTACTGGGAATATACCTGCATTTCACACTGGTGATAATGTACTTGGAATATATCTGCATTTCATACTGGTGATAATGTACTTGGAATATATCTGCATTTCACACTGGTGATAATGTACTTGGAATATATCTGCATTTCACACTGGTGATAATGTACATGGAATATACCTGCATTTCATACTGGTGATAATGTACTGGGAATATATCTGCATTTCACACTGGTGATAATGTACTTGGAATATATCTGCATTTCACACTGGTGATAATGTACTTGGAATATATCTGCATTTCACACTGGTGATAATGTACTTGGAATATACCTGCATTTCATACTGGTGATAATGTACTGGGAATATACCTGCATTTCAGACTGGTGATAATGTACTTGGAATATATCTGCATTTCACACTGGTGATAATGTACTTGGAATATATCTGCATTTCATACTGGTGATAATGTACTTGGAATATATCTGCATTTCATACTGGTGATAATGTACTTGGAATATATCTGCATTTCATACTGGTGATAATGTACTGGGAATATACCTGCATTTCACACTGGTGATAATGTACTCGGAATATATCTGCATTTCACACTGGTGATAATGTACTCGGAATATATCTGCATTTCACACTGGTGATAATGTACTGGGAATATACCTGCATTTCACACTGGTGATAATGTACTCGGAATATATCTGCATTTCAATGTACTTGGAATATATCTGCATTTCATACTGGTGATAATGTACTTGGAATATATCTGCATTTCAATGTACTTGGAATATATCTGCATTTCATACTGGTGATAATGCAGCTACCAAGAGCATAGTGTTAAAACATCGGCTAGAATCTGTCTAGAGATGACATTGGTGAAGATCTATGTAAATATGCAGTACTAACTAGCTAGTATTGTGCAAACATCGGCTAGAATCTGTCGAGAGATGACATTGGTGAAGATCTATGTAAATATGCAGTACTAACTAGCTAGTATTGTGCAATCACGGGCTAGAATCTGTCTAGAGATGACATTGGTGAAGATCTATGTAAATATGCAGTACTAACTAGCTAGTATTGTGCAAACATCGGCTAGAATCTGTCTACGAGATGAAGAAGTCGTAGGAAAGTGTTTGTATAAGCTTCTGATTTTGCACATAGTCCAAACATAATTATGTGCATATGTTTGTGTCTGTTTACATAGATGTTTAATGTTATACAAATGCTGCATGCAATGTTTGTTTATTAATTCAATTATTTTGTTTCTACATGTACAGCCTTTGGAAAAAAATATAACTATGTCCACAAAGCACTCTTTTGTGTATATAAATGGAAGGCAAAAGTGTTGTTAGATAATTTATGTTGTATAATAATTACATGTTATAATATTGTGTAAATGCTTTTTATTTATATACAAAGAAGAAATAAACAGCGTTACCCGAATGGGGCCCTCAAAATTAAAAAAATATTAACTATTTAAAATATTATTAATATAAATAAAATTTCCGTTATTCCTATTTTATGTCTATTTAAGCGTCCATCTGTGTTTAGAGATCATTTGTTGGAACTTCCATGGAGCGGTACATCATAATACAAGTTTGTACTTACACATGTCATGTTTGTCGAAGCTGACACCTACAGGAACATCGTCTTCTACAGTCTCTGAAACAATATATCTGCATTTCAAACTGTTGATAATGTACTCGGAAAAAAGCATGCATGTAAACTAGGACTTGATTAGTTGTTTGTCGTGTTCTAGATTGGTTGTTTGTCATGTTCTACTTTGGTTGTTTGTCATGTTCTACTTTGGTTGTTTGTCATGTTCTACTTTGGTTGTTTGTCATGTTCTAGATTGGTTGTTTGTCATGTTCTACTTTGGTTGTTTGTCGTGTTCTAGATTGGTTGTTTGTCGTGTTCTAGATTGGTTGTTTGTCGTGTTCTACTTTGGTTGTTTGTCATGTTCTAGATTGGTTGTTTGTCATGTTCTAGATTGGTTGTTTGTCATGTTCTAGATTGGTTGTTTGTCGTGTTCTAGATTGGTTGTTTGTCGTGTTCTATATTGGTTGTTTGTCGTGTTCTAGATTGGTTGTTTGTCGTGTTCTAGATTGGTTGTTTGTCGTGTTCTAGATTGGTTGTTTGTCGTGTTCTAGATTGGTTGTTTGTCATGTTCTAGATTGGTTGTTTGTTGTGTTCTAGATTGGTTGTTTGTCGTGTTCTAGATTGGTTGTTTGTCATGGCCTAGATTGGTTGTTTGTCGTGTTCTAGATTGGTTGTTTGTCATGGCCTAGATTGGTATTTGTCATGTTCTAGATTGGTTGTTTGTCATGTTCTAGATTGGTTGTTTGTCGTGTTCTAGATTGGTTGTTTGTCGTGTTCTAGATTGGTTGTTTGTCATGGCCTAGATTGGTATTTGTCATGTTCTAGATGGGTTGTTTGTCATGTTCTAGATTGGTATTTGTCGTGTTCTAGTTTGGTTGTTTGTCGTGTTCTATATGGGTTGTTGTCATGTTCTAGATTGGTTGTTTGTCGTGTTCTAGATGGGTTGTTTGTCCCGTTCTAGATTGGTTGTTTGTCATGTTCTAGATTAGTTGTTTGTCATGTTCTAGATTGGTATTGGTCATGTTCTAGATTAGTTGTTTGTCATGTTCTAGATTGGTATTTGTCATGGTCTAGTTTGGTTGTTTGTCATGTTCTAGATTGGTATTTGTCGTGTTCTAGTTTGGTTGTTTGTCGTGTTCTAGATTGGTTGTTTGTCGTGTTCTAGTCTGTCCATGACTTATCACACTACAGTTTACAACATACCGGTGTCTGTCCATGACTTATCACACTACAGTTTACAACATACCGGTGTCTGTCCATGATTTATCACACTACAGTTTACAACATACTGGTGTCTGTCCATGACTTATCACACTACAGTTTACAACATACCGGTGTCTGTCCATGATTTATCACACTACAGTTTACAACATACCGGTGTCTGTCCATGATTTATCACACTACAGTTTACAACATACCGGTGTCTGTCCATGACTTATCTTGCTACAGTTTACAACATACCGGTGTCTGTCCATGACTTATCACACTACAGTTTACAACATACCGGTGTCTGTCCATGATTTATCACACTACAGTTTACAACGTACCGGTGTCTGTCCATGATTTATCACACTACAGTTTACAACATACCGGTGTCTGTCCATGATTTATCACACAACAGTTTACAACATACCGGTGTCTGTCCATGATTTATCACACTAGTTTATAACATACCGGTGTCTGTCCATGATTTATCACACTACAGTTTACAACATACCGGTGTCTGTCCATGATTTATCCAGTTCTAGATTAGTTGTTTGTCGTGTTCTAGTCTGTCCATGACTTATCTTGCTACAGTTTACAACATACCAGTGTCTGTCCATGATTTATCACACTACAGTTTACAACATACCGGTGTCTGTCCATGACTTATCTTGCTACAGTTTACAACATACCGGTGTCTGTCCATGACTTATCACACTACAGTTTACAACATACCGGTGTCTGTCCATGATTTATCACACTACAGTTTACAACGTACCGGTGTCTGTCCATGATTTATCACACTACAGTTTACAACATACCGGTGTCTGTCCATGATTTATCACACAACAGTTTACAACATACCGGTGTCTGTCCATGATTTATCACACTAGTTTATAACATACCGGTGTCTGTCCATGATTTATCACACTACAGTTTACAACATACCGGTGTCTGTCCATGATTTATCCAGTTCTAGATTAGTTGTTTGTCGTGTTCTAGTCTGTCCATGACTTATCTTGCTACAGTTTACAACATACCAGTGTCTGTCCATGACTTATCACACTACAGTTTACAACATACCGGTGTCTGTCCATGACTTATCACACAACAGTTTACAACATACCGGTGTCTGTGCATGATTTATCACACTACAGTTTACAACATACCGGTGTCTGTCCATGACTTATCACACAACAGTTTACAACATACCGGTGTCTGTCCATGATTTATCACACTACAGTTTACAACATACCGGTGTCTGTCCATGATTTATCACACTACAGTTTACAACATACCGGTGTCTGTCCATGATTTATCATACTACAGTTTACAACGTACCGGTGTCTGTCCATGATTTATCACACTACAGTTTACAACATACCGGTGTCTGTCCATGATTTATCACACTACAGTTTACAACATACCGGTGTCTGTCCATGACTTATCTTGCTACAGTTTACAACATACCGGTGTCTGTCCATGACTTATCACACTACAGTTTACAACATACCGGTGTCTGTCCATGATTGATCACACTACAGTTTACAACATACCGGTGTCTGTCCATGACTTATCACACTACAGTTTACAACATACCGGTGTCTGTCCATGATTTATCACACTACAGTTTACAACATACCGGTGTCTGTCCATGATTTATCACACTACAGTTTGTTTACAACATACCGGTGTCTGTCCATGATTTATCACACTACAGTTTACAACGTACCGGTGTCTGTCCATGATTTATCACACTACAGTTTACAACGTACCGGTGTCTGTCCATGATTTATCACATTACAGTTTACAACGTACCGGTGTCTGTCCATGACTTATCACACTACAGTTTACAACATACCGGTGTCTGTCCATGATTTATCACACTACAGTTTACAACGTACCGGTGTCTGTCCATGATTTATCACACTACAGTTTACAACATACCGGTGTCTGTCCATGACTTATCACACTACAGTTTACAACATACCGGTGTCTGTCCATGATTTATCACACTACAGTTTACAACGTACCGGTGTCTGTCCATGATTTATCACACTACAGTTTACAACGTACCGGTGTCTGTCCATGACTTATCTTGCTACAGTTTACAACATACCGGTGTCTGTCCATGACTTATCACACTACAGTTTACAACATACCGGTGTCTGTCCATGATTTATCTTGCTACAGTTTACAACATACCGGTGTCTGTCCATGACTTATCACACTACAGTTTACAACATACCGGTGTCTGTCCATGATTTATCACACTACAGTTTACAACATACCGGTGTCTGTCCATGACTTATCACACTACAGTTTACAACGTACCGGTGTCTGTATGTGACTTATTCTCCGTCTCTTGACCCTGATCGTAGTCTTCTACCTCTTCTTGGGAATCTTCCTCACCCAGTTCTCCCTCATAATCCTCACTGAAAAAGATTTCTCACTTCTAAAGCATGATAATAATTATTATTAGATAACCTTATAAATATATGAAATATTTTAACGTTTCAAATTTCAACTATAATTATGTATTACCGTTTTAATTAAATGTAAAACAAATCATATTTAATATTAAATCAGGAATATGGCTGAAAATTGTTTTTTGTATTCTGTTGTGTTTCTTTTCTTTACTTGTACTATGATAATTATCTTGCTTTTCTTTACTTGTACAATGATAATTATCTTGCTTTTCTTTACTTGTACGAAGATAATTATCATGCTTTTCTTTACTTGTACAATGATAATTATCTTGCTTTTCTTTACTTGTACTAAGATAATTATCATGCTTTTCTTTACTTGTACAATGATAATTATCTTGCTTTTCTTTACTTGTACTAAGATAATTATCTTGCTTTTCTTTACTTGTACAATGATAATTATCATACTTTTCTTTACTTGTACAATGATAATTATCTTGCTTTTCTTTATTTGTACTAAGATAATTATCTTGCTTTTCTTTACTTGTACAATGATAATTATCTTGCTTTTCTTTACTTGTACAATGATAATTATCTTGCTTTACAGACACTGGGACACAGTAATACAGACACCAGGACACAGTAATACAGACACCGGGACACAGTAATACAGACACCAGGACACAGTAATACAGACACCAGGACACAGTAATACACACACTGGGACACAGTAATACAGACACCGGGACATAGTAATACAGACACCGGGACATAGTAATACAGACACTGGGACACAGTAATACAGACACCGGGACACAGTAATACAGACACCAGTACACAGTAATACAGATACCAGGACACAGTAATACAGACACCAGTACACAGTAATACAGACACCAGGACACAGTAATACAGACACCAGGACACAGTAATACAGACACCGGGACACAGTAATACAGACACCAGTACACAGTAATACAGACACCGGGACACAGTAATACAGACACCAGGACACAGTAATACAGACACCGGGACACAGTATACAGACACTGGCACAGTAATACAGACCCAGTAATACAGACACCAGGACACAGTATACAGACACCAGGACACAGTATACACACGGGACACAGTAATACAGATACCAGGACACAGTAATACAGACACCGGACACAGTAATACAGACAACCAGTAGTCACGTACTAAGACAGACCAGGACACAGTAATACAGACACCGGGACCAGTAATACAGATACCAGGACCAGTAATACAGACACCGGCCCACAGTAATACAGACACCAGGACACAGTAATACAGACACTGGGACACAGTAATACAGACACCGGGACAAAGTAAAACAGACACCGGGACACAGTAATACAGACACCGGGACACAGAAATGCAGACACCGGGACACAGTAATGCAGACACC